>OX392507.1:11994990-12579606 GCA_947623375.1 Apotomis capreana | reverse complement strand
ACCTAATTAATCAACGAGATAAACGTTCGTAATCAAACCTCAAACAAAACTCCCTCAATTCTAACTTCTATGCAAATTTTTAATTAGGAAGTACTAATTTAAAATATGAAACTTATTCTAGTTATTTTTCGATTCCTAATAAGATGTCAAATCTGATTTAAATCTAATTTGGCGAACTAAATTCTTATCAGCATTTGAGTGAATAAGCATCTTCTGGGTATACAAAATCTAATTAAAACTCAGATTCGTTAATCAAGTAACAGAATTATAATTAATTCAGTTTTTAATGACTTGAATCCTGGTCCCGGCACCACTGTAAATAACGCTTAATATACCTATATAAGTAAGTATATAAGACTATTTAAATAATATATCAGTAAGTAATCGAAAATATTGGCCATAAATAAAAATACTAAAAAAGGCCGTAACTAAAAATCCAGTATTAGCAGAGCCCTGCTCCTAAGCAAAATGTACGCAGTATGGGGTCATTTTATATTGGATATCGGCAAAATCACGTCTGTTGTATGGGAGCCCCGTTAAATATTTATTTTATTCTGTGTTTTAGTAGGTATTTGCTGTTATAGTGGCAACAGAAATACATCATCTGTGAAAATTTCAGCTGTCTAACTATCACGGTTCACGAGGTACAGCCTCTACACTTCGATTCGTAATTAAATTCCATGTTTTGCTTATAACATTTTTATTTTTTGCCTTAACAATATAGAAAAAATATATGTGTAGGTAACAACATGGAGGTTATTTTGGAACCGAAATATTTGTCGCTATGTACAAAATTAAAGTTTTTTTTTAAAATATAAAATTTACTTTCCCTTATGTAATTTTAAAAGTATTCTTATATTACGTAAAAAATAAAACTCTGTTACCCATATTTTTCTTTTTTAGTTGCTTTCAATGAATACTGAGAAAACTTGTTTTTTGTTTCTCCTGAAAAATTGGTCTAAAACACATAGCGACTTTTGCAGGCCCAGCGACGCTATGCATATTAACAAACTGATACAACTTAAATTAATTTAATTTAGTGTTAAACTAAATTACTATAGTTTGGTGTGTTAGGGTTTCGTAGAAGTAGATGCTGCTAGGCTAAGAAAATAAGGCTAAGAAAATTTTTAATTAGTTGGGAATCGGACCCACGCTCTTGCGTTTCTATGACTAAAATCCATCACACCAACCATATAAAAAAATAAATAAACAGGAATCGAACCTGAACACTTTCAATCGTTCAACTTATCAAATTTAAATGATCTGTTAGTAAAATTCGACAGGGTTCGAACCTGCGCCCTCAGATAATAAGACTCCACTGATTCGTAAATAGTTATAATAAAACACCTAATTAATCAACGAGATAAACGTTCGTAATCAAACCTCAAACAAAACTCCCTCAATTCTAACTTCTATGCAAATTTTTAATTAGGAAGTACTAATTTAAAATATGAAACTTATTCTAGTTATTTTTCGATTCCTAATAAGATGTCAAATCTGATTTAAATCTAATTTGGCGAACTAAATTCTTATCAGCATTTGAGTGAATAAGCATCTTCTGGGTATACAAAATCTAATTAAAACTCAGATTCGTTAATCAAGTAACAGAATTATAATTAATTCAGTTTTTAATGACTTGAATCCTGGTCCCGGCACCACTGTAAATAACCCTTAATATACCTATATAAGTAAGTATATAAGACTATTTAAATAATATATCAGTAAGTAATCGAAAATATTGGCCATAAATAAAAATACTAAAAAAGGCCGTAACTAAAAATCCAGTATTAGCAGAGCCCTGCTCCTAAGCAAAATGTACGCAGTATGGGGTCATTTTATATTGGATATCGGCAAAATCACGTCTGTTGTATGGGAGCCCCGTTAAATATTTATTTTATTCTGTGTTTTAGTAGGTATTTGCTGTTATAGTGGCAACAGAAATACATCATCTGTGAAAATTTCAGCTGTCTAACTATCACGGTTCACGAGGTACAGCCTCTACACTTCGATTCGTAATTAAATTCCATGTTTTGCTTATAACATTTTTATTTTTTGCCTTAACAATATAGAAAAAATATATGTGTAGGTAGCAAAAAGGTAGTAAATCATAGTATACAGAAAGTTGCAAATAAGGGGGTCCAACCCCCATATAATAAATAATGTGGGCAGTCATTCTGACGTCACTTTATTAAATATTATATACTAGCTTTTGCCCGCGACTATGTCCGCGTGGAACTTGGAAGTATGGAAGCAACCTCGTACAACACGTGGATATCTACCACCTAATCACCTTAATTAATAAAAGGGGGCGCCTAAGCAAATATAAGAGCAATTGTGCGTTTGGTCTAATCATTACATTTTCTACAGGGTCATCAATGTCATCATGAATTACTTACTCACTTTTCAATCTTTTTACGGATAATTTCCAGGATGAAAACTATCCTATGTCCTTCCTCGGATCTTAAACTATCTCCATGCCAAATTTCATCAAAATCGATTCAGCGGTTTAGGCGTGAAGAGGTAACAGACAGACAGACAGACAGACACACTTTCGCATTTATAATATTAGTATGGATTTTTTTTAAACTTAGGTAGCAAATATGTCAACATAAGTAGTAATTATAGTAGCAAATAGTTAGTGAATGCTGATGGTAGTCTAACATTGATCTGCCATTTTGGTCAGTCATTCTGACGCACACGAAGTTACGGTATTATCGTATTTCGTGGCATGTTTTTGATTCAATATAGATGCATATTGTGAAGATCAAGTCTATACATCAATCTCGTTACTACTTTAACAGGCAAAAATAAATGCCAATCCAAACAGTTCTTCGGTTGATAAATTATTTTCTTCAAAGGAATACATTTCACTTTTTTAACCGACTTCAAAAAAGGAGGAGGTTCTCAATTCGAACTTTTTTTTTTATAATTTTTTTTTATGTATGTTACTCGTTATCTCCGAGAACCGTGAACCGATTTTAATTTTTTTTTTTTTAATGGAAAGGGTATAACTCCGAGTTGGTCCCGTTGGCTAGTGCCAGTCGGGATCTGATGATGAAATCTTGAAGAAATCGAGGGAACTCTTCAAATGTTATAGGGACATGTACGGCGCTTTCGGTAATTTATTGATAAAGTCAAGAATTTACATTCAGTAAATAGGACTTGGTGTAAGTAAACTGATGATGAACACCACAGATGGCCACTAGAACTTTTATATGAATCACTAAGAAGCAAAAAAAAAACTTTTTAACAAAAAAAAGAACCGACTTCAGTAAAACTAAAAAGCCAACAATAACCCGTTCAAGTACAGATTACATTTGACTCACCCTTCGAAGTCGGTGCCAAACCTCGCGTAAATATAAGAACTGAGTGGTTTGGGATCGACTTCGAAGGGGGAGTCAAATGTAATCTGTACTTGAACGGGTTATTGTTGGCTTTTTAGTTTTACTGAAGTCGGTTCTTTTTTTTGTTAAAAAGTTTTTTTTGTTTCTCCTCCTGTTTGTTTTTTTTTGCTCCTTAGTCGAGTAAAAGGTATGCCCAGCCCCGTGTACCAAACGCGTTGAAATTATTCAGCCACTTAGGTGTAACGAAAGGTATACATACACACAAAAAATATTACATACATACGCGTCTCGAGTCAGGGAAGATACAATGTAGAAGTATGTTTCGGCCCTTCGGTTTCACCAATTGAATATTTGACAGGTGATTATTTCTACAACGCGTTCTTAAAGCAAACAATGACAAAGACAATCAGGAAGTTACCTCACATTGTAAACACCAAGTAATGTTTAAGTTAAGTTGTAAATATTTTTATCGTGTAAAAATGACAGGTAAAAAGATAGTCAATTTGATCAAAGCGCCGCCTTGTCTTTGAGTCCGGTATGGTATATGTTGCTCTTCCTAACGCTCATTTAAAAGGCGCCAAAAGGGCCAAGGACCAACATAGTATACCTATATTATACTTTCTAAATAGAAAATCCAATGTCCAATTTTGTGATGTGTCCATGAACGTATAAAATATGTAATATATTACATATATTGACAAACTAGCGACCCGCCCCGGCTTTGCACGGGTGCAATTCTGATAAATTATGGTATTAACTGTACATAATTATAAATCTACCTCTTGAATCACTCTACCTATTAAAAAAACGCATCAAAATCCGTTGCGAAATTTTAAAAATCTAACCAACGGACAGACAGACAGACGGACAGCAGGAAGCGACTGTTTTATACTATGTATTGAAGCAGAGCCAGACGGAGACGCCGGTACCTACTTACCTATGTATTTATTAAAAGTAAACGATGTGCTCCTTAGTCAACATCAGGCGCTTACACTCATAATGTTTATGAAATTTCAAGACTTTTTCTTATTATTTACCTTTCCCAAATGAGTAAGGCAACAGGTAACTTTGGCTTATAGAAAAGGACTTACCTTGATGATGAAAACTAAAAAATAAATATTAACTTTTAGATCGGCGGTGTAAAGTACCTATCTAAAAGGGCATGTACTTAGACTGGAGCTGCGGAGGTTCAACTGGTAGATAGAGAACCTGGAGAATATGATTAAGACGAAAGGAAATGAAACTATAAATTTATGAAACATGTAATGTCTCATTTTTTTTAATGTAGGTACACACCACAATTCTTATTTAAACCATTGATACAAAGATCAAAGCTTAAAGAAAAAATTAAAATGGGAGCTACCGGGTGGAAGATACCGGGATTTGAACCCGGTAGGTAACTCTCGAACGCTGGTCCGGCAATCTAGAGGTACCGGGTTTGATTCCCAGTCCCTTCCACCAGGTAGCTCCCTTTTCAAAAAAATCTTTAAGCTTTGATCTTTGTATCAATGGTTGAAATGAGACTAGTTTAAAGTACAGAGGTCTTTTTATGTCCGTGAAGTTGGCAGATCAAGTTCCAGCAGATCACAAAATTATTGGAGTTCTATTCGCTTGCAACATAGTTCTATAGTTCCTGATACTTTTGAGAAATAGTTCTGTTGTAGTAACGAAAATAGAGCCCATAACAGTTTTCAACCAAATGATCTGCTAACTTCACGTAGCAGATCAATTTCCTCCAAAACAAGCCAAACAATGTTATTATGTCAAATTGGAGGTATCTTAGAGTTCCTTATACTTAAAAAAATTGTTCACGTTGTTTAATAAAAATAAAACGTATCTTTCTTAAAGTAAAATATAACTACTTTATTTAAGTATAGGTGCGATCTGCTGAGAGATTTCCAGAAGTTCTAGGCCAGTGTGTGGCCTCAAACGATAGCTATGACTCTAAACTAATAAAAACTGAAGAGTTCTTTCTACTGCTGGAACTTGGAACTCATGAATGATTTTTTAATTCAAAGTACGTAAAAAATCTATTTAACAAAGAGACAGGTGTGATCTGCTGAGAGATTTCCAGGAGTTCTAGGCCAGTGTGTGGCCTTAAACGATAGCTATGACTCAAGTCTATATAAAATTGAAGAGTTCTCCTTACTGCTGGAATTCTAAACTCATGAATGATTTTTTTACTACAAAGTACTTGAAAATTTGAGCTTATCAAGGTACAGGTATGATCTGCCGAGAGATTTCAAAGAGTTCTAGGCCAATGTATGACCTCAGACGATAGCAACAACTCTAACCTAATAAAAACTAAAGAGTTCACCCTACTGCTGGAGCTTGGACCTCATGAATGATTTTTTACTTCAAAGTACGTAAAAAATCTATTTAACAAAGAGACAGATGTGATCTGCTGAGAGATTTCCAGGAGTTCTAGGCCAGTGTGTGACCTAAACGATAGCTAGGACTCTAAACTAATAAAAACTGAAGAGTTCTTTCTACTGCTGGAACTTGGAACTCATGAATTATGTTTTAATACAAAATACGAATAATTTCGAGTCTACCAAGCAATAGGTATTATCTGCTAAGAGATTTCCAGGAGTTCTAGGCCAGTGTGTGGCCTAAAACGATAGCTATGACTCAAATCTATATGAAATTGAAGAGTTCTCCTTACTGCTGGAATTCGAAACTTATGAATGATTTTTTTACTAAAAAGTACTTGAAAATTTGAGCTTATCAAGGTACAGGTATGATCTGCTGAGAGATTTCCAAGAGTTCTAGGCCAGTGTGTGATCTCAAACGATAGTTGCAACTCCAACCTAATTAAAACTGAAGAGTTCTCCCTACTGCTGGAACTTGGAACTCACGAATGATTTTTTACTTCAAACTATGTAAAAAATCTATTTAACAAAGAGACAGGTGTGATATGCTGAGAGATTTCCAGGAGTTCTAGGCCAATATGTGGCCCTAAACGATAGCTGTGACTCTAAATTAATAAAAACTTAAAAGTTCTACCTACTGCTCGAACTTGGAAGTCATGAATGATTTTTTAATACAAAATACTAATAATTTCGAGTTTACCAAGCTACAGGTATGATGTGCTGAGAGATTTTCAAGAGTCCTAGGCCACTATGTGACCTCAAACGATAGCTACAACTCTAAACTAATAAAAACTGAAGAGTTTTCGCTACTGCTGGAACTTGGAACTCATAAATGATTTTTTACTTCAAACTACGTAAAAAATCAATTTAACAAAGAGACAGGTGTGATCTGCTGAGAGATTTCCAGGAGTTCTAGGCCAGTGTGTGGCCTTAAACGATAGCTATGACTCAAGTCTATATAAAATTAAAGAGTTCTCCTTACTGCTGGAATTCTAAACTCATGAATGATTTTTTTACTACAAAGTACTTGAAAATTTGAGCTTATCAAGGTACAGGTATGATCTGCTGAGAGATTTCAAAGAGTTCTAGGCCAATGTATGACCTCAGACGATAGCTACAACTCTAACCTAATAAAAACTAAAGAGTTCACCCTACTGCTGGAGCTTGGAACTCATGAATGATTTTTTACTTCAAAGTACGTAAAAATCTATTTAACAAAGAGACAGGTGTGATCTGCTGAGAGATTTCCAGGAGTTCTAGGCCAGAGTGTGACTTAAACGATAGCTAGGACTCTAAACTAATAAAAACTGAAGAGTTCTTTCTACTGCTGGAACTTGGAACTCATGAATTATGTTTTAATACAAAATACGAATAATTGCGAGTTTACCAAGCAATAGGTATGATCTGCTAAGAGATTTCCAGGAGTTCTAGGCCAGTGTGTGGCCTAAAACGATAGCTATGACTTAAATCTATATGAAATTGAAGAGTTCTCCTTACTGCTGGAATTTGAACCTTATGAATGATTTTTTTACTGAAAAGTACTTGAAAATTTGAGCTTATCAAGGTACAGGTATGATCTGCTGAGGGATTTCTAAGAGTTCTAGGCCAGTGTGTGACCTTAAACGATAGCTACAACTCTAAACTAATAAAAGCTGAAGAGTTCTTCCTACTGCTGGAACTTGGAACTCATGAATTATTTTTTAATACAAAATACGAATAATTTCGAGTTTACCAAGATACAGGTGTGATATGCTGAGAGATTTCCAGGAGTTCTAGGCCAATATTTGGCCCTAAACTATAGCTATGACTCTAAATTAATAAAAACTTAAAAGTTCTACCTACTGCTCGAACTTGGAAGTCATGAATGATTTTTTAATACAAAATACTAATAATTTCGAGTTTACCAAGCTACAGGTATGATGTGCTGAGAGATTTTCAAGAGTTCTAGGCCAATATGTGACCTCAAACGATAGCTACAACCCTAAACTAATAAAAACTGAAGAGTTCTCCCTACTGCTGGAACTTGGAACTCATGAATGATTTTTTACTTCAAACTACGTAAAAAATCAATTTAACAAAGAGACAGGTGTGATCTGCTGAGAGATTTCCAGGAGTTCTAGGCCAGTGTGTGGCCTTAAACGATAGCTATGACTCAAGGCTATATAAAATTGAAGAGTTCTCCTTACTGCTGGAATTCTAAACTCATGAATGATTTTTTTACTACAAAGTACTTGAAAATTTGAGCTTATCAAGGTACAGGTATGATCTGCTGAGAGATTTCAAAGAGTTCCAGGCCAATGTATGACCTCAAACGATAGCTACAACTCTAACCTAATAAAAATTAAAGAGTTCTCCCTACTGCTGGAGCTTGGAACTCATGAATGATTTTTTACTTCAAAGTACGTAAAAAATCTATTTAACAAAGAGACAGATGTGATCTGCTGAGAGATTTCCAGGAGTTCTAGGCCAGTGTGTGACTTTAACGATAGCTACGACTCTAAACTAATAAAAACTGAAGAGTTCTTTCTACTGCTGGAACTTGGAACTCATGAATTATGTTTTAATACAAAATACGAAAAATTTCGAGTTTACCAAGCAATAGGTATGATCTGCTGAGAGATTTCCAGGAGTTCTAGGCCAGTGTGTGGCCTAAAACGATAGCTATGACTCAAGGCTATATAAAATTGAAGAGTTCTCCTTACTGCTGGAATTCTAAACTCATGAATGATTTTTATAAGCGCTGCGTTGGACAAGCGGCAAAAATTGACAACCTCAATGACCTGACGTACTTTATAGAGTCGGTGCTAGTCATTGCACTCAGCAAATGCGCAGGTCTTAGTGAAGACAATGCAGTCCTGCCGTCTGAGGAACGATTCATAAACGGTAAAATTAAAGAGGAGTAATTCTCGAGACAAGAAAAATGCTTGTTTCAACATCGAATGTACTGCCACATGTGCTGCTATAATGGTCCCCATTTTTGATCGAGGCGCTTCTACCGCGACATCCACTGCAGTAAAATGTGAATTCGGAGATCAAAAAAACCGAGATTTCAACGAAGAGCTGCGGATGCGCATTGACAGATTCTTGTTACAGCATGTAGAGCGTATCAACGTAAAAATTAAAATTACGAAATGTTGTCAAGATGTCTGCTCTACAAAAAAAAATTAAAGTGCCACTATTGCAAGAGAGCTGATATACTTTCGAATGTCTATTTCATATAGGACTCCATATCGACATTTGGAAAAGGAATAAAACTTTGTAGTATATGTATAATAATATAATAATATAGCCTTTATTTCCATGACTTTAAAAAAAAACATAAAATAAAAATACAAAGAAAGTAAATAGTTAATCTAAATAACATTTAAGACATGGCCCCTTCTCGGGTATAGGCCTCCTCCAACTGTCTCCAGCTTTTTCTATTTTTTGCTTCTTGTACCCATTCTTTTCCGGCAATTCTCTGGATATCGTCGACCCAGCGGTATTTTGGCTTTCCTGGCTTTCTTTTCCCGCATGGATCGCTCCACTTTGTTATGCGTTTTGTCCATCTATTATCGGCAGTCCTGGCGATATGTCCAGCCCATTTCCATTTCAACTTTTGTGTGTGCTGCACGGCGTCTATTATTTTAGTTTTTCTCCTTATATTCTCGTTTTTTTGTTTATCCCTGAGCTTGATCCCTAAGACGCTTCTCTCCATGGCACGCTGGCAGGAACGTATTTTGTTTTTAATTTTATGGGTGTAGATCCAAGTTTGAGCACCATAGGAAAGACATGGAAGCAAGCAAGAGTCTATGACTTTTCTCTTCAACTTTAGTGAAAGTTTTGATTTTAGAATTTCTTTGAAGCTCCAATATTTTCTCCAGGTGATACTAATTCTGCGCTCTACTTCGTCTTCGTGCCTTGTTTTCTTGAAGGAGATTTGCTTGCTTAGGTAAATATAGTCATCTACGTACTCTTTGCGAGCCCCGTTTACCGTTACAGAGTGTCGGTAGCCATTTGTAGAGACTTTCGTTTTCGAGGTATTCAGTTGTAATGCTACTGTTTGGCTAGCCCTGTTTATTTGTTCTAGCATCATCTCTAGCTGTTCGGATGTATTTGCAAAGAGTACGATGTCATCCGCAAAGCGGAGGTTGCTTAGGAACTCTGTACCAATTAGTATTCCTTTCTTGCTCCAATCTAGGTCCTTAAGGATATTTTGGAGGACCGCTATGAATATTTTGGGTGACAGTGGATCCCCTTGTTTCACTCCTCTTCGAATATAGATTTTAGGCCCAAGTCTGTCCAATTTTACTCTACTTATACTTTTCTCGTATATATCTTTGATAATATTAATATATATGGTTGGGACGTCTTAATGTACCAGAGCTTGCCAGATGCTATCGTGGGTGATCCAATAAATAAAACTGGTCGATGGTTGACAAGGTACCGGTAATGTGAATGATACATACGAAGACACTGTTAACTATACCCCATGGTCCTTAACACGTTGTACTAAGGTTTATATTATGTTCACAAATGTACAGTTATCAGTGTTTTCCTTTGTACCAGAGTACACCTCAGATGTGAGAATAACTTGACAAATCGAAATATACATTTCGATAAATTATGAATAATTAATTATGTCAACTTATTATTTGCTGTGTCCATCAACCTGAAAATGATAAATCGACATATGAATTTACGGTAGTTGTGTATAATGAGATAAAACGATATATTCATTTGTTATCGTTAAAGTGTGCTTGTCTTCATTCTAATATCTTGATTTGTCAAGTTACGAACGCTTTTTTTTTTTGAGAATACTTTGATAAGTTGATATGCAATATTTTTTGTGCCTCATCGCGCTGATATCTCGTTTTGTTAAATAAAATCCGCTAAATATCGAGATATCAATATGATGTCACAGGCCATATCATCATAGATATCGAGTTGTCAATTTTTTTCCTACAAAACCTTGGCCGTAGAAAGCCATTACGCCAATAAAAAAAAACGTATAAGTCGAGTTATCAAGTTCTTCACGGCACGGAATTTATACATGGTTGGCAACAGGCTAATAGGTCTGTAGTTATTAATGTCTGAAGGATCTCCCTTTTTGTATAACAAAATAATTCGAGATTCTCCCCAATTTTTAGGTACTTCTTGTGTTTCCAAAATCTTGTTAAAAAGAGTTGTGATAGAACCTATTAGTATATCTTTTCCAATTTTAAGTGCCTCATTAGGAATGTTGTCGGGACCCGGGCTTTTTTCGTTTTTTAGTTTTTCAATTTTTTTGGTAGTGTTTAATATTTTTTGTATTCGTTTCCATTGGTGCTCTCGCCCTGGTAGAGATTTCGATAAAAGTCTGAGGCAACGTTTATAAGGTTTTTTCGAGTTTGTACCTTTCCAGCCGTACTATATACTTTGTATACGGCTGTAGTATATACTTTGTAGTAAAAAAATCATTCATAAGTTTCGAATTCCAGCAGTAAGGAGAACTCTTCAATTTTATATAGATTTGAGTCATAGCTATCGGTTTAGGCCACACACTGGCCTAGAACTCCTGGAAATCTCTCAGCACATCATACCTGTAGCTTGGTTAACTTGAAGTTATTCGTATTTTGTATTAAAAAATAATTCATGAGTTCCAAGTTCCAGCAGTAGAAAGAACTCTTCAGTTTATATTAGTTTAGAGTCAAAGCTATCGTTTAAGGCTACACACTGGCCTAGAACTCCTGGAAATCTCTCAGCAGATCATACCTGTACCTTGATAAGCTCAAATTTTCAAGTACTTTGTAGTAAAAAAACATTCATGAGTTTAGAATTCCAGCAGTAAGGAGAACTCTTCAATTGTATATAGATTTGAGTCATAGCTATCGTTTAAGTTCACACACTGGCCTAGAACTCCTGAAAATCTCTCAGCAGATCATACCTGTATCTTGTTAAACTCGAAATTATTCGTATTTTGTATTAAAAAATAATTCATGAGTTCCAAGTTCCAGCAGTAGGAAGAACTCTTCAGATTTTATTAGTTTAGAGTTGTAGCTATCGTTTAAGGTCACACACTTGCCTAGAACTCTTGGAAATCTCTCAGCAGATCATACCTGTACCTTGATAAGCTCAAATTTTCAAGAACTTTTTAGTAAAAAAATCATTCATATGTTTCGAATTCCAGCAGTAAGGAGAACTCTTCAATTTCATATATATTTGAGTCATAGCTATCGTTTTAGGCCACACACTGGCCTAGAACTCCTGGAAATCTCTTAGCAGATAATACCTATTGCTTGGTAGACTCGAAATTATTCGTATTTTGTATTAAAACATAATTCATGAGTTCCAAGTTCCAGCAGTAGAAAGAACTTCAGTTTTTATTAGTTTAGAGTCCTAGCTATCGTTTAGGTCACACACTGGCCTAGAACTCCTGGAAATCTCTCAGCAGATCAGCAGGTCTCTTTGTTAAATAGATTTTTTACGTACTTTGAAGTAAAAAATCATTTATGAGTTCCAAGCTCCAGCAGTAGGGTGAACTCTTTAGTTTTTATTAGGTTAGAGTTGTTGCTATCGTCTGAGGTTATACATTGGCCTAGAACTCTTTGAAATCTCTCGGCAGATCATACCTGTACCTTGATAAGCTCAAATTTTCAAGTACTTTGTAGTAAAAAAATCATTCATGAGTTTAGAATTCCAGCAGTAAGGAGAACTCTTCAATTTTATATAGACTTGAGTCAAAGCTATCGTTTAAGGCCACACACTTGCCTAGAACTCTTGGAAATCTCTCAGCAGATCATACCTGTACCTTGATAAGCTCAAACTTTCAAGTACTTTTTAGTAAAAAAATCATTCATAAGGTTCGAATTCCAGCAGTAAGGAGAACTCTTCAATTTCATATAGATTTGAGTCATAGCTATCGTTTTACGCCACACACTGGCCTAGAACTCCTGGAAATCTCTCAGCAGATCACACCTGTATCTTTGTTAAATTGTTTTTTTACGTAGTTTGAAGTAAAAAATCATTTATGAGTTCCAAGTTCCAGCAGTAGGGAGAACTCTTCAGTTTTTATTAGTTTAGGGTTGTAGCTATCGTTTGAGGTCACATATTGGCCTAGAACTCTTGAAAATCTCTCAGCACATCATACCTGTAGCTTGGTAAACTCGAAATTATTAGTATTTTGTATTAAAAAATCATTCATGACTTCCAAGTTCGAGCAGTAGGTAGAACTTTTAAGTTTTTATTAATTTAGAGTCATAGCTATCGTTAAGGGCCAAATATTGGCCTAGAACTCCTGGAAATCTCTCAGCATATCACACCTGTATCTTGGTAAACTCGAAATTATTCGTATTTTGTATTAAAAAATAATTCATGAGTTCCAAGTTCCAGCAGTAGGGAGAACTCTTCAGCTTTTATTAGTTTAGAGTTGTAGCTATCGTTTAAGGTCACACACTGGCCTAGAACTCTTAGAAATCTCTCAGCAGATCATACCTGTACCTTGATAAGCTCAAATTTTAAGTACTTTTTAGTAAAAAAATCATTCATAAGGTTCAAATTCCAGCAGTAAGGAGAACTCTTCAACTTCATATAGATTTGAGTCATAGCTATCGTTTTAGGCCACACACTGGCCTAGAACTCCTGGAAATCTCTTAGCAGATCATACCTATTGCTTGGTAAACTCGAAATTATTCGTATTTTGTATTAAAACATAATTCATGAGTTCCAAGTTCCAGCAGTAGAAAGAACTCTTCAGTTTTTATTAGTTTAGAGTCCTAGCTATCGTTTAGGTCACACTCTGGCCTAGAACTCCTGGAAATCTCTCAGCAGATCACATCTGTCTCTTTGTTAAATAGATTTTTTACGTACTTTGAAGTAAAAAATCATTCATGAGTTCCAAGCTCCAGCAGTAGGGTGAACTCTTTAGTTTTTATTAGGTTAGAGTTGTAGCTATCGTCTGAGGTCATACATTGGCCTAGAACTCTTTGAAATCTCTCAGCAGATCATACCTGTAGCTTGGTAAACTCGAAATTATTAGTATTTTGTATTAAAAAATCATTCATGACTTCCAAGTTCGAGCAGTAGGTAGAACTTTTAAGTTTTTATTAATTTAGAGTCATAGCTATCGTTTAGGGCCAAATATTGGCCTAGAACTCCTGGAAATCTCTCAGCATATCACACCTGTATCTTGGTAAACTCGAAATTATTCGTATTTTGTATTAAAAAATAATTCATGAGTTCCAAGTTCCAGCAGTAGGGAGAACTCTTCAGCTTTTATTAGCTTAGAGTTGTAGCTATCGTTGAAGGTCACACACTGGCCTAGAACTCTTAGAAATCTCTCAGCAGATCATACCTGTACCTTGATAAGCTCAAATTTTCAAGTACTTTTCAGTAAAAAAATCATTCATTAGGTTCAAATTCCAGCAGTAAGGAGAACTCTTCAATTTCATATAGATTTAAGTCATAGCTATCGTTTTAGGCCACACACTGGCCTAGAACTCCTGGAAATCTCTTAGCAGATCATACCTATTGCTTGGTAAACTCGCAATTATTCGTATTTTGTATTAAAACATAATTCATGAGTTCCAAGTTCCAGCAGTAGAAAGAACTCTTCAGTTTTTATTAGTTTAGAGTCCTAGCTATCGTTTAAGTCACACTCTGGCCTAGAACTCCTGGAAATCTCTCAGCAGATCACATCTGTCTCTTTGTTAAATAGATTTTTACGTACTTTGAAGTAAAAAATCATTCATGAGTTCCAAGCTCCAGCAGTAGGGTGAACTCTTTAGTTTTTATTAGGTTAGAGTTGTAGCTATCGTCTGAGGTCATACATTGGCCTAGAACTCTTTGAAATCTCTCAGCAGATCATACCTGTACCTTGATAAGCTCAAATTTTCAAGTACTTTGTAGTAAAAAAATCATTCATGAGTTTAGAATTCCAGCAGTAAGGAGAACTCTTTAATTTTATATAGACTTGAGTCATAGCTATCGTTTAAGGCCACACACTGGCCTAGAACTCCTGGAAATCTCTCAGCAGATCACACCTGTCTCTTTGTTAAATTGATTTTTTACGTAGTTTGAAGTAAAAAATCATTTATGAGTTCCAAGTTCCAGCAGTAGCGAAAACTCTTCAGTTTTTATTAGTTTAGAGTTGTAGCTATCGTTTGAGGTCACATAGTGGCCTAGGACTCTTGAAAATCTCTCAGCACATCATACCTGTAGCTTGGTAAACTCGAAATTATTAGTATTTTGTATTAAAAAATCATTCATGACTTCCAAGTTCGAGCAGTAGGTAGAACTTTTAAGTTTTTATTAATTTAGAGTCACAGCTATCGTTTAGGGCCACATATTGGCCTAGAACTCCTGGAAATCTCTCAGCATATCACACCTGTCTCTTTGTTAAATAGATTTTTTACATAGTTTGAAGTAAAAAATCATTCGTGAGTTCCAAGTTCCAGCAGTAGGGAGAACTCTTCAGTTTTAATTAGGTTGGAGTTGCAACTATCGTTTGAGATCACACACTGGCCTAGAACTCCTGGAAATCTCTCAGCAGATCACACCTGTCTCTTTGTTAAATAGATTTTTTACGTACTTTGTATTAAAAAATAATTCATGAGTTCCAAGTTCCAGCAGTAGGAAGAACTCTTCAGCTTTCTTTAGTTTAGAGTTGTAGCTATCGTTTAAGGTCACACACTGGCCTAGAACTCTTGGAAATCTCTCAGCAGATCATACCTGTACCTTGATAAGCTCAAATTTTCAAGTACTTTTTAGTAAAAAAATCATTCATAAGTTTCGAATCCCAGCAGTAAGGAGAACTCTTCAATTTCATATAGATTTGAGTCATAGCTATCGTTTTAGGCCACACACTGGCCTAGAACTCCTGGAAATCTCTTAGCAGATAATACCTATTGCTTGGTAGACTCGAAATTATTCGTATTTTGTATTAAAACATAATTCATGAGTTCCAAGTTCCAGCAGTAGAAAGAACTCTTCAGTTTTTATTAGTTTAGAGTCCTAGCTATCGTTTAGGTCACACACTGGCCTAGAACTCCTGGAAATCTCTCAGCAGATCACATCTGTCTCTTTGTTAAATAGATTTTTTACGTACTTTGAAGTAAAAAATCATTCATGAGTTCCAAGCTCCAGCAGTAGGGTGAACTCTTTAGTTTTTATTAGGTTAGAGTTGTTGCTATCGTCTGAGGTCATACATTGGCCTAGAACTCTTTGAAATCTCTCGGCAGATCATACCTGTACCTTGATAAGCTCAAATTTTCAAGTACTTTGTAGTAAAAAAATCATTCATGAGTTTAGAATTCCAGCAGTAAGGAGAACTCTTCAATTTTATATAGACTTGAGTCATAGCTATCGTTTAAGGCCACACACTGGCCTAGAACTCCTGGAAATCTCTCAGCAGATCACACCTGTCTCTTTGTTAAATAGATTTTTTACGTACTTTGAATTAAAAAATCATTCATGAGTTCCAAGTTCCAGCAGTAGAAAGAACTCTTCAGTTTTTATTAGTTTAGAGTCATAGCTATCGTTTGACGTCACACACTGGCCTAGAACTCCTGGAAATCCCTCAGCAGATCATACCTGTACCTTGAAAAACTTGAAATTTCAACTATGTTGTAGTAAAAAAAAACATTCATGAGTTCCAAGTGCCAGCAGTAAAGAGAACTCTTTTTTTTTATTAGTTTAGAGTCATAGCTATCGTTTGAGGCCACACACTGGCCTAGAACTTCTGGAAATCTCTCAGCAGATCGCACCTATACTTAAATAAAGTAGTTATATTTTACTTTAAGAAAGATACGTTTTATTTTTATTAAACAACGTGAACAATTTTTTTAAGTATAAGGAACTCTAAGATACCTCCAATTTGACATAATAACATTGTTTGGCTTGTTTTGGAGGAAATTGATCTGCTACGTGAAGTTAGCAGATCATTTGGTTGAAAACTGTTATGGGCTCTATTTTCGTTACTACAACAGAACTATTTCTCAAAAGTATCAGGAACTATAGAACTATGTTGCAAGCGAATAGAACTCCAATAATTTTGTGATCTGCTGGAACTTGATCTGCCAACTTCACGGACATGGTCTTTTTTGGACAATTTAATTCTCATCTACAAAACCATGATAAAGCCCAGTTGGACAATGACATATAACAGTTAGGTGCTGCCTGTGCAACTAATATACTACTTACCCAGAATGCAGAACAATGAACTGAGACAGATAGCGAATGCACTGTTGCTCAAACCAACAACCTTCACGAAATTCTCGATATGATAACAAGAAATGTTTTTTTTTTGTTATGATGATAAGGTAAGAACTACAAAAGCATCCAAACCAACTTACGTCCACAAGTTATTCGTCGGCTTAAAAAGAGGCAAGACATCTTTGACTACTTGTAAGATAGTCAGCAGTCAGCACATAGATTGATTACTCAAATAAAAGGGTTGTACCTCGCTGGGTCGCTCTGGAAATGTGGTGCCGAAGAAGAATGCTTGGGGTACCGTGGACCGAGTTTCGAACGAATGTCTCTATATTTACTCCAAGAACGCGGCATTAAACAGCGTCTCTCTCAAATACTTTGGCGATTACATATGACGTCTTATTGTGAAGGGGAAAGTGGAGGGCACTAGACCACGAGGAAGATCATCCCGACCAAATACTATAATTTGACGACGCGGTTGGCTCGGTTTGTAGAGACCTGCCTACTGAGCCGGCGGTCCCCGGTTCGAATCCCGGCCACGGCAAATATTTGAGTGATGAACTCGAATATTTGTGCTTGGGTCATGGTTGTTCTATGTATCTAAGTATATATTTATCTATATAAGTAAAGTATGTATGTATGTATCGTCGTCTAGTACCCATAACACAAGCCTGCTTGAGCTTAATTTGGGACTAAAGCCATTTGTGTGAGATTGTCTAAAGTCCACGGTCGGCGATCCCATGAGTCTAGCAGGAAGACATAAATATATAATAAATAGGGAAAAATGGTGAGACATCATAAGGCGTAGAACAACAGCCGCACAACAAGAGTGACCATGATTACTACCACTCTGACAAGAGTGATACGAAGAAGAAGACCCCGCTGGGGTGGCACGTCCGAACGTTTTGGCATTTGTACTAGTTACCTGTTACCGCCAAACTGTTTAGTTATCTATAGTAACTTCCACACTTGAAGATTATTATGATACAAATGTCATAGGAGTTTGTTAAGCTTTACATTTAAAATACCTAACGAAACAGAGCGGCGATAACGTCAATCATACTCCGATAACAAAAGTATACTGATTTTGTTCAAAATTATATGTCAGTGCCTTTTGGTCGGCGCTGGAGAAGTTTAAACCAGCTAAGGAATTTCGTAATAGGGAACTAAGGTCAGTAAAAAAATTAAATAAATTGAAAGGCATTTTCGGCCCGTTTTATTACTTTTTTAAAGTTACACAGAGTCACTGTTATTAAGATATTTACTTAATGATTTCATTAAACCCATGTCTGCTTACAAATCTTATAAGAATATATGAATTTTTGTTACCGTAGTTTGTCTTTGTTTTTTGTCTATACAAGAAACGCACTACAATAATAAAATAATTGGATCATTCATTGGTTTCTCTTGCATATGTTTAAGTTTTATTTTGTAAAGTGCACAACGCACTGTTGCTCTAAGCCTCTGACGCACCGTAAACGCAGTCGAATGTAGGAAAAGAACGTGACGCAAACTGGACTTTACCGCGTATACGCTACGCAACGTCAAGTTTCCGTGTGGTCGATCCTTAGGCTGCGTTTTCACCACAGATGTGCGATCATGCGTAGAGAGGGATGTGTTTTTGTTAGCCAATGGAATAAATTAATTTACCCTCGTTCAGCGCAATTGATTCTATTGGTTAACAAAAACACATCCCTCGCTCTCGCTACGCATCCTCACACCGGTGGAAACGCAGCCTTAAAGTGTTTATATTTTTATTTTGATAATAGCTTGAATTAGACGAGAGCTAGATAGCCATTTCTATTACTGAGTTAAAATTAATGTGGTAACATAGACCCGCTTACAGGAATGCCTCAGTTTGTTACCTTGTCGACCTAGTGATAAATGTGGGAAGTTTTAATGCCGTTTAGTTAGTGTAACCAAAGTTAAGTACCTTGTCATTAGATCTACAATACCCGGCCATTATGAAATATGTAAAATTTATCACTTTGTCTATAACATACATTATTAAGCCCCCAAGACAAACATTATTGTACTGAACCATTTTACCAAAAGGTTTTAATCAGTTCTCTCAACAATTTCCTGTTCAGAGAAAGAAGTTCGATCAATCCATTGCAATCCAATGTCACACGTGAATGGAGGAGTTACTTGCGAAAAAATCGTGACTGCGGTGTGAACAAGGAAATAAAACTAATAGCGCTCGCAGGGCTATGACGAGAAGACGTACTGTAAAATAAGGAACCGATTCAGTACAGTGTTTTATCTTTCAGTGCTTGTCAAATAGCCGACACCTATAAACCTCTGATAACTCGGCGTTCTAACAAGTTTAACTTCAATTGTGTACGTTTGAGTGTGATGAATTCGGTTTCGTATTTTTAGGTACCAACTACAGCAATATGTTGACAGGATGGCGACTTGCTCTATCAAAATGTAAGTATATACATTCATAATTTAAATTAAAGCTATAAATAATATATGAGTCGCGGCATATACTGGAATGATTGAAGGTGCCTGAAATTTTGTCCTTTTGGTTCTCCTCCTGTTTGTTTTTTTTTTCTCCTTAGTCGAGTAAAAAGTATGCCCAGCCCCGTGTTCCAAACGCGTTGAAATTATTCAGCCGCTTAGGTGTAACGAAAGGTCAACGACACAATATCGTATAGGGGAGAGTAGCCTATATTGAACCGGTGCTTAAATTGGACCACTTCTGTATTTCTACCAAATAACACAATTTATTTACACTGGCAACAAAAAATGAAGCGACGATAGCGCCATAATCATTAGTCCACCAATTTGGTGGACTGTCGTCGCTTCATTTTTGTAATATATTGTGTTATTTGGTAGAAATACAGAAGTGGTCCAATTTAAGCGCCGGTTCAATATAGGTTACTCTCCCCTACATAGTTACATACAAAAAATACAAAAAATATTCTTTCGATTCTGTGGCCTTCAAATAGCCTATATATCATATATTAAATAATCTCAACCGTCGTATCACGATACGATGTAGTACCTAACCTATCCTAGCAATCCTACCGAGTTTGGGCTATTTAGTTCGGGCTCTTTAGTTTGGGCTCGTTAATCGTATCAATGAGCTATTTTATTAATTGATGAATGTTGAAAGAAAAGTACAGTCGGCTTGTCACAAAAATGTCATTTTTGACAGAAACTTATTTTGTTTTTCTCGTCACACCTACCGTAATTGGTTTTGTTCAATTGTATATAACCTGTCTCCATTAAATTTTGAAGTACAAATTATTTACGCTTATTTAAGCTAACTGAATTGAATCTAAGTCGTATTTTAATTCCCATCAAAAAAAACGTAGTAATTTAATGTGATCTAGCATCATATGCACTTACAGCCTTTTTAAACCGATTTCAAAAACGGAAGAGTTTCTCAATTCGACTGTATGTTCCGCGATCATTTCGTGCACTGTCGCAATTTTTTTTTTTTTTAAGAGTTACGTACTCTTAGGTAAGTCCTACGTTAGGGTGGTCCATTGTCACCATGTCGGGATCTGATGATGGGGTCCCAGGAAAATCGTGGGCAACCCTCAAATATTAATAGCATTAACAATGTTTTCCATGTATTTTTTTAAGGTAATACAGGTATTTGCGTCTGGTAGTCATCACATTATGCTGAACTGATGATGCGAGTTGCAACTCCGAATAAACTTGGGTAACTTTTCGGGACATTTTGTTTATGATAGTTTTTTAATCAAAATGCTACAAATTCGGGTATATAAGATAGCTAATGTAATGAATATATTGCTCGAGATTGGGCCAGTCACTTTTTTAAGTAGAACCGGAGAAATTTCGGTTTTTCTAAATTTGACTGCCAGGGGACTGACGAGGCTGACAAAGTACTGACAAAATACACAACTTCATAACATATGTTTGATATTTATTAACATTTTAAAATAAATCTCTTAGGTACTTATCTATCTATTAGCCAAAGACGTTCACTGCTGAACATAGGCCTCCCCATGACTCACCACAAAGTGCGATCTCATGCAGACCGCATTCATTGATTCCCCGCTACCCTCACGAGGTCATCCGTCCATCTAGTCGGGGGCCTTTCCACGCTGCGCTTTCCTATACGTGGTCGCCACTCTAGGACTTTGCTGCTCCAACAGCCGTCCATTTACCGGGCTACATGGCCTGCCCATTGCCACTTCAACCGTGCAATCCTGTGAGCTATGTCGGTTACCTTGGTTCTTCTGCGGATATCCTCATTTCTGATTATTTCGCGCACAGAAACTTCGAGCATAGCCCTTAATGAAGAACAACAGGTCTATCTCACTGCTGAGCCATGTTAATCAGCTGTTCTCCAGAGTCATTGCAAATCGTCTCGCGCACAGACGATTTCCAACCTCCCGAACAATCCGGATTCCGAAAAGCTTTAGCACCATAAACCAAATTCATACGCAGCGGCAGGTTGTACAGAAGACAAAGAGTACAACCGGCCACTATGCTTAACGTTTGTGAACTATGAAAAAGCCTTTGATTCGATCGAGACATGGGCTGTGCTTCAATCTCTCCAGCGGTGCCGTATCGACTATCGATACATCGAAGTGCTGAAGTGTTTGTACAGAAATGCCACCATGTCAGTCCCAATCCAAGACCAGAGCCTATTTAACTGCAGCGAAGAGTAAGACAGGGAGACGTAATTTCTCCAAAACTGTTTACTGTTATACTGGAATATGCCTTCAAGCTACTGGATTGGAACGGACTTGGCATCAACATTAACGGCGAGTACCTCACTCACCTTCGATTTGCAGACGATAGAAACTATTTTTAGTCTTATTCTTAGTCTTCATTCACTGAAGAAACAATTGAATAAACTGTTTAACACGTAATACTGTAAGTAAGATCTATCTCCACCATTCAAACAGCTTTTTAATTGGCTTTACTACTTTGAGGTAGTTTAACAGTATACATTTTCTAAGTAAGCATCCTGTTATTTTATAAGTCACTACTTTTTTGGTATTCTCCATAATTTGTATTTGTTGTAGCTTGTTCAAACTTTTTTTAACTCTTTATGTAGTTTTATTTTAATTTAATTTAAATTACTTCTCCGAAAAGGCCCTTCTTCAATGTTTCCTTCCTTTCCTTTTAGTAATATCTTCACTCATTTTTCCAATTCTGGTTTATGGAGTTTCTTCCACAGATTTTACAACTTACTTAGACTGCCTTTTGACCTTTCTATATTTTGGACGATGATTTTTCAGTCTAGTTCTCAGTTTTGAACCCATTGCTTGGTTCAATATTTTTTAATCGCCTATTTCGGGACTTTTTTTGCCTTTCGCTTCATTTACTCTTTGGTCGACGTTTATAATAGGTCATTTGTTCACCATCTATTGATGATGCTTCGTCGTCAGTAGTTCTGACGAACAAAGATATAAGTAGTATAATTCAGATTTTTTTTTTGCGTGTTGGGTGCATGGGTTTTTCCTTTTTTTGTAGCTAATCGTTGCTCCCAAGGTTTTATTTACTTAACAAACGTCTTTGCTCCTGTTCCTAATTTTTTAAGAGGCGGCGCGATGGTTTAAACTGAAATAAGTAAAAAAATACAGCTTCAACAGGCTAAAATGTCAGTACCCTGGAGACCCGTCAGTCCTTTGGCGCAATATCACACAAAGGACTGACGCCAACGGACTGATGAAAAAGACATGAATTTGAGATTATCTTTAGAATCAACCTTTATTTTGATATTTTTGAATATCAACTAGCTACATTTTAACAAAACAAAGTTGACTGTGTATAAATTCAAGTATAACACAGATTTACAAGGAAATAACGACTTACCATAGGACTGACTTTTTGACTGGATTGGCACGTGTTCACACGACAACAACAACTCTGGTACTGGCTCAGTAATAGTGGCCGTTAAATGGCTGGACCTGCAGCTAACTTTACTATCAAGCTTGAAATTTAACGCGGATTTGAATTTGAGTCGCCGATATTTAGCGCAAAATTCCGATTCGAACAACAGACAGCGGACTGACGAATAAATCTGAACACAAAGTTTCTTATTTTTTTTACAACAACAGTGAGAATATTATATTATGAAAGTAGTGATAAACATTATTAAATACATCATAGATTGTATTGAAACAGTTAGTTTTCTTACATTAGATGTAATATTGAATACACAGCTATTTGATTGCCCACTTTTGAGGTTGTGACATGCCAAAGTACTGACTTTTAAGGATATATAGTCGAGTTTTACAAATTTGTATTTAAAATTAATAGCTGAAATTGGGTGACCAAATTAAAGGCTTTTAGTAGTATTCAAATAAAATTAAAAACATAAAAAAATATAACAAAACATAATTTTATGGCCCTATGACATCGAGTTACCCAATTTTTGTGGAATCACCCACATGTATTTAAGTATATATTTATCTATTTAAGTATGTATAGGTATATCATCGTCTGGTACCCATAACACAAGCCTTCTTGAGCTTAATTTGGGACTAGATCGATTTGTGTGAGGTCGTCTGATATATATAGATATATCAGATAAACTCCTAAATTTATCGATATTAACTGTCGATTTCATGCATTTTCTAGTCATAGGCTATTCGATCAATATAACTCAAACTTACATGTAAGAAGTCGCAAATATATACTTACGTATGTCGGTATGTATGTATGTATGTAAACACTTTATTGTACACAATAACAAGAAATACATTTCCGAAGAATATGCATGTAGTAAATGCCATGTACATCTTACGTATTCTATTACGACGAAAAAAAACAATGCCTACACAAATCAGGAATTTATGTATTCTTCTGACATTGTCCTTGACTATAAAATTAAAATTGCGAATTAAATATGAGTATGAATTGTATTTCAACATTAGGTAATATCGGCTCCATAGCTCTCTTTAGTCCTACCGTGTTAGAAGTCCGATGCCTAGTTATGACCGTTTGTAGGTAATAACTCGTTCAGTTGTTCTCTGAAAAACAATTCTTCTCGTCGAAGTCAGTTCTTTTTTGTGAAAAAGTGATTTTTAAAAAACATGTCGTTACGCGGCGGTTATTTATGGATCATCGACTAGAAGCTCTTTCTATTTACAATATTTTTCCAATTCGCCACACGGCGGCGAACAATTTGTATGGTAAACGGCTATTTAAAGTCTGAAATAATGTAATACTTTTGAAACGCTCATTAGTGAACCAAATGAGTTAATATATTTAGGTTAAGATCCCAGCGCTCATTTTTGCATCGATTTGCTTTACGATGAACTCTGGTTTAAATGACAAAAAATAATGTAAGTTAATCATGGTTGTCCTAAGATTAGACTCAACTTTTTTTGCTGAGCAATTAAAATGCTGTCAATCCACACATTTGTATCTAGAGTTAGGATAATATTATTTTTAAATTCAAAAAAATCCAAATACCTAAAGAATTATTCTATAGCGCGACATTGTGAATAGCGTGAAATAAAATAAATCAAAAATACGTCATTCTGATTACCGCTAGAGCGTTGAATGAATTAGTTTGTTAGAGCTTCATCCATACTAATATTATAAATGCGAAAGTGTGTCTGTCTCTGTCTGTCTGTCTGTCTGCTACCTCTTCACGCTTAAACCGCTGAACCGATTTAGATGAAACTTGGTATATATATAGTTTCAGTCCCGGGGAAGGACATAGAGTACTTTTCATCCCGAATAAATGTAGTGTTCCCGTGGGATGAACGGGTAACACCGCGGGGCACAGCTAGTTTAAAATAACGTGTTATCTTGATTTAGACTGATTATTTAAAATTGGCATATTCGACATTGCCAACTTGTCCATATTTCCAACGCAGCCACAATGTCTACTCGACAACACTTCATTGCTTACAGCTCGTCAACAATGCCAATTCGTCCATATTCCCAACTCGTCCACATTGCCAACTCGTCCATATTCCTAGCTCAGCTACATTGTCAAGTCCTATCCTATTCCTATCCCATCCACATGCAACTGGCACACAAGCGGACTGACTTCTTAATATTGTAAAACCCACCAAAAACATTTCATGTAAAATTGACGGCCAAGACTCACATTCTCATAACGCTTTTGCTGTAAAAAAGTTATCAGATCCCAGGAAAAGCCAAGCCCCTAAGCCCCGACTTTACTAACCCCACCACCTTGGTTTAAAAAGTATGGCATCAACTGGCTTCAAGCCCCTAAACCCGGAGTTTACTAACCCTACACCTTTGTTTCAAAAGTATGGCTTGGCCGTTTCATAGAGTACCGTAAATAAGTCCAACGGACCGTCTGGCCCATATGGTATCAAGAAACTAAGTTTATGTCTTTGATAATATATACTTATAAACTTAATTCCTTACGATATAGGCCGGACAGTCCGCTAGACTTATTTACGGTAGTCTATGAAACGGCCAAGCCATACTTTTGAAACAAAGGTGTAGGGTTAGTAAACTCCGGGTTTAGGGGCTTGAAGCCAGTTGATGCCATACTTTTTAAACCAAGGTGGTGGGGTTAGTAAAGTCGGGGCTTAGGGGCTTGGCTTTTCCTGGGATCTGATAACTTTTTTACAGCGAAAGCGTTATGAGAATGTGAGTCTTGGCCGTCAATTTTACATGAAATGTTTTTGGTGGGATCTCATTTCTTTTTGTAAGGTGCTTTAGTTTTTTTATTTTTTTTGGGCTGTAGGGTTTCTTGAGCGTCAACTGAAGTACACAATTGTGTATTTAAGAAATACTTAAGTTTAGCCCCATATATATATACACTTTTATCCCTTATTATGGGAAACCCATACAAACTTCCATCCCCTTATTTAAAGGGTGGGGAGTGATTTTTTAAAAGTCCTACAATATGTATTTGATTTATAACAATGAGTCCCTATAGGTTTCAATTTTCAGACCTCTAGTATCAAAATTTGCGGAAGTTTCATACAAACTTCCATCCCCTAGTTTAAGGGGTTGGGGGGTAAAAGTTCCAAGTTTTAGAATTATTTTGTTGTTTGTGTACTAATACTAGCTTACATACCAAATTTCAGCTTTCTAGGTCATCGGGAAGTACCCCAGAGGTTTTGATACGTCAGTGAGTGAGTGGCAAAATCGGCGTATTTTAGGTACCTATAAAACCTAAAGTATAAAAGCTAGATCAATTAAATTTTGTACATTTTATATGTTTGCTAACTGCATCTTAACCTGAGAATTTGGGCGCTCTAGTGTTAACTGGGACGAAACTATGAGGGTTTGAATATGAGACGAAACGGTTCGAGAAAAGGTAGGTAGTGCCCCCTTCTTTTTTGTTCGTCTTGGCGGGGGCACTACCGTGCCCCCAGATATTTAGAATACGAAGTCGAAGTGTAGATATGGAAGTAGTAATAATTGTGTATAAGAAATACTTACGTTTAGCCCGATATATACTACTTTTATCGCCCATTATGGAAAACCCATAAAAACTTTCATCCCCTTATTTAAAGGGTGGGGGGTGATTTTTTTAAAATCCTAGAATATGTATTTTATTATTTATAAATAATAAAGGAGTCCCTATATCAATTTTCAGACCTCTAGTATCAAAATTTGCAGAAGTCTCATACAAACTTCCATCCCCTAGTTTAAGGGGTTGGGGGGTAAAAGTTCCAAGTTTCAGAATTATTCTATTGTTTGTGTACTAAACCTAGCTTACATACCAAATTTCAGCTTTCTAGGTCATCGGGAAGTACCCCAGAGGTTTTGATACATAAGTGAGTGAGTGGCAAAATCGGCGTATTTTAGGTACCAATAAAACCTAAAGTATAAAAGCTAGATCAATGAAATTTAGTACATTTCATATGTTCCCTAACTGCATCTTAACCTGTGAATTTGGGCGCTCTGGACGGGACTGGGACGAAACTATGAGGGTTTGAAAATGAGACGAAACGGTTCGAGAAAAGGTAGGTAGTGCCCCGCCTCTTTTTTTTTCGTCTTGGCGGGGGCACTACCGTGCCCCCAGATATCCATTTAATTTACCTACCATAACTCGTTCCGGCTTCCAGAAAATTTAAATTAATGGTTTGAAGGCCTAAAACCTAAGTATAATCATACAATATTATTCGTATCAATCATAGATGAATTTATTTGAATGACGATTAAATTAGTTTTTTTTTCTTATTTGATTTATTCTAAAAGCCGTCATTAAAAATAACCTAGTTTTGAATGGCAGTCAGTTGATTTATTCTTGTGGCTTAATGTTTGCAGTTATAGCGGTAAAAGTAACACATATTGTGCAAAATTATCAAGTCTCTTACCTATGACGGTTTCAATGTTAGTTCAGTTATTGGTATCCGTTGGCTGAACCCTTAAAATAATATGACATAACATAAATCATCTGCAGATACTTCATATAACGTATACTATCGAGGAAAATAATATATCAAGTACGAAAGTAAATTTTATTTAAAGAGGTATTCACGTCTAAACTAGATGGCATATGATAAATGTGGTGGGATCTTGATCTAAATAATAGTCAAAATTGGAAATTTACTTGTTGATGTTATTCACGTTCATGTCATGGTGGAATATACAAGTGACTTCAAATTAGTAATACAAAATTACTGTTCTGCACTGCACACATCATTCGTAATGTATGTAAACCCCTGTGCCAAGTCTCATGGTTCTAACATAATCAAAAGTAAGTATCTTATTTTTACGTTTCAAACTATACCATGTTTTAGCCACTTGACCGTCCGACGATAGCATAGTATCCAAAACCAATATGCTCCTAACCGTCCGCGGATACCTTACTATCCAAGATTGGAAGACGGAACAGTTGATTATAGTGGCATTTAGTGGACTGATTCGGCATTATTTACTAATTATCTTGATGCAACAACGTAGCCTAACCAAATAGTTCGCTGTAAAAAATATAAATGGCAGTGTAGTTACGCTAGTTTTATAGAAAGTTGAGGATGCGCAGCGCGGGGCGTGCGTCGCTAAAAAAACCCGGACGGTTGACAGGAAAATAGTCTCGCGGGCTGGACGGTCAAGGTGGTTAGGCTTGATGTGGTTACCCTACCAATATGATTTAAAACAAAGAGGTTTACAGGACTTGAAATCAACACTTACCTCTTTGGTTATTATCTGACATAGCATTTATGAAGTAAACGTGTTTTTCATTTCTCCTGTTCGGAAAGTTTAATTTTCATGAGTAGGTAGATAGCCAGGTGGAAAATAGCTTTTTCATCCCTAGGGTGGAAAGTATTTTTTTGTTAATTGTCACGGAGTCAAAGATAATTGAGTTATGTCATATGTAAACTCAGTTATATGTTAAACGACGTGTTTATAACGATCTATGAGTAAAGGTTGATATTAAAATAATTTTACAGCTGGTCCATTTATTTCCCAATTACAGAAGCTCTATAATTGAGATTTAAAAACAACTCCTCTACTCTACTGCCCGCCATAATGCTATGACAGCATGACACTTATTTTTTTCACATTTCGGCATGGCCATCTAGAATGAACGTCGTGTCCAACTCGATTAGGTACAATCTAGTCGGTCGTGGTAAGTGACCATTGAAAAAAGATCTCCAAAGGTTAATTTAGGCTTAATTTATTTATATTATCTAATGTCAAATATTAATTTATATTATATTCATAATACATATGATTCTTTCCCACATTTATTTATACAAAAAACAAAATAGAAACCATTGGAAACTTTTTATTAACTTTATTTGGTGTTGGCGGTATGTGTATATTTTTTTCGTATTTATGAAAAAAAAAACATTGCAGGTTTGAAATAAAAAGCGAGAACATGAGATTAAATATGAATACCGTGTTTTTATTGGTTATTGGTAAAAAATGGTTTCGGAAAGTGATTCCAGTGTGACATGGACATCAATTTAACTGACTCATGAAATGTGCGTGCAGTATTTCATTTCCCTCACAGTCGAAATAAAAAGTAGTGTTTAACTCGGGTGAAATTACCCATTTCCCCTCGAACACCGGAAATTCGAGCGCCAGAAATATCTCGGGTGAAAAGGGTCATTTTCTACCCTTGGTTAACAATCAAGCAAAGGTTTTTTGACATAGTGAATTACACAGTGCTTACTAAGGAATTATTTTAATTGATATCTTGTAAACAATTGACGTAACTAACGTAAATAACGACGAGTGACAGATATGACAGTTAGCTAATTAATTGAATTTGCGGTACCTAACCATCTAAATAATTCACTATAAATGGGAATTAATTAACTTTTTGTTTTATTTTTTTATACTAACAGACTATTGGACAACTTATTACCAGGGTGTCTTTACGTATAGTTATTTCCCTAGTTTTCTCTAAAAATTAACTTGGACTTTTAAATGATTTATACTTAAGTATACTCCCAAAGGCGAGTACTTATCATCCCTGAAAGTATTGGCATTTAATTTGTTAGCACCTTATATACCTATTATTTTATCATTAACTGAGCCACAATCAAGTGTTTTGTATTACCAATTTGAAGTCACCCTTTATTAGTTAATAACGAATATTGGGTAATAAACTAATAGGTAAATACTCACAAATAGAAATACTTACAGTTTTTTTTATGACAGCAGACAAATACTTATGTACTTACTATGAAGTTTTCGAAGGTCACGCAATTGTATTGTAAAAAGAATTTATCGCTTTAGAATATTTTTTTCTATTCTAGCTGCATTAAATCGACATTGACAAGTTGATTATTAAAAGTCAACTCGCAACTTATTTCATTAAAACCGTCGAATTTTGGCCTTGATAACTTTTAGATTGTTTTATGTGTATAATTAGGGTGTAACGAATGCGAATATTGTATATTTTGTCAGTAAATTCAAACTGAATAAAGAGCTTAGAATCTAGCTTGAAATTTTTTAGTCTCTTCGAAAATTCATGTTTTATGCTTAGATAAACCCATCCTAAGTAATACAATAACAGGCAGCATTTTTAGGGTTCCGTAGTTAAAGTCGTAGTCCTAGGAACCCTTATAGTTTCGCCATGTCCGTCTGTCGGTCTGTCCGTCCGCGGCTTAGCTTCGTGACCATTAGTACTAGAAAGCTGAAATTTGGTATGAGTATGTGTATGTATCACGCAGACAAAACGGTAAAATAAAAATTAAAACAAAAACCTATTTTCAGGTACCTCCCGTACCGTAGTGGCACAGTATATATATAGGCTAAAGCAGTATGGAAACTAAGGCCTTCTTTGAAGATAAATACCTACGCGCTAGGGTTGTCACCCGCTGCCGGCGGCACCCTAGGTTAGAATTTTTATAATATACTTAGATTTTGTAATTACTTTATTGTATTTTACTTTTTATTTACATTTATTCTAGGGCAGTTAAGATGGGAAGTTTTTGTACGGAACCCTCGGTGCGCGAGTCTCACTTGCACTTGACTTTTTTTTAATGTGGATACACACCACAATTTTTATATTAGGTTAATTATTGTTATCAATTTATATATTGGTTTCAATGGTTTAAATGTCATCCTTTAAAATATTAATACTTATACATATATACATAGCACACGCAGTATTCGACGTGTTTACGCACGTAATCCACGGACAGCCGAGGGGTGAGAGGAGAGCGGGCGGCACATGCGGCGGCGCCGGCACGCAGCACCGTCGCGTCGGCCGGTCCCGACTCCCGAACATTCGATAATACTTACAACGTTCGCGCGCACTACTCGAACGAAATCACTCGCGTGTCTAGCTTTTCTCATAGTCTGCCTGTATCTGGTGTTATTATTATTTCCCCATATAAAACTGTGCAGTGACTTTTATAAGAATTATAGTGTTTGTCACCATCGCCAACCGTTGTTTTCCTGGACGCTACCCCACGAACTAACCTAAATACAATAAATTGATACAAGTTTAATAACGATGAAAGCTTCATAGCTATCAACTCTTATTTAATTATTTTTCACCATTACAAACACGCGTACTTAAAAACCGGCCAAGTGCGTATCGGACTCGCGCATCGAAGGTTTGGTACAAACACTTAGGTATCCCATCCTAACTGGCCGGGTTAAGTTAAGTTTGCACCTGATATGTATGGCGCCGGATACAAAAGAGGTGCAAAGTTAACGCAACCCATCACGTTTGATATATGGGAGCCCCCTTAAATATTGTTGTTATTCTGTTTTTACTATTTGTTGTTAAAGCGGCAACAAAAATACATCATCTGCAAAATAATCAAGCTGTTTAGCTATCACGGTTCATGAGATACTTACAACCTGGTAACAGATGGACAGCGGAGGTTTATTAAGTAATAGGGTCCCGTTTTACCTTATGGGTAGGGAACCCTAAAAATTTACACCAAATATCACATAAACTCTACCCCAAGTATCAATTTTAAGCGCGAACGTAGTCGCATGGTGAGGTCTGTTCTTCGTCCAAATGTGCCCCAAGCTGGACATGATGCATTCCAACTGGAATTGTCAAATAGATTTGCCGCACTGGAGACCCCGGCAAATGTTGACGAGGATCTGGACGGCTTAATTGGGGTGATACGCGAAGTGGGAACGAGGCACTTTCGGAAAAGGCGGTCAGATAGGAAGTCCAAACTTTCTAGCGAGACCCTGGATTTGATGCGATTTAGACGTGAGACACCAGAGGAAACTTTGTCAGATCCCCAGTCACTCCACAAGAAAATCAGGAGCTTGGTGAGACGCGACCTTCGCAGCTGGAACACTCGCCTAGTACATGAGGCGATCGAGTGAAATCGGGGGTCGAAGGTCTTTACCAAGACACTGGGGAGGAGTCATCTGACAAAGTTAGCTACCTCGAATGGTGAAACCGTCACATCAGTTCCGGGGATACTGGCTGAAATTGAGGACTTCTACGGACATCTGTATGCTTCGCATGCACCGAAGCCTACACCTGACGCGAGAGACCCTAGAGCCTCACTTACCCGCCACTTCACTGAAGATCTCCCAGACGTAGATGTCGACGAAATCGAGGCGGCTCTCAAACAGCTTAGTAATGGGAAGGCTCCCGGTGAAGATGGAGTAGCCTCTGAGCTCCTCAAGGCTGGGGGTAAACCTGTTCTTGGGGAGTTGAAGAGGCTCTTCAACTCTGTAATAACCAATGGGACTACCCCGAAGGCGTGGAGCAGAGGTGTAGCGGCATTGTTTTTCAAGAAAGGAGACAAAACGCTCCTTAAAAGCTATAGGCCGATCACGCTTCTGAGTCACGTCTATAAGCTGTTCTCGAGAGTCGTCACGAATCGTCTGGCATCAAGATTTGACGCCTTTCAGCCACCGGAACAGGCTGGGTTTCGTAAATGCTATAGCACCGTGGACCACATCCATACTGTTCGGCAGGTTATACAGAAGTCCGAGGAGTATAACCAACCGCTGTGTATGGCGTTTGTGGACTACGAGAAGGCCTTCGACTCCATCGAAACCTGGGCCGTTCTGGAGTCTTTGCAGCGATGCCAAGTCGACTGGCGGTACGTGGAGGTGCTGAGAAGTCTCTCCCAAATGGCGACTATGTCCGTCCAAGTGCAGATCCACCAAACAAGACCCATCCAGTTGCTCAGAGGTGTAAGACAGGGTGACGTTATTTCCCCGAAACTCTTCACCAATGCTCTGGAGAATGTCTTCAAGACCCTGCGGTGGAATGGAATGGGCATCAATGTCAATGGTGAATATCTCACACACCTCCGCTTTGCTGACGACATAGTTATAATGGCAGAATCGCTGCAAGACCTGCAGGAAATGCTGTCCGGTCTTAATGCTGCCTCGAGACGCGTTGGGCTAGGGATGAACTTGGACAAGACTAAGGTCATGTTCAACGAGCACATCGTCCCTGTGCCCGTTTCCGTCGAAGGTGTAGCCATTGAAGTTGTCCAGGAGTACGTCTACCTAGGACAAAAGTTACAGCTGGGTAGAGACAACTTTGAGAGTGAAATCACCAGAAGAGTGCAGCTTGGCTGGGCAGCATTTGGAAAGCTGCGTCACATCTTCGAGTCACCCTTGCCACAATGCCTGAAGACCAAGGTATTCAATCAGTGCGTCCTGCCGGTCATGACATACGGAGCCGAGACGTGGAAACTGACAGTGAAACTAGCCCACCGACTACACGTCACACAGCGAGCTATGGAAAGGGGTATGCTCGGAATCTCGTTAAGGGACAAAGTCCGGAACGAGATTATCCGACAAAAAACCAAGGTCACTGACGTAGTTCAGAAGTGTAGCAGACTGAAGTGGCAGTGGGCTGGTCACATCTGTCGCAGAACCGATGATCGGTGGAGTAGACGGGTTCTCGAGTGGAGACCACGACTCGGCAAGCGTAATGTAGGACGCCCTCCGGCCAGATGGACCGACGACCTGAAAAAAGTGGCTGGTGGTGACTGGATGGCGAAAACGGGAGATCGGGCCATGTGGCGAACCCTGGGGGAGGCTTACGTCCAGCAGTGGACTGCAATAGGCTGAAATGATGATGATGATGATGATGATCACATAAACAACCAAACGATTTATTTAAAAGGAAATGCATTTTATTTATTTACTAGCAACCCGTTAGGCTCCGCTCGGGGGCAATGCTGATAAATTATGCATGTATTATACATATCAACCTTTCTCTTGAATCAAACTATCTATTAAAAAAAACCGCATCAAAATCCGTTGCGTAGTTTTAAAGATCTAAGCATATATATAGGAACAGACAGACAGGAAGTGACTTTGTTTTTTACTATGTAGTGATAATAAAGCATTCTTACCTTTCAATATCAGCAGGAAGTTTAAAAAATGAAAGCTCCGGTTTTAAGGAAGCAGAGTTCAAGCAGCCGTATACGACGCAATAAACTCGTGGCATCTTTAAAAAATCGCGGACAGCGCACGCAACACGCAATAATCACAAACAATGACCGCTCGTCTCGACGCGCCACGCGCGACTGACAGCACTGCTATGTACGCTTATTCGCCTCGTAAACGCTTGCGTCTGTGTGTGTGCGCTGTTTCGACCGTTTGTTCGTAGTTTCCATACTGCTTTAGCCTATATATACTGTGGTAGTGGGGGTGAATTTTTTTTCGTTCCAACACTAGTGTGTGGGGTGTCGTTGAATAGGTCTTTTAAAAATAATAGGGGGTCTCTTTTTTAATAAAGTCAGCAGTTTTGTAAATATTCGCTCCGGAAATCCAAAAAATAGCGCCCCCCCTTCTAACATTTCAACCACGGGTCAAAAAATTATGGAGCATTTCATGAAAATGAAACCTTATAAGTACTTTCAATGAAAACTATATTGAATAAAATCGGACGAGCCGTTTTTGATATATCGCAAAATTTCATAATTTTCTTTTAAAACCCAAGTAACACACATAGTCTGTATAACACCTGAACAAGTTATGTCAATTAATCTTAAAGCTGAATACATTACCTGTATAAGGGCTGTATAAGACCTTATACAGACCTTAAAGCTCTTAAATGGGCACAAATTATTCAGCCCTAAGTTCACATTGCTGCTTAAAAGCTGCTTAAGAGCAATTTAACGGTGGTATAAAGGGTTACAGGAGTTATAAGGGCTGAATACCAACTGACTAAGGGAGCACTAGTTACCCTTTATTCAGAATTTTATTCACATGTGCACCTTTATAAATCTTTTAAGCATACATAGGCTGCCGCTGAGCTGTATTATGAGAAACTATTTTTATTAAACATTGCCAAACAGTAACATAATTGGTTCGAGTCAATGCACAGGTGATGGTGACTTATTGTGTCAAGTGTTACAAGTTACAAAGTATTTTTTAATGGAGGACACAATTTTTTACTATAGGGAATGTAGCTGTTTTTCACAATAACGTGAAGAAAATGATTGGGAATGGGAGTTTACTGTCATTATACCTATATAATATATACGATATTTTTGACGCGCCACGAAAATATTCATTTTTTTCTCTGATATTTGATATAAATAAGCCTTGGTGTAAACATTACAAATATTTTTTTATTACTTTAAACGTAAATATTAGGTTAAACGTTATTACAATGATTTTAGGAAGTAAACATTAGTTCTTTCGGTTTAGTATTCACGCCTAAACCTCTTAAAACGAAAAAAATGATACGATAATTTCTAAATTCACAATATAAAATGGTGGCTTGATGCTAAACAGCGATGTGAACCATTATACATTCAAATTCTTGCTAAGGGCTATTTTGTAGGTCACTTGTGTTCTGCTAATTAGCAAAAAACTGTGTAAAATTCAACACGTGAACTGTAATCAGCTATAACCTGTTTTGTTTATGTTTAATAGTTCACATGCTCGGTATTTAGCCTTGCCGTGAACATTTAAACAGGTCTTATATAGCAATTTAGGAATCCACATTTAAGCCTCTTGGATACTTTTAGTGCAATACAAATTATTCTTTGTTATTTTACTTTAGTGGAGCAAAATCCGTTTCTCAGCCATCAACAGATAAATAAACTGATTTAAGTACCACATTTACTTCATTTACTGCACAAAGGTCCACACCTACTCATTTATTCAGACAAAGTCTGATGAAAGTTACTTTTGTGAACTACTATTAAGTAACAACCGGTATACCGGTACATTAGTGTACCTTTAAAGAGCATTTAGGCATCTAGTGAATGTTTAAACAGCCCCTATGCAAACTATATCAACGGCAGTATAAAGGTTGGTTAGCGGTAAATACGGTCAGCATTACGCAGTATAATAAACCACATTTCATCCATTATACGCCTATTGACTGTATAATAGTTCACTCGTGGTACCTTAAAAGTCAGCGGAATAGTAGTTCACACATACCTCGTTATACCGCTGTCAGCAAAATTTTATCCAATAAACAGCCCTTATTCAGGTAAAAGGTCTAAATCCCGGTTAAAGCTGAATAGAAGCGATATAATGATGCTTTTGTGGACATAATGCAGCTGTTAATCAGACTTAAGCTGAATAAAAATTACTGAATGCTACTATGCAGCTGAAAGTGGTAAAAGCTGAATAGAAGCGATATAATGATACATTTTTTGGACGTAATGCAGCTGTTAATCAGACTTAATCTGAATAAAAAGTACTGAATGCTATTATTCAGCTGAAAGTCTACCAGCGAACTCTTATTAGAGTCTTATTACACCAAGAGCTCTTAAATAGTCCAAATGTGAATAGTTATACAGCAACTTGTGTTACTTGGGAATGACGTAAGTGCCGCGCGGTGTCCTTATACTTCGAACGTTACACATATTAGTTACGTGCCATACTGCATTAAAACATTCCGCTCAATCTGGCGCGTATAATCGATAACTTCCAGAAGGTAATAAGTAATTACAGTTACTTTGGCGTGTACGACCTATTTATAGAGCTTGAAATCTTTCTCGTAATTTCTCGGCTTAAAACCGCTGTTGTAAGCCCGTCTATTTGTGAAGGATGGGCAACTACGGAACCCTAAACTGAGCGTGGCCCAACATGCTTTTGGCCGGTTTTCTTTCAATCATTTGAAAGACATGACCTTAACCTTCTCATTTATTTGATTTAAACATTTGGTTCTTGGCCTTCTTCGGTATATATTTCCCTCAATTTTTCCTTGTGTAATATTTTTGAGGAAAAAACATACTGTCTCAACACTCCTCAAATAAACGAACCTATTAACACAAACTTAAGAAGAAGGGTTAGGATAACTCGGCTTCTTTGGTCTTCTAGGCTGTTCATGTTCAACATTTATTAGATATTAATTCTACCCAGCTTATACCCTCATTCATCTCAGTACCACGTCTCCATCGCTATATCAGCAGGACGGTGTATTTTAGTAGCATTTCGAAATTATTAATAGTAGTTCGTGAGAAAATTGTTTCTTATAAAATCTACTCTACTATAGTTTACATACTCTAAAGGTAATATTTTTCATCAACCTTCAACCTTGATAAGCAGTATTTTGACCTGATAAAAAAACTAGCGTATCGTTTTTGGTTTCAGTGTTCATAATACCCCAGCGGTATGTGTTCGCCATCATGGCGTTGTTGGCGATCGCCAACGCGTACACCATGCGGGTTTGTCTGAACATGGCCATCACGCAGATGGTTCGGAAGACAACGGCGTCTGAGGGCGACCCGCACTATGACCCGGATGCGTGTCCGGACCCTAACGCAGTTTCCACCGTGATACCTGGGAATACAACCGTTGAGACGTTCTTCAGGGACGACGATGTAAGTTAGCTGCAGCATTATTTATTGATATTACGCATATAGTAAGGAAGATAGTGGCGTCTGAGGGCGACCCGCACTATGACCCGGATGCGTGTCCGGACCCTGGCGCAGTATCCACCGCGATACCTGGGAATATGACGGTTGACACGGTCTTCAGGGACTACGATGTAAGTTAGCTGCAACATCATTAACATATACTGCTCAAATGTAAAATCCGTGTAAAAATATAAAAGACTTGATGGAGGACTATCCGAAGTGATAGCAATCTAGTTTAAATAAAATAAAGGAATATAAATACACAAAATAAATATAACGCCTGACAACCAAAACTCACTTAAATTTTTCAGTCACTGCTCTTCACATCCTCGTATCTAGTAAGTGGATGGATACTGAGATACGAGCTTTGTTTTAAAGTAGGTGTTCGTTACTTAGTGAGTTTTGGTCTAGCCTCGAGTTCCTGTGTCCTACACATAGTACATAAATTTCAATTAATAGTTAACTGTCAACTATTTGTCATTAGGCTAAAATTAAACTGAAAAATTATGAATGCTGGTCGTCAGGAGACTAGACAACCATGTGTTGCTTTTTTTTCTTATTATAATGCAACCTGAGTACAAATCACCCGAGATTTCTTGTAGGTATGAACAGGAACGTCAATAAGCTGTTTTTCTCACGGAAGACGCAAGTGCTCGGGTAATGTAATTGGAAATTCCAATTTAAAAATTCCTATTTACATAAAAAAAAAACATTTTATTTTTATAATTATCGTGGTACTCGATCTTGATTGCAATAAAATTTTACTCGATTTCAATATATACATATTAAGTATTTCAATTTAATATACCCACCGAAAATCATACAAATTCCTAACAGTGTGTATATTTACACATTTTCAATTATTTTTTAAAACATCAACATGGGTTAGTTACTTCGTTGCTGCTTTAATGAAGGACTCACCAACACGCTAATAAGTAACACAATGCCGCATTAAAATTACAGATAAAATTACGACTTCTTTAACGGGATAATATTTTAACATTGTTCCCATTGCTAAAAGATTTAATTGCGAGTACAAGTATCTTGTCGGATTCGATCCGGAAATAAAATATGTTGTCACGTCTCTATAAAACACGAGTCTATTGTATATGAAATTCTCTACAAAATACGAGCAAATGCGGAAATACAAAGTAAAATAAGAAACCAGCATAATTCATAATACATAGTATTATTTTTTATGACTGAATATGACTACTAAATTGTCATAAATTGCCTATTACCTAATAGGGAAAATTATAGTAGTACACAGGTTTTCCATTATGACTATAAGGTTTGAAATAGTAGATTTTTCCGGTATGATTCGAAACCATAATATACAATACCCCGCGGTTTTCGGTAAACTAATGATTTTACACTAGAACAGTAGGCGTCAAATAATTTTTGCACCGAAACCCCGGGAAATGAATTTAATGAAGCCCTGCGACGCACGTCATCACGTGCGCCTATAAAATACAATACATAAACTCTCCTTCTCTTGCCTCACAATAAACAGATATAGGACAGGTGGTCCTATCGTTAAAAATCTCTTCAAGCCACCAAAAGGGTGGCGGAGCATTAATAAAATTACCCGTTTGAATTAAAACCGGTACGTCCTGCTCTTTTGCTATATTACTTACAAAATACTCTTAATATTTAGGCGTATAAGTTCAGCCGGATAGTTCGTCTGTGAGATAAGCGGCCTCTACCTACCGTAACGAAAAGTACAGATTTTATAGGTACTACTAACGCCATCTTACTTTTGTCAACAAAGTATAGTTTGCGTTGCGTGGTTGTAAGTTTGGCTACCTACTCTGTCCTGTAAGTACACCGCAACTAGTCACCGCATTAACTAACGTAATCAGCAAGTCAATACAGTTAATATAACCATTGAATAAAGTTAACAAAACAATTACAAATCCATCATTTTATTCTCTCATGGAGGCTACTTTTGTGATGTATACAATGCTGACGTTGAAATAATCACGGGTCACAAGAGACTATGGAGCGCAAAAGGGAGGAGCGCTTTTAATTTGGTGGCGGTGAAATCGGTTACGTTACTTAGCAACGGTTTGTATAATTATGATATGATACATTTTTCATTCTAGGAATTACTCTGGTACCCGAAAATATTCAAATTTAATTCAATTCGACACTGTTCTACTCCGTTTAAAACTTGGATATCTTTCTAACTAAATGGCTAATCTAGCGCTATTGCGGATGACATTGGAACTATTATTCCGCTGCTCCCCTTTACACTTCAAACAAGAGTTTTAAATAAAAGCGACTATTAATAACAGACACAGAAATAATACACACTCATTATGAATTACCTTATACTTCAAAAAATTGGCCTTTCTAATTTATTTGGTTCATACGTAGCTATGACCTTCAAATGTAGATAATGATCAACACTTAAAATGAGAAGACTTCAAGATTATTGCAATATCTCGCAATGATAACAGATAAATCATGATGACAATAAAAACTTGGACGTTTTGAGTACCTCCCATGTACCGTAGATAGAAACATACCTAAGCACTTGCTTGTCGTATCATAATCCTACTTTATCTAGTTTATACTCGTATGTGTATTGACGGCGGTGGGGAACGCAATCAGTGATGTAATGTCATAAATGATGATGTTAAGTCGCCCCCGCTTGCCCTACCACCGCGACCTCATTCATCCCTCCGCTCCGCGGGAGCTACTGATAGTATACTGAGTACTTCATATCTCCAAAAAAGAAAATCTATGATATGATGACGAATATGTGGGTAGATAAAGTAGTGTATGCAACTGCACATAATTAGGCCTTAAATATTTGTTATCTAACAGTTGCAAAACTATTATTATAACATTGTAGTTTTAGTTTTTAGAAATTTCTTTTGTATAGTGTTAGGTTACCTAATCCTCTTCGCATTTTTACTCTATTACTGAAATGTTAACTTATTAAACTTGCTTTTCTACATGTGCCTATTATCTGTTATGGATGTTATTATGTAAAAAAAGTGTTTATATAAATAGATAATATACAAAATTCTTGCAAAACTCATCGTGTTCAAGAAACGCGAAGACTAGCTACCTTTCGCGTGTAAGTATTTAATTAGCAACGGATTACTTGTAAGCCTGTCTTATCTTTAAGGCGACTCCTAATCCCAACGTCCTTGAGGATCTGGGCGGAGCCTAACGTTATTCCCCCCGCCGACCGTGCGCCCCCGGAACAATACATCGTTCATAATCTCGTTGAGTGGCGTCCAAGCAGCTTCATACACTCGCATAGTCCGAGCGTGCGTTGAAGATCAACAAACCTTATACCTTATTTAAAGGCATTGAAAAATCTCGAAAATAAATCATTTAAACAATGATATAATTATTGCGGATTACTAAATATCTATTTACCCACTACAGTAAATATTAAAAATAAAATGCGTTAAAGCTATTTTCCAAAAAAATAAGTGAAATTAGCCATTTGGAAGTCTCGAATTGAAAAACACTTTTTAATAGTTTCTTTTGTATGTGTAGGTACCTACCAAAAATAGTTAAAATGCCGACTAGATTCTTGATTATACGTGTAAAATCATGCAGAAATAAAAAATACCGTTTTTAGGGTTCCGTAGTCAACTAGGAACCCTTATAGTTTCGCCATGTCCGTCTGTCCGTCCGTCCGTCTGTCCGTCCGTCCGTCCGTCCGTCCGTCCGCGGCTTAGCTCTGTGATCATTAGTACTAGAAAGCTGAAATTTGGTATGAGTATGTGTATGTATAACGCCGACAGAACGGTAAAATAAAATAAAAAAAAAAATTTATTTTTCGGGTACCTCTCGAACACCTAAAGTGGGGGTGAATTTTTTTTTCCTTTCAACACTGGTGTGTGTGATATCGTTGAATAGGTCTTGTAAAAATAATAGGGGTCTTCTAAAATTATTTTTTGATAAAGTCAGCAGTTTTGTAAATATTCGCTCCAAAAACAAAAAAAATAGTGTCCCCCCCCTCTAACTTTTCAACCACGGGTCAAAAAAATTCGGAAAAAATCATGTTAATGAGGCCTTATAAGTACTTTCAATAAAAACTATATTGAACAAAATCGGTCGAGCCGTTTTTGAGTTATCGCTAAATTTCATATTTTTTCTTTAAAAGGTCGTAAGTTGACTTCCAGAAGGTAATAAGTGATTATTACAGTTTCTAGGGCGTTTACGACCTTTTTATAGAGCTTAAAATCTTTCTTCACGTAAACCTCGGGCTTAAAACAGCAGTTTATTGTGAAGGATGAGCAACTACGGAACCCTACACTGAGCGTGGCCCGACATGCTCTTAGCCGGTTTTTTAATAAATAAATCATATCGTGACCCAGCGGATGAACCGATATTTTAACGTAGTAGTGGAGGCACAGCTTTATCCCCCGGGTCATGTTGCTCTAATGAAAAGATAAACTATAAATAATAGAGCGACAAACTCAACTTTACAGTTGGAAAACGGATTTACGTCCTTTACTTATAAACAGTGATAGTTTTTTATGACTACATTAGTAATGTTCTCAGATTTTTCCCTATGCTTGTTGATATTGACGATATTTTACTAGACGATATTTTTTACCAAATTTCAATGTTCAAGGTCAATGGATACCCTATAAATGTAAATTTACTTGAGTGTCAAAATATACCGATGCTGGAAAGAAGAAATTATCTAAGCGACATTTTTGGGGATACGAGTTTAAACACTGTTGGGATCGGCAGATTTTTCTGCATCGAATGGGTTGGGTCTCGTATATATCTGTCTGACGACTCTTGTGTCGCTTATCCCGTCGGTGATTTAGAGAATCTCTACATTTTTTTTCTACCAAATGACTTGATTTTTTGAGGTATTTTTTAGCAAAATCGAAATTACATAAAAAGCTTTTTGCATAATAATGAACCTTAGAGTTTTTTTACTTATTTGTCAAAACAGATCAAACAACTTCGATAATTTTTCTTTATTGCAACTAACCATGCATTTGTTGGTTAACTGTTTTTACCTGATCGTAAAATATATTTTAATGTCGTTTGAGGCATTTTACCTGTCTTTATGATACAATTAACATAAAGGTAAATTATGAAAGAAAAATTGAATGTGATCCACTGCAATGTAAGCAAGACTCGAACCTGCAACCCTAAGTTTCCGGCGTAGTGCTCTACCAACTGAGCTATCATATCGTTACGTCAATCACACTAAATCTTTGATTTCATATGATTAAAAATGTGGTATTTCCACATTATCAAACAGAATCGATATAAGATTCTATAAAAAAAAATAACATAGATTAAATTACCTGATTGTCGTATCTTAACTAATGGCGTTTATCCAAATTTACCTGCTTTGATACTATGAAATCATTGGCGCTTATCCTTTTTAGGGTTCCGTAGTCAACTAGGAACCCTTATAGTTTCGCCATGTCCGTCTGTCCGTCTTAGCTCCGTGATCATTAGTACTAGAAAGCTGAAATTTGGTATGAGTATGTGTATGTATAATGCCAACAGAACGGTAAAATAAAATTAAAAAAAAAATTTTTTTCGGGTACCTCTCGAACACCTAAAGTGGGGGTGAATTTTTTTTTCTTTTCAACTCTGATGTGTGGGGTATCGTTAAATAGGTCTTGTAAAAATAATAGGGTCTTCTAACATTATTTTTTGATAAAGCCAGCAGTTTTGTAAATATTCGCTCCAAAAACAAAAAAAATAGTGTCCCCCCCCCTCTAACTTTTCAACCACGGGTCAAAAAAATTCGGAAAAATTCATGTTAATGAGGCCTTATAAGTACTTTCAATGAAAACTATATTGAACAAAATCGGTCGAGCCGTTTTTGAGTTATCGCCAAATTTCATATTTTTTCTTTAAAAGGTCGTAAGTTGACTTCCAGAAGGTAATAAGTGATTACAGTTTCTAGGGAGTTTACGACCTTTTTATAGAGCTTAAAATCTTTCTTCACGTAAACCTCGGGCTTAAAACAGCAGTTTATTGTGAAGGATGAGCAACTACGGAACCCTACACTGAGCGTGGCCCGACATGCTCTTATTTTACCTGATATGACTTTGATCGACTACTGTCGCTTATCTTGAATTGCTTGAATGACAATTGAGTCGTATATGTCGCATAGAATGTACTAAAAAAACAAATATTTTCGTTAAATTGGTAGTAAAACAACTTTACCGGTTCTGTTTTATAAAATATCACACATTTGGTAGTAATTCAATATATTTATAAAGGCCGTTAAGGCTGTGTCTGTGGCGCTAAGGCATTACTTTGGACTCGCTTGATGGACCTAAACGCCATCTCACTCAAACAGTGTCTTACGAGACGTCACTTATACCACACAGAGTTGTAGGTAGTTTTATTATTCTTGTTAGGGCAGGATATTATCTCATTGCAACTGTAAAACTTGAAATTTCACGTAGTTCGTGATTTAAAATTCCTTAATGAGTACCTAGTGACTGCAGTCTTGAGAACTCTTGGGCTGTTCTCATTAGAGTCATAGTTATTGTTTGCTACCATACATTGGTCTAGAACTACTGGAAATCTTTCAGCAGATCACACATAAAAATTGATAAAATTGAAATTTCACGTGATATCTGATGAATAAATGTTTTACATTTCTAAAGCAGTATTTTTTGTATTTGCGTAGTTGGACCATAAGTTTTAAGTTTTTGTCTTAGAGAACTTTAAATGTCACTTCATTAATTTTTATGTTTGCAGATAAATATTTTCCTCTAATTAAAACATTAATCGTGAGGTTTTATTGTACGATAAATAGCTTTTCATGTCTGAAATATGTCCTACAAAGGTGATTAGATGATTTTTCTTGATTTATTTCATGCTGATTTATGCACATTTATATATTTACCTGACTATAAAATGAGCATGCACATATATATTGTTAACTGTGTTGATTGTTGTGTAATAGATCATACAATTTATCTGACTAATTTCTCGGGAAACGTGTCGTTTAGATAATTTTACCTAATTCTATTTTGACGGCCATTTTGCGTAAGCGACGCTAAATCCTAAAATATTCCATTAATAGACAAAATAACAAAAGCAACATGTAAAAAACATGATATTGTTTATATAAAATGAGCATCGTATGCACATAGATATTGTTTACTGTGTTGATAGTTGTGTAAAAGTAGATTATACTATTTTACCAGACTAATTTCTCGGGAAACGTGTCGTTTAGATAATTCTACCAATTCTACTTTGACAGCCATTTTGCGTAAGCGATGCTAAATTTTAAATTATTCCATTAATAGAGAAAATAATAAAAGCGACATGTAGAGAACATGATGTCGTTTATAATTATAAATGCTTCATTTAAAAAGTAGGTCCACAGAATATTATATATATCTGCAGATCGGTTGACATGCGGCAAACGTGTCAGCTCTACTTTAGTTTAGCGGTTGTCTGGGTTACGTAAGCTATTTGGGTTTTGGCGTTCCTTCCGCGATCGATTAATTTGATCCAAGATCGTTTCATTGCCCTCTGGCAAACTTAGAGAGAACAATTCTAAGCATTAGTCAAAAATCAAGTCCGGGCATTACGATGAGTCTAAATAAAGTTATATATTTTTTCATTAATTCAACTGTAATCTGATCATTAATATATGGCTTTTAAAAGATATGTAATAAAAATCAGGTTTTTATTTTATAAACGGTAAATAATTGGAATAGAACTTATGGCCAGGCTAGGTATTTGTCTAGCTAGGCCCGGCGGATATGTCAATAATTACTAACGCTCATTTAGATTTAAATATGAAGTGGGAAATTTATTGATGCAAATATGTATTCTGCCTATATTTACATAAATAAACCCTCATGCCAAAATTGTCACTTGCCTTCTTGGACTAGAAAATTATTGTATTTTTTTATAATGTATTTTTATATCATATGCCATGTACTGTACTAGTGACGCAACGAATGTGAATACATACAATAAATATTCGTATTCGTAAATTAGCGTTTTACCGAATATTACAATGGTATTCAAATGAACAATACTTGTTCTGCATTACGATATTCATATCTCTAAGGGTTGAATCCATAAAGATCATTAGACGTTATCATACTTAAATATCTGTATTATTAGATTTTTTTTACTAACCGAAATACCTAAGGTACTCTAATATTACACAGAGAAGGGCCCTAAAACCCACACCAAAAGTGTTATTTTCTGGGAATCCTGTCTGGTGTGGGCCCATGACTGAGAATATCTAACTATCTAAATGTGTTCGGGAATGCTAAGCAATGCCAATTTTTTTTATAAGTACTTAAAATTAATAGATACCTAAATACGAAAAAAAACAGTTGAATTTAATTCTATATGAAAATGAGTGCATTTTGTTATGGCGCATAGCGTAGTCGTGTGAAAAAACGAACTACGCTCTCTTAAAATACACTTCAAACGCACGAAGACACAGACAGATCGAACCTCCGCGGGATCCGGTACTATAACAATTTTCCGTAACTAGATGGATCGCGAGAGCAAGTGACACAGCCTTCCCCTTCGACGGTTAGATTTACACTGAGCTCGCAGCCCGGGCACGGCCGCGCTCGCGGAAATTCAGTTTTTTTGATGCTTTATTAGACCGAATTTCCATTTTATTAACTTTTAAACAATACGATTAAAGATCAATGAATTGTCAATGTTCTTGCGAAAGAGCCGTGTAAATATCACTTGTAGTTTAGAAGCCTTAGGGAATTGAAAATTGAAAACGACCCTATTTCAAAATTATTTTATCCATAGTAATTATTGCTTTAAAAAAAAATCCAACTATAATTTTTTAGAAGAAATAGTCAAAAATAACATATATTTTTTTCAGATTTTTCCATTAGCTAGATTACGAGCCTTAGGACTTTAAAAATCACCATTCCACGTACGGAGTCGCCTTAAACTACCGGTATACTATTTTGATACCTAAAATGATAACATTAAGTTTCGAGTTGGCTTCTTTATACGTCTTAACAGACGTCTGCGTTTTGAGGACTATACTTTAATTTATAGTAATAGTTACATAATGTAAACATCTTTTATGTTATTGGTGTATTTATTTGATCCTGAACACATTTTCATTAGTTATAATTTGGGAAAACAAAGCTTTGAGTACAGGTAAGAGGAGAGAAAAAGAAAATCAAACTCAACAGCGATCAGGTGATCACATTCCAAAGTCGATGCATAAAATAGGTATTCATATATATTATGTCTGTGTTACAACTATTAGTATTCTCGTTTATATCTTGGTCCGTACGGGGAAAAATATTGCTGCTTCGAAACGTTTCTTTGATCCGGAAATGGTTATAGTCTTATACCTTGCCGAATACGATTCCGTACATGTTCCATCGAAACCTTGAGGACTATACCACATCACTGGCTCACATATGTCTACATCTCTTTTTTAAACCGTCTCCTTATTTCCAGAGGGTGTTATTCGAATGGAGCGAAGCCACTCAAGGTTTGCTTCTCAGCGCCTTCTACTACGGCTACGTGCTGACGCACATACCGGGGGGCATGTTGGCTGAGCGCTATGGGGGAAAATGGGTGCTCGGCCTTGGACTGTTCTCTACGGCCATGTGTACTTTCATCACTCCAGTCGTAACAAAGATGGGTGGAGCGTCAGCGCTGTTCGTGTTACGAGTTATTGAAGGATTCGGAGAAGTAAGTATCTTAAACTAAATAGATTTGTACCATGCCCAGGAGACACGCTCTCTACCAACATGTAAGCCATAGGATCCAGTCTCCGAAATTTTGTCACTACTATTTGCTGTGGATATTTGAATGTATGGTTCAAATCAGGATAGTTATAGAAACATCGTGATTATCATACCTAGTTAAACCATAAGTATGAAACTAATCCAGTGCACTCACTTTTGGTGGTGTGGCCGCCATTACTGCCATGATAACACCATATGATGATGATCGGCCTATTGTATCCGGAGGTTGTGCATAGGTATATAGGTACACAAATTTCTGCTGTCGATGATTACGAAGGCTATGGAACACTTTTGTGTATGTAACAATAATTTAATTATTGTAAATACTTACTTGGATATAATCACTTAAAATTCCATGTAGGTATGACTAAATCAACATCTGACGTGTTATTTCTATAGCTGTTGTAATTTTATGGAATCTTAAACTGTTATTGGTATTTTGATCTTAAATTTCCATGAATTTGAGATATATTTTTTTAGTTTAAACACTATAAATAAGACTCATTAAATTTTCAGGGTCCGACCATGCCAGCACTTATGTCGATGGTGTCTCGTTGGGCTCCGAAGGAAGAAAGAGCAAGAATCGGTTCCATCGTGTTCGGTGGTGCCCAGATCGGAAACATTGCAGGGACGCTGTTCTCTGGTTTTGTCTTAAGCGAAGGAGCGTGGGACAACGTCTTCTATTTATTTGGAGGCTTGGGACTGATTTGGTGTGCTCTTTGGGTGAGTTACAAAACCGTTTATTCTTGTTTGTTTTTCGAAGCACGCTTTTGACCATGATCTCACAATGTTAGCTACGTTATAAAACATTGTCGAATGTTTGAATGTTTGTTGTCATTCTCTAACTTACTTAAGCAACTGACTGTACACTTCGACTGTACAGTGAATAGCTATTTATGAAACAGATCGTTCTACTTAGGAATACAGTGTCAAGTTGATTTAACGGGATCGAATTTTGGTTTCAGAGTGTCCTTTGCTACAGTACGCCAAACACGCATCCTTACATATCAGACAAGGAAAAGAAGTTCCTGAACGAAAACGTGGCCTCTCTCATCAGTACCACTGAGCATAAGTTGGATCCTGTACCTTGGAAGGCGGTGGTTCGCTGCGTACCTCTGTGGGCCCTAATTATTGCTGGGGTAAGATAACAGCAGTCAAGTCAAAAAAATCAAAACCATCTTCAAAAAGTATCACTGTATAGTGGCGCTTCAAACAACTTTATGGCGATCGACGTTGTGCAGGTGCACCCATTCCATTGCGATAATGTGCATAAGTCACATATTATGCATTATAAAATGTCAATAGCAATATGTCATCAACCGAATTCAAAACATTGTTTGACCCGAATGCTTTTCAATATTTAGTCCTGTTTACTCTTTGCTTAGTTACATTAATATTCACTGTCTTCAACGGCAGTAACCACAAATTTGTCGTTGCCAGTAGAATAAATTATAAAAATCTAAAAACAAATATGGCGTAGGCTAAAAACCAACTTGTTGGACTATAATTGCCAAAGGAACAATGTTACAATTGCGACAATAGGCATGTTAGTCACTTTACATAAGTGGTACATATATAATATAATTCTGAATATCTGATTATTCTGATTACATTAGATACAATAACGATTGTGTCATGACCAAGAGCCGTGACAACCATCGTGATATTTTTGGACTTGGAACGAACCAATTACGGAAATTGCTTATGTAAATCGGTTTTCGCGTTTTCTATAGTAGAATTATAAGTGGATAAGTTGATATTTGAATGCCACTGATATTTATATTTTAAAGAATAAAATAACTCTTAATGACATTTTCTTCGGTTTCCGTGACGACACATTAAAATAAACGGATTATTTCGCGTGTATTCATTGTTAAAGACATTCTTACGTTTCGGCTATTACTATAGTTACCGCTGTCAAAGGTTGACTGAGAAAAACACATTTTTTCTCAGTTAAAGTTAACATTTGTTCAAACTACTACAAAACCATTTTTTGAATTAAATGAATAAAAAACATTTATATTTGATCTCATCAAATTGGTCTCTATAAGTAATTTCAATTCCATTCGGATTGTATGATAAATTGATTAGTGTTTTGTGCGAAAATCTATTCGGCGATAAAATCTTGCATGTATAAAATAACATTTATTATAAAATTTGTAAATACTCGACAGTGGTCCAATAATTGATGCCCCAATAGTTCAATAAATAAATAAATTTACATATATATATATATTTTTGATCTATTAATTTACTTAATTTATCGATAGGTCGGCCACGACTGGGGTTACTTCACTATGGTGACAGACCTCCCTAAGTACATGACCGACGTTCTGAAGTTTAACATCAAGGCAACTGGCGTGCTCTCTTCCATGCCCTACGTCGCGATGTGGATCGCGGCGTTCCTCTTTGGTCTAGTGTGTGATTTCTGCGTCAAGCGGGGCTACCACAGTATTCTCACTGCGAGGAAAATTTATACTACTATTGGTAAGAATTTTAGCCTATTTTCAACGACACAAGTACGAACTAGTACGCCAGCAGGGCAGGCGCATCTACGCTACGCCTACCTTAGAGAAACATCGAAAAGCAAGGAGGTTATACTTTTGCCTACTACTTATAGTTGTGTTGTGTGGTTGTAAGGTGGCATTGGTAGTATAAAATCTGTAGTATGTTGATATTTCGATAAGAAAGTTGCACTTGCCAAGAAGGCGCAATTGGCCCAAAATACCTTATTTACACGCCATTCGTCTTTCCTAATTTAGTATATAGCTTTCTAATCATACATAAAATAATGAGAATCAACATGTTGGCCATGAAGCTTAAATTTATTTAACGATAACTCTGTACAATGGTAATAAAACCATTTTGTGTACGTTGTAATGTCACAAATTCTCGATAGATGACGCTGTACAGCGACACATAAGTGAATTTACCAACATGCGATTAAAACGCTTCGATATTACAGCTGCCACGGGTCCCGGCATCTGTATCATCATGGCGTCATACTCCGGCTGCGACACGACCCTGGCAGTGCTCTGGTTTATCGCAGCCATGACCCTCATGGGAGCATACTACAGCGGGATGAAGATCAACGCTTTGGACATAACACCCAACTATGCTGGCACCACGACAGCTTTGGTCAACGGGACAGCCGCCATCGCTGCCATCATAACGCCGTACCTTATTGGTCTTCTGACTCCTGATGTAAGTTGATGATGATGATGTTGGTCTATTGTATCTGTAGGCTGCACAAATACATGACCTATTTGTGAATGAATTCAATCATAAATGGGCCATGCAATTCTGCAGCTCATTGTACATTGTGCGTAGGTACAATTTAGTTATTCAATTTGAAAACACAGTAAATATCTGCTGTCGATTATTACGAAATCTATGGAACACTTTTGTTTATATTTGATAACAATAATCTAGTGTAAATACCTTCTTGGAAATAGGTAATCACTTAAAGTACCGTGTAGTTTTGACTAAATCAACATCTGACGTGATATCGCTATAGTTATTGTAATTTCATGAAATCTAAAATTGTCATTGGTATTTTGATCTTAAATTGCCATTGAATAATTGGGATGTAAATTTTCATTCGACCTCGTTAACTCTGAAACCATTTCCGGGAATAATTAAACGTATCTAATTAGCAAACGAATCAAATTATTCTCTTAAATTGGCCTATATTTTAAGATCTTAACGAACAAATGACATGCTTATATTTTAGGTGTACCAATTGATGTTGCATACCTGCCTACTTCAGTGTTAATATATTTGTTAACATTATTTGTATCATCTTCTGCATCATATCTGTAAACCGCCATAAATGTCAGTTAATTTATTTTATTTTTGAACACATCTTTGTTTTGTTACAGTCTACACTCAAGCAATGGCGAGTAGCATTCTGGGTGTGCCTCGCCGTGTTGGTCGTGACCAACGTCATCTATCTCATCTGGGCGGCGGGAGAGCCCCAGTGGTGGGACGACGTCAAGAAGTACGGCTACCCAGCCAACTGGAAACATGGACCCCTACCCACTAAGAAAAAAGACAGTGAAGCACCCACAAGCGAAAAAGAAAAAGCCAAATCCAAAGAATGAATATGAGATGTTAAAAGTAGGTTAAGTTAAGTTATATTGTCCAATGATAAGATTAAACGATGAATAATGAGTGAGTTATGGTTTTGATTTAACTTACTTTCATCATCGCCACCAAAAATGTGTTTTTACAATATACGTATAACTAGGTAGGTACATACCTAGTTAATAACAATAGGTAGATGCGAAATTAATGTCTTTGGGTCGTTCTTCTTTTTTACCTACAATAGTCCGTCCTTCGTCTTATTATGGCATCTCAGAGTAATCATATTCGGTTTTATAATGTTCGAAAAATCATCCATATTTTTCTATCTATCAATATTATGTAATCTGTCAGTTTCTCTAACCAGAATTTTTTTTTCAAACGTTTGTTTATTATTTCGTAAAATGGTGTGACAGAGTGGTAAGCTAAAACGCGGTCTCCCCTTAAAAGGACCACTCTGTCACGCTATAAAAAAAAAACAATAAAAAAACTGAATGGGCTGTAAAATAAATTTTAATTAGGTAATAGTCCTAATAATAAAACAAATGCATTTTTTTTTTAATTCTACTCTGAAACCTCAATTATCGATAGTTCAAAAGCCCAAAAAACGGAAAACCTTCGATTTAGTGTAGGTAAAAAAGAAGAACGACCCCTTTACGTTTAAACTCAGAACTGACTTAGATCAAATTTAGTATGAACATAGTTTGAGTCACGGAGACATACTTAGTTTTATCCTGGAAAACGGTGATGGAAGTTGCCTATGGAGAAGTAGGTACTAATTTTACGCAAACGACGTCGCGGGCGAAAGTAAGTAAACTGGTATTATTATAGTTAACTTTTTCCCCAAAAATTCAACTTGAACGATTAAGGTTTTCTTTCTGACAACATTTTGTTTATTACAAAATCTAAATCGGTTCATCCGTTTAGGTGATCTTCATTACTAGGACGATAAAAACAGCAGTGCAAATAAGATTCGTCTACGCTGCTCTGTTCGAATACGTCATTTCTCTAAAATCTGTCTGCCCCAACGGCAATCGGTTTATTGCCATTCAAGTTTGGTAATGGCTCAGTTTCATTGGTCGATAACTCGGTCGATATGTCGGCGGCCGATCGTAAAATCCCAGATCACGAGATTCCTAGGCATATCGTGAAACGCCGCTATTTCATGATTTGGCTAAAAGTTGACCAGGCATATCATGATGTGCCTGATAAAAATACGGCAGATCGATTAGAGCAACGCATTCGTCGATATTCCTAGCTCTATACCAGGCACATCATGAAAATCCGGCAGGTCAAAAATTCCTAGGCATATCCCGATTGAATAAAAATATGATTTCAATAGAGAAGACGTGTCATTACCACCAACTTGGGATCCTGTTGTACATCTTATTAAAGACCAAGCATGACACAAGACTGGAAACCCTGGACGTCGAACAGAATAAAACAAAAATTATGTTCACTAAGATATACAGATTTTTCACGCCGCCGCCGGGTCAATATGAGCCGTCGCGCCGCCGCCGGGTAAAATGTAGTCGGCGCACAAACAAAAAATCTCTAACTATTTCTGGGAGCAGTTTCGTTTTTAGGGTCATAAAAAAAATAACCCTAACCTAGACAGTTAGTGTTTTTTTATAACCCTAATGTAAACAGTTAAGGTTTTTTTTATGATTTAAAAACGAACCTGCTCCCAGAGATAGGTAGGTTAGGGTTATTTTTTTTTGTGACCCGTAAAACGAAACTGCTCCCAGAATATGCCTAGGAATTTCATGATCTGCCTAAACGTCACTGGTGGGTGTTACTTAGGCAGATCATGAAATGGCGGCCTTTCATGATATGCCTAGGAATTTCATGATCTGCCTAAAAGTCAAGGGCAAATCGTTAAACGTTATGTTTTGAATGATATGGCGTTATGTCATTTAGCCAAATCATGAAATGGCGGCGTTTCACGATATGCCTAGGAATTTCGTGATCTGCCGGATTTTACGATCGGCCGCCGACAGATATACCGCATGCGGGGACTCCCCGCATGCGGTATAACAACTAGTGAAACTCACAAGTCGATAACTCGGTCGATATACCGCGTGCGGGACTCCCCGGATACGGTGTAACGACCAGTGAAACTCATAATGGCATACTCACTATGGCAATGAACCGCACCCCGCATGCGGGCCCTATCGACCAATGAAAACAATTCCCCGCATGCGGGCCCTATGGCATGCGTTCTGGAAATCTCCCGCACCCCGCATGCGGGCCCTATCGACCAATGAAACTGAGCCATAAGGGTGAAGCCAGAAGTGCGTAATTTACGTGATCACGTGACATTCAATATGGCGCGACCGAAATAGGATAGTAGACCCAGTTTTGAAATATATTTCAAATAGTTAATAATGATCTTACTAGCTCTAAAAAAAAATTCTTGTATTTTTGTGAAAGCTAGAAAGCTAAATTTTATCAAATGAAAATTAGAAATTTCATGAAGTCAAAAATGCCGTCCGCCATTTTTGCCTTTTGCTAATCTGTGGCGTGACGTAGACTTACCTGTAAATATTCGAAATTCGACCGTCGTATAGTGCCATTCCGCTCACTCCAATATACTTTGACAGGAGATCGAGAGGGACGGCACTATTCGAAGACGTCAAAGTAGACTTTCAGTGTTGTTTACATGACCGATGACGTCACTATCATAAGCGAAAATGGCGGAGAGCGTTTTAAGCATTTCAAAATACAGATTAAAAACCATATTTTCGAATTCAATTTTTTCAGCCATCTTTCTCTTTTTTGAATAGAAAAATATATATTTAGGGTTCCTTTGCTAAATACTACCTATACGGAATAAACATTAGTTTATTACAATTTGACATGAGTCAACTAGCCTATTACGCACCACAAATTACGATCTTCTGGCTTCACCTTACTCTCTGAATTATGAAAACGACACTCCCCTGTTTATATTTTTACTAAAAGCAATTCCAACTTAAATTCAAATTGTATTTATTCAAGACAACAATGGTCCGTGATAGTAACCTTAAAACTAGGTTAATCAACTGACTAATCAGATACCTAAACTAATTAACATAATAAAACTGATATTTTATTTCGAACCATAATTGTGTTATTTGAAATGATTTAATTTTCGAATGTGGTTATATTAAAGCCACATTAATTTTTATTTGTTTTTCTTAGCTAATAAAAAACCTGTTCAGTCATCGAGTGAGGGTTTAGTAATGCCGATATCCTTTCGGTTTACCTTTTCGGGATTGCTATAAAACAAAATAACCTTTACCAAACCTATTGGGTTCTGCTGGATGAACTTTTCAAAAATCCTGTGAAGTTAATGATTTTATGAAAAATCGTCCATGATGACTTTCAATAATTATGGTTATGGTTTAGGGGAACAGAAACGGACTGCACTAGTGGCCAAATGTCATTTCTGCGTGTCAAACATTTCACTGTATACCTATATTTGTATTGGAATGTATTTTTATCATCTGGGTATATTCGAATAGTATGAACCATCGCTTTGTTCGTAATAAATAGTAGCTTGACAGGCGTGGGCGTGTACGTACGAGTACAAATACAAGATGTCTCTAAACACTATCATCACAACCATAGTAATGTTAGTGTAGCTAACCTTGGTACGAGTAATTCATTTAGTTAATGCATGCTAGATCATATTTGCAATCACTCTAAAATGTTGTGCATAGTTGTAATTGAGTACATACATTTCTGTCACACACATTCGAACACTGTATCGATCATACCACATTATGAGGTTTAAATATTTAAAAATATGATGTGGTAAGTATTCCAATGAATGACTCTGTTAGAGTTTGAGTGAAGTTTCTTTGAATGTAATGTCTTAGGTTAAATGCGGGCTGTTGGGCAGTGACAATCCCATGGACTTGATATATCCAGAAAGTTACGAATTCCTCGTCTCTGATGTTATCTTCATTGAACCCTAAGAGGACCCGTAGAACTCTCAACTATGACAACATCATTGGCTGTCCAGATAGAAGCGTTAGAGCTATATAGGTATATGCTCCATGGCTAGAAGTGTTTTAAACGGCATAATGCCGCGAATTAATTCTTAAGGAAAAAGCATAGCACTTACCTATATATCTTTGTAGGTAACCTATTTATTTTAATCTTGGCACCGGCCGGCCTTATTAGCCACACCAGCGCACAGGGCGAGTCATTCATCATGTAGCGATGTGGCGTTTTAGGTGCCCTAGACCTGGTAAAAGCCCCCTTTAGTACTTAGCCAGCGCCGCGTGTATTTGACGTGAAAGATTGTTTGGCACGAGTTTATCTACACTACTTATTTTTTCCCCTTATCAGACGTTGATATTTATCTTAAGTCTTTCTGAGAGTATGTTATCACATCCAATGACACGATCTGACAATCGACAGTGTTGCGATATTGTGCTGTGAGATTGTGAGCCAAGTGTGATAGGAATCTCATATTTTGGTTGGTTTCGCTTGACGTTTCGCACAGCGAGATGGAAAGTCACATTTTGTGGAAAATGTAAGTTCATTCCAATTTATTTCATGTTTTACATATTTAGTTTTAGTAATTGTGAACTATTTTTCATGAATAAAACATTGACAGTAATATATAGGTAGCTGAAAAACCCTGTGACCAGAGATCGCAAAATCGGATACGCCTCTATCTAAACCGTGACATCTGCGCCAATGTTGATTTTTAAGAAGACGGGCTTAATTATTTTGTATTATTATGAATAACAGTTTTTTTTTTACTTTCTGATTTTCAGAAAATTATAATAAATTGAATCCGCCTTAGTACAACTCCAATAACATCGGCCCCGACAACACCAAAGAGAGAGGTACATAAGCATCCTATTTTCCGATCCTTGACCATGACAAGATATGTATAGCTACGCCGTTGCTGCGAAGTAGTGGTCCCGGGGTCAATCCCGACAACAGTACAAAATCGGAAGGAGGAGCCAGTGCGGGTGAACTGGTGGGTAGTGTTTTGTAGGCTATTAGCTCAGCTCGCGACATGTAGTGAAGCTGTTTTGTGTATTGGTTGGATTTCTGTAGTTCGAACTGTTTCATGCCGGTATTTTCGGAATGTTTTTTTTTTATTGATTTTGTTAGTAACGTAATCAGAACATTATGTTATTTACGTTAATGATGAGCCTGTTTCATCCACAATTATTAATATTTTCAGAAATCAATGAATGACAATATCAACTGACGAAGTTTTCGAATAGATTATTGTGACTAAGGAAACATGACACTTACAGGATGGAAACTAATCTTAAATCGAGGTAAGAAAATATAGTGTAATAGGTAATATTTGTATTTCTTTTATTATATATAGTTTTTTTTTTCTCTAATGGCTTTAGTTACGTTATTTACCAACAGGGGAAGTCGCGGTCAGATATGCCAGCACTGCTGGTGTTATTGGTAACCCACATATAAAAGTGTTAGTATTATTATTGTGTGCCCTTACAGGGTGTCATGTTCTGACTTATATACTGTATGTAACACCTTAACCAAAATGTACATGGCTTTACAAGTGAATAAATGAAACTAAATGAAGTTAGCGAAGTCTGCTTTCAAAAATGATATATACTTGTATATTAATTGATTGAACTTGGATAAGGTTGAAACACATTCACAGTTAATTTCGACGTTCCTTTAAATCATCTCCCCGAAATTCCCCCTAATTTAGCGATGTGCTCTACTTAAATGACTTAAAATTATAGGGCACCTACTCCATAATTACAATTCTATATCCTAAGGACATGACCTCTAGCGTAAAATCCAAAATTTGTGTCGTATAAATAACAGGCGCACCTATCACTTGTTGGTACTTACGAGTATGTCAAATTTAGCCGTGGCTTCTTTAAAATATTAGGGTTAATGTTAAAATAGACATCTGTTATTACGGCAATGATATAGTAGAGACGTTGCTACTCGTAAATTGTTGATATTGCAAAACCTTATTGAATAAGCCCTGAACTCGACTTAATAATTCATTACCTAACAATCAATTTTGCGCCCCAATAACTTTAATTGCGGGCTTTCTGAAACGACCGAGAAGCAATTAAACAGAAATTGAAAAGGGAGCTGAAACCTTTTGTGGGATGTCATGCATTTATCCATGATTTTCGTTTAGATTAGAAACGGGTACGTGAATTTGTGAGGTTAGCTGTAGTTTGAATGCATTTTCGTAGTACTCGGTATTGGGGATAGGCCATGCGTGATACGAGTCCAATATGGATGAAATCCATTCAAAGTGCATGAGGGCTCGAAACCTACAAGCGATAATATTCACAATTTAAGCTCAGTTTTTGGTATTGGAGGTGTATTGAGTGACATTGACAAATTGTCTTTCCATACGATTTGTAACCAAAATTAGATTTAAATGTACTCAGATGACAGATGTCCCACGCACAATTGTATGTGCAAATTACTATAGCCTCCTGAGTTCCAGTGTCCTACACATAGTACATAAACTTCAATTAATAGTTAACTGTCAACTATTTGTCATAAGGTTAAAATTAAACTGACAAATTATGAATGCTGGTCGTCAGGAGTGCCCGCCACTTTGACTGTCAGTAAGAACCGTATAACTTTCTTTTAAAATTCTATTACCTACTTTTTAGTGTCTGTGAATGCCCAGTTATTCAGTATATGTAGAAATCAGAGAAATACAGTTTGTTATTCAATGACAAACTCAATACGAATTGCTTAAGGTCAACCGGGGTAATTGCCACTTTGGGGTTATTGCGTCTATTTCAGTTACTTTTTAAACGACGTTAGTTACAACTTCTGCTATCTAGTGATATAGGAATAAGCTACTTGGAGGGCAACACGTAACATAGAGGGCGTTTTGGCGTATCATGTTCAAGAGGTCGACCATTTTGAAATTTAGTGTCATGCTAGATCTACACGTTGCATGAGGTAAGTCAGCAAAGTCTGTTTACATCCCTGTTTTCTTTAGATATTTGATAATTATTTGTAATAAATGTGACTACTAACTATTAGTAAGACGATATGTTCGAACCACTATGTTTGTTGAAAATGCTTTGGGTTTGGAAAAAAATCGATGTCAAATTCTTGGAGGTTATTTTTTAAATTTGGCAAAATGCGTCTCAAAGTAGAGTTAATTGCGTCTGTGTATCGCATTTGCCCCAATGTCAGGTGTCGACAACCTTTTTCTTGATACTTGGTTTTAACAGTATAAAGAACATTTTCGAGCTTATTTTTACCAGAATTAATGCATTTTATGTAGTTTTAGTGTCAAAGTATAAGTAAGAACCTAGTCGGAATTTCGTCTACTGATAAACTCCCAATTTTTTTATTTTTTTATTTTAAAAATCAACGCCAGAGGGCCTGCTGCAAATCGTGAACAAAGTTTTGCCTAGAGAGTTTTGTGATTTCGTACTTACGTAAGTTCGACAAAGACGCAAGAGTTCCTTCGTGGTCCGCGGTAGGCACTCTGTATTCTAACAAAATTACTTATTTAAAAATAGCTTAAACTCCAAAATTCACAAATGTATATTCATTTATTTTTGCACTAATGTATATAAATACGAAACGTCTATCCTGTTATTTATTCACGCTTATAAATATCTCGGCTTGCCTGTTATTTATTCACGCTTAAAAACTTTGTTATTGAGATAGTAAGTCCCACAGAAGAAAGTGGAATAGTTTTTTATCACGGAAATCATTAATATGCAGACGAACTTGCGGGCAAAGGTTACATATTTGTATAAGAGTGTTCATGTTATATCTATATTTGATGACGTGGTTAGCTCAGTTTGTAGAGACCTGCCTACTGAGCCGGCGGTCCTGGGTTCGAATCCCGGCCAGGGCAAATATTTGTGTGATGAACTCGAATATTTGTGCTTGGGTCATGGTGGTTCTATGTATTTAAAGTATATATGTATCTATATAAGTATGTATATCGTCGTCTAGTACCCATAACACAAGCCTTCTTGAGCTTAATTTGTGTGAAGTTGTCTGAAAAGAAAGAAAGAAATATATTTAAGTATATAAGTGATTCTATTGATTTATTTATTTTAATCTTTATAGACACACAAAATTACACAAACGAGCCGCATAAGGCATCCGCTGTCTGCCGATATTTTGAAACAATTTGTTGTATATCAGCCACAGCTGTGCCCCTTCGTATATTGATCGAACTTTTAATTATTATAAGTTAAGAGCATTAAAAAAATTGTATGAAATCAGTTTTTCGCTCCTCATTTTTACAATAATTGAAAAAGTCAAACGTAGGGTAGGGGTAGCTATGGTTAATTATACATCAAATTATGTAAATATATTTTTCGGGGCCGATCGCTAGTTATTAATAACGCCATATCGACATTTCGTCGGACTTATTGCGTAAATAATACTAGAATAATATATCCGTTATACTCACAAGACCAGCTGTTATGAATTATTTTTAATTTGCTACACTAGCGGTCCATACGAGTTAAATGGCCAAACAACGATATTTTTTATTCATAATACTTGTAAATTATTTACTTGTAAATATTCTTATAACATATCATGAACAAGTACTTAATTGTATTTCAGGTACCTACCACATAAACTACAATGGTAGTTCTTACTTTTATGGATGTCGATAAGTATCTGACAAAAATGGATTTTTATAATAACATTAATCAAAATCTTATATGGCCGTGGCAAGATACACAATTCATAAAGGCATATAAATGTTTTGGTTGCGGTAGCTTCACAATGCCAAATTTACCAAATCATTTCGTAGTAAATATGGACACTCAGTATGCAAGAACCCTCTTAGATAATTATTTATTTTGGTGTCAATCGTGTTACACCTTTACAATATATGAACATTATCCTCAAGACGAGTGCGAAGATTGCAGTGCAAACATATCGAGAAACATATAATTTTGAATATAATAAAATAACTTAATAATATCTTGTACAAGTATGTATTATAATTATAAAGTTTTAATATTTATTAAATACAAAATAAGTATTTATATATAAGTGCATTACAACCCTAACCCTGCATTAGCCATGCATCGTTTGTTTTTTTATCTGTCGGCTGGACTTATAAACTTGTAGGTAGTTATAAGAAAGGGATAAAACATAACTTAACTAATTCAGGTTCGTAAAGTTTTATGAATAAAGGGGTTAGTCTACAAAAACTTTTTGTTTTCGAGATAGTATATAGTTATTTAAGAAACGCTTATATTCTTAAATTGTTTTACTTACATGTAAGTTCTTAGACGAAACTTCAAAACAAATTTTATTTTGTTTTAAATAATGTAAAATATGATAGAAGAAAGTATTGACCTTAAATATCTTTAACAAAACTCCTCATCTGGATAAAATCTCCACTATTTAATTTCACTCATTAAATAGGTCAGTGACAAAGATAAAAATTAAAGCACTCGGAACATTTCTAGATCTTAGACTTTTGACCGACTAAAAGGTTTACAACATCTGGAAATTAGGTTTGGATAAATGCGTCCACATATTGTAGACGCGTTTACCCAGATTATACTATTTTCTATCTGAGGTCGTTAGTAACGGTTTTCGATCCCTTGTATTTAGCTTTATCTTCTAGAATACTGTATTGCAAACATGTTTCATGAATTTTTGAAAGCCTCTGCGTAATTGATCGTGAATGGCTTAAAAAAGACGCAATTATCCCAACTGGGAGAAATGCGTCTAAATTTCCGTTTAAAAAAAAACTGTATATCGTTTAATTATCGCAAACCAAAAACGTTACTACACGAATTTTCTTGGAAAAAAGCCACAGGAAGCACAGCGCGTAAGAAGATTTCTATACACTAATTAAATATTTCATAACTTGGGGTTAAATGAGAGTATAAAATATCAAAAAAAAACGGTGACGCCATTACACCGGTTGACCTTATTTTGATTGTTTCTCGAGCATTAAGTTGGTTCCTCGGCGAGTTTTTTTTTTGAGAAAAACAATGTTATTTATTTATTACATAATGCAAACATAATAAATCAATACCTTTTGATAGTATAGGTATAAATGGTATAATTATGATATAATTGACTGGTATTTGAGCATACTTCTATTATCTGCAGTATTGATAACATTTATACTGCACGGATCTGCCCCGCGACATTGTCTTCGAAGATTTTCCAACTTTTTCTCATTAAATCTCTTTTCTCGAAAATGTTGAGTTTAGGAAACTAATTAATTTTACTGTGCACACTCTTCATAAGGAGTAGGTATGTGTCATTAATTTCACCAACCTTTACCTAGAAGAGCCAACTTAGAAGAGTCTTTGTCCCATGTCTTGCGTATGGTACATAGACATTTACTTAACACACTAGCGACATTTATTGATCTGTCTACAAGCTTTCTCTAGACGGCCAGTCGGGGCTTGTGTGTTAAGTTAATGCCTAAGCGACATCCATAGATTTCGATTCTCGTCCCGACCTGTCTCGGCTCGCTTGTGGAATGCTTACCTTTAGTCCATGGGTCAGTGATTTCATTAGTATTTCTTATTTTTATTTCAGTGATGATCATACCCCAGCGCTATGTCCTCGGCGTCATGGGTCTCTTCGCTTTGGCAAACTCTTTCACGATGAGAGTTTGCCTCAGTATGACGATCACTCAGATGGTGACACACACGGCTTCCACGGAACACATCGTTGGCGAGACTTGTCCTGACACGTCGAATCTTGGCACGAGTGATACTTCTGATTCTAATGTCACGTTGATATACGAGTATGAGGTATGTACCGTAAACTACCCTTTTTGGCACTCCTCGTATTATGTGCCCCATCTGCTCTAATTGAAAGCAGTAGCAATTCTATACTTATCAGTGCCAATAAATGATACTGTTGAAGTTACTTTTATTATGCTTTTTTTTTGTTTTAATAGACTTCCGTAACCGTTTAAAATGGATTATGGATCTTACCAGTCTCTTATGTGGTCGCGAGAGATATTTTAATAAATACATAAATGTTAAAGGACAATATTGCATAAATCGATCCAGTTTTAAACTAAACCAAGATTATGGATACTATGTAGACGACGATACTCGTAAAATCGACATAATCTTTGCCTCGCTAAAGCTCGAATGCTTTTATTCCTAGAGCTCACAGACGAAGATCGATGCACGTAGCTTGATCAAAAAAAATATTTGCAATGAACACTGGCATCTTTTGGATAAGTTGCGGACAAATTCTAGTAATCTATGAAATTCAGTATAATTTACGAAACATTTAAAAATAAGGCAAAAGTACAAATCATGATGAAACGACATCAGTTAAAGTTGATCCACACTTATTTTCAAATTAAATCCAGTACTTCAACGATATTGAATACTTACCTAGTTATCATAGCGTTCGAGATGTGGTACTGGAGACGAATGGAAAGGATAAGCTGGACGGAAAAAGTTACGAATGAGGAAGTGCTTATAAGAGTAAAAGAGAAAAGGTCGTTGTTAGAAACCATTGAAAACAGAAGGGGAAAGATGTTTGGACACCTGCTACAACATGACGATTACATAAAAACCATTATTGAAGGGAAGATTGAGGGAAGGAGGAAGATAGGAAGACCTAGGAGATCTTATATAGACCAAATCAAGGAGAAAGTGGACGGCGTGTCGTATCAGGACATCAAAAAGAAAGTTGAAGATAGAGAAACATGGAAGTTGCTCCACCGACAAGAGCTAAGCTCTTAAATTTCTGATGACCTAGTTATCAAACAAATACGACTAACAATAGTACAAAAAACGTAGTGCGACTAGTTTATAAACATACTAGCTGCGCCGCGCGGGGGTAATACCGCTCATTTCAAAGCCAACATATTTTCGGGATAAAAGTAGCCTATGTGTTAATCCAGGGTAGCAGTGACCTCCATACCAAATTTTATTAAAATTAGGCCAGCCGTTTGAGCCTGCAGAAGTAACAAACAAACATACATAGAAACACACTCACAAACTCTCGACTTTATAATATTAGTGTGATAATAAAGCCACTTTTTCTATTCAGGGTCGACAAAAATACGACTGGGACGAAGCCACACAAGGTTTCCTACTCAGTGCCTTCTACTATGGCTATGTGCTGACCCACCTTCCAGGTGGTCTGCTAGCGGAGAAGTTTGGGGGCAAATGGACTGTCGGACTTGGGCTATTGGCTACGTCTGTAGCTACTATCCTTACTCCATGGGCTGTGACCGTTGGAGGCGCTGTTGGACTGTTCATTATCCGTGTCGTTGAAGGCATGGGAGAGGTAAATCCAAGTTTAAGAGTTCATATTCCATCTACACCCATCGATAAATTTGTGACCACGCCTCTATGTACGACGACTTTTACGAACTATGCAGTTTTTTTTCAACGACACATGACGCTAAGGCTCACAACCTACCCTGGATATACGACTTTTTCCCCTGCTAGGCATTATATAAAAAATGTTTTACCTCTAAATATTATGTATTTGGTGCCCCCTGAAAATGCTGCCCAAAGCAGGTAGGTACCTATTCCAGTTTGACGGTTTGCAAACCAAAAGTTCAGCCAGTTTTCCGCTGATTTGCATTGGAGATAACGTAAAGTATCTAAATTCGCCGCTGGGCGATGGATCAAGACAAGTCCTTTTACAATCAATTAATTTATGTACTGTAATTATATTCTCTAGTACAGGTAACATTTTATGATATGGAGTTGGCAAACTATTTGAAATTTAATCCCAGTGTTACCAACCTTGAAAACTAACTTATAATACCTATCTTATCATTATCTTTAATAGACTAGGTAAAATAATGAGTTGGTCGTGCTCAGAATCGTATCTACTTAGGAAACTATCAGAAAAAAAAACAGCATCAAGAACGGCTCCTATATTTCTTTGAGTAGCATTATGTTCATTTAAATCGCTTTGATTTTGGTTAAGAGATCTTCTTTTCTAAAAAAATACACAAGTTCACAAATTATTTTCATTATATTACTAAAACTACAAAAGTAACTTTAGCCACGTTGCAAAAACTTCTCCATTTCTGCTGGAAAGTTCAAATTTACAAAGTGCAGAGTTACTTAATTAAAATAATGGGTATTAACTCAAATATTACGAGGCAGACAAAAGTCCTTGCGCGCGAGTTACAAAGAACTTATTACACTCAGTGGCATCATTCGACGTTGTAATGATATGCACCTATGTTTGAACCTGGGAAAAACTTTAATTAGACGATAAATTAAGGGATATAAGTAATAACTTATTATCATTAGATAGAGAAATAAAAGACCATAATGTAGGTATTTACTTACACAATAAAAAAAATGCAGAAAAGAAACAGTACATAATATAGATGATCGTTTTCAAAATATCTGTACATTACCACTAAAATGTGTGTGCTCATAACAAATCCTCGAAAAAAATATGGTTACGATTAAAACAAATCAGTTTTTAAATTTTACAGACTAATATAAAGCATACTGCATATTATTTCTGATAAAAAGCAATGAATTGCGATTCAAATCCTTACATAAGTTTAATGTGAAAAATAAGTAACAAAAAAACTCCATACATTTTTTATTGTCCCCCTATTTGGACGACATTGAAAACAATATTTTTTATCAGATTTTTTGTATAGAAACTTCCTAGTTTTTTGTATCGTAATTAAAAAGCAATGTTTTCAGTGTTATGTCTGATAGATAAACTATTAAAATTTACCTTAAAGAAACTAAAAATTATATATTAAAAATATGTCCTTATCAATCGTTACAATTTCATGACACTGATTTATTGACATAATTAACTAACTTTTTGTATCGCAAAGAGTAGGAATCTAACTTTTATCACTAGCAACACTGGTCTTGTTACGTAAAGAAACATCACAAGGACGCGCCACCATTTTTTTTGTCGTTGAGACAAGGATAAAGTCCTGTGGTTCAATTGTGAAAAAATAAATTTACCTTTTCCTGACGAAGTATTCTCAACAAAAATAAGTACATTTTCAAGGATTCACCTACCGCAATTGTAATAAACTTAAATTATGACTAGAATAATAGATTACGCTTTCAATCTATTAGTAAATGTGATTATGTTTTGTGTAAAAGTATTTTTTAAGTTAAGTTTTACATGTTACTGACGAACAATTTCCTGACATTTACTAACGTCAGTAAATTGTAGACGGTAAAGCTGTGGTCTCATTAAAGTATGAAAATAAATAAGATACGAAAATGCGTGTTCAAATGTAACGAATAAAAATAAAGGAGAGAAACAATACAGGTTTACAGATTATTTTTTATGTAACTCCATAATCCAGATAATTTAAAAGAAACCTGAATATGTTTATCAATAGGTTACCGCGCGCAAAATTAGATGAAATAAAAAAATATATAAATATATTATTTAATGCTAAACAAAAAGTCTGAATATTTATTAATTAAGTACTATTTGTTTTGCTAATTTAAATATATATATTTAGTTATACGTAAGTTACCAATGTGTATCTATATATACATAGAAAAATTTAAGTTATACAATAAGTAGGTACCTACAAAAATAAACTACCTTAAAAACTATACAAGATCAAATAAAACTTACATAACACTAAAACTAACTTAAAAAAAACCTAGAAACTAAACTAACCTAACCATTGTTTTTTTTTAATTTTGATTTTATCTTCCCTATCAAACTTTTCGAAAAAGAATATTTTTTAACGCTTACCCAATTGTATTTAGTGTTGATCGCTTTGCTACCCACACTAGTGATACTTTTTATTTTTAGTTTTATTTTTATATTCAGAATATATAACCAACATCTTTTTCTAGTTTCAGAATGCCGCTAACCGTTGCCGAACGGCAAAAAAATACATTGAAAAAGTAAAAGATCAAAACCCTAAAAAATATGAAGAAAAAAGAAAAAAATCGTCTAGTTAAGTCGTCTAGCTAAAGATACTTAAAACCATTTTTATAATGTTTTCATAATTAAATAATAATTATTATTATAATGCAATAATGGTTATTTTTTGTTTTTTCTAAAGAGGAACCAATAAGATATTCCTCATAAATATAACACCGTTACTACTACAATATTACCTAATTATGAATACATCCTTACTTTTACAACTTCCTGACATTTCCTAACGAAACATTTTACTGACAATTTCGTGACGTACACATATTTTGAAAATGGCTCAGATTATGGCTAAACGACTGTATAGAAACTAAAATTAAAATATACTTAAATAAGTTTAGAGAAGGGCAACGGGGCAACGCAACGGTTTAGTACCGAAAATACTGGCAGAATTTCAACGCTGGTATGGACATCCTGATACGTTGTGTGAGGAAGCTGCCAGCTCTTTGGTTCCCAGTGGTGTACGATAACCACTTTGAGAGTTCCTTATTTAGGTTGTGAACGCTGGAACCCAAAGAATCTCGACCAAAAAAAGCAAAAAAGTCGAGATAAAAAAAAAATCGGGGCCCCGTATAGGAATTTTAATGCTGAACAAACATTTCTGCCGTTTCAGCACCCGATCCCGCCCTGCCACATATTCCGTAAAGGTGACAGGCGAGGCTATTAAGTAATATAGAATAAAATACACATTGATCTCGCTACTATATATATGTAACTATGTAGTCATTTCCATGTACCAGTTGTTATCACCAGTTTTTTTTTTAACATACTCTATTTTGAAAAGCTTGAAATATGAGACGGCGAGTTACTTATATCACTTTACTGCCAATTACAAACGCTAGAAATACACTCAACTTCATTAAAAAAAAATGGTTGCCTGTAAAGTCGGTTTTACGGGCGAAGGAAGATTTTACGTGACAACGTCTTATTCTCGGTAGAATATTTATTGATATGAATATTATTAAATTGCACAATAGGAACAATGAATGAAAATAAGAATTGCACAAATTTTAACTATAGAAATATATTTTGTTCCTCTTCCCTCTTCCCTCTTCCCTCTTCCCTCTTCCCTCTTCCCTCTTCCCTCTTCCCTCTTCCCTCTTCCCTCTTCCCTCTTCCCTCTTCCCTCTTCCCTCTTCCCTCTTCCCTCTTCCCTCTTCCCTCTTCCCTCTTCCCTCTTCCCTCTTCCCTCTTCCCTCTTCCCTCTTCCCTCTTCCCTCTTCCCTCTTCCCTCTTCCCTCTTCCCTCTTCCCTCTTCCCTCTTCCCTCTTCCCTCTTCCCTCTTCCCTCTTCCCTCTTCCCTCTTCCCTCTTCCCTCTTCCCTCTTCCCTCTTCCCTCTTCCCTCTTCCCTCTTCCCTCTTCCCTCTTCCCTCTTCCCTCTTCCCTCTTCCCTCTTCCCTCTTCCCTCTTCCCTCTTCCCTCTTCCCTCTTCCCTCTTCCCTCTTCCCTCTTCCCTCTTCCCTCTTCCCTCTTCCCTCTTCCCTCTTCCCTCTTCCCTCTTCCCTCTTCCCTCTTCCCTCTTCCGCCCTCTTCCCTCTTGTTACAGTAATGCTCGATGAATGAAAATAAGAATTGCACAAATTTTATCTATAGAAATATATTTTGTCTCTCTCTCATCAGACGTGAGCAGGCGTTACACTTTTTCATGAGTGACTCCGAGCCGCAACCTAATTTAAGACGTTGTCACGTCAAAATTTAAGTCCGCCATCTTGGATTTCAAAATCACAAAATGGACGTCATTTTCGTATCCGGAACCCCGAGGAACCTCGGAGATGACACCCATATCGATTTATAAGAAAAAAATATGTCCGCCATCTTGGATTTCAAAATCGAAGTCATTTTCGTAATCGGAACCCCGAGGAAACTTGGAGATGACACCCATATCGATTTTTAAGAAAAAGTAATGTCCGCCATCTTGGATTTCAAAATGGATGTCATTTTCGTAATCGGAACCCCGAGGAACCTCGGAGATGACACCCATATCGATTTTTAAGAAAAAATAATGTCCGCCATCTTGGATTTCAAAATGGATGTCATTTTCGTAATCGGAACCCCGAGGAACCTTGGAGATGACACCCATATCGATTTTTAAGAAAAAATAATGTCCGCCATCTTGGATTTCAAAATGGATGTCATTTTCGTAATCGGAACCCCGAGGAAACTTGGAGATGACACCCAAATCGATTTTTAAGAAAAAATAATGTCCACCATATTGGATTTCAAAATGGATGTCATTTTCGTAATCGGAACCCCGAGGAACCTCGGAGATACCCATATCGATTTTTAAGAAAAAAATATGTCCGCCCTCTTCCCTCTTCCCTTTTCCCTCTTCCCTCTTCCCTCTTCCCTCTTCCCTCTTCCCTCTTCCCTCTTCCCTCTTCCCTCTTCCCTCTTCCCTCTTCCCTCTTCCCTCTTCCCTCTTCCCTCTTCCCTCTTCCCTCTTCCCTCTTCCCTCTTCCCTCTTCCCTCTTCCCTCTTCCCTCTTCCCTCTTCCCTCTTCCCTCTTCCCTCTTCCCTCTTCCCTCTTCCCTCTTCCCTCTTCCCTCTTCCCTCTTCCCTCTTCCCTCTTCCCTCTTCCCTCTTCCCTCTTCCCTCTTCCCTCTTCCCTCTTCCCTCTTCCCTCTTCCCTCTTCCCTCTTCCCTCTTCCCTCTTCCCTCTTCCCTCTTCCCTCTTCCCTCTTCCCTCTTCCCTCTTCCCTCTTCCCTCTTCCCTCTTCCCTCTTCCCTCTTCCCTCTTCCCTCTTCCCTCTTCCCTCTTCCCTCTTCCCTCTTCCCTCTTCCCTCTTCCCTCTTCCCTCTTCCCTCTTCCCTCTTCCCTCTTCCCTCTTCCCTCTTCCCTCTTCCCTCTTCCCTCTTCCCTCTTCCCTCTTCCCTCTTCCCTCTTCCCTCTTCCCTCTTCCCTCTTCCCTCTTCCCTCTTCCCTCTTCCCTCTTCCCTCTTCCCTCTTCCCTCTTCCCTCTTCCCTCTTCCCTCTTCCCTCTTCCCTCTTCCCTCTTCCCTCTTCCCTCTTCCCTCTTCCCTCTTCCCTCTTCCCTCTTCCCTCTTCCCTCTTCCCTCTTCCCTCTTCCCTCTTCCCTCTTCCCTCTTCCCTCTTCCCTCTTCCCTCTTCCCTCTTCCCTCTTTCCTCTTCCCTCTTCCCTCTTCCCTCTTCCCTCTTCCCTCTTCCCTCTTCCCTCTTCCCTCTTCCCTCTTCCCTCTTCCCTCTTCCCTCTTCCCTCTTCCCTCTTCCCTCTTCCCTCTTCCCTCTTCCCTCTTCCCTCTTCCCTCTTCCCTCTTCCCTCTTCCCTCTTCCCTCTTCCCTCTTCCCTCTTCCCTCTTCCCTCTTCCCTCTTCCCTCTTCCCTCTTCCCTCTTCCCTCTTCCCTCTTCCGCCCTCTTCCCTCTTGTTACAGTAATGCTCGATGAATGAAAATAAGAATTGCACAAATTTTAACTATAGAAATATATTTTGTCTCTCTCACTCATCAGACGTGAGCGGGCGTTACATTTTTTCATGAGTGACTCCGAGCGCAACTTAAATTAAGACGTTGTCACGTCAAAAAATCCTATCGCGATATAGGTCAATTGGAGTATCGCAAAGTCTGGTCGAATAAGGGCCCAGAAGTTTGTTCCAACGTGCTTCCACTCCGCGATATGAATTTTGTTCTTACTCACATATTCGATAAGTTAGAATTGCTATGATTTGAGCCCAGGCACCTAAACTGTTGTGGTTGTTGCCGTTATTACGTATAATTATATTTGTCTAAAGTTGTTTCATTGTACTAAAAACTAACTAAAAAATATTTTATCTTGTTTTTTTATATATTCTTTATATTTTATAGTTGTCAATTATGCAATAGGTTTTTGGGGATCCTCTGCTTTAATAAAAAAACACTTCACAGCATGCTTCATGTCATAGACATTTTTTTCTCGGAAGAAGAATCTTGAAAATGTCAACCTATTGATTAGGTTAGGTTACAGTTGAGTAGTAGCATTCCAAAATAATTTATGGTTTGAGAAAAAAAGTGCTTTCGATGAAATTAAAGCTCAATAAAACGTTTGTCTATAAAACAAGGGTACATTTTTGACATTATGGACCGTAATTTTCTTAACTTTATAAGCAAACCAGATAGTGCCTGTAACTTCGTCCCCAGGAGAGAAAAAGTCATGACTCGGCTGTGTTCTTTACTAGTCTAGCTGGCCTTGTGCTAAACATTGTCAAAACCTTTTCCAAAATCACAGTTCAGAAGTGTGATTAGGTTATCTTTGTCATTGAAACAAAAAGTTCACCATCATAATTCTTATCATTGCACATTTCGCCACTTTATCCGTTTCAAGTTTCATATTTATCTGTATCACCTATACATACACAATCCATTCATCTTTTATTTGGTCTTTCTCTTCATTTATGACCATTCACATTCATGCTCAATGATTTCGTCACACAACTTGGCTCTCATTTCTTTGCAGTCATGATAATGAGCATACCACGCTAGGTGGTTATTTCGTAACTTATTCGTAATTGGTACTACTTTCTGGCATCTCCGGAAATGCCACTACTTTGCTCGACTAGCGGCGCAGAGAGCGGTAGAACGAGAAATCCGAGCGCGTCGGCCATACGAGTGAGCGAGACACACGTACCCAACACCGCTGCCGCTGTCGCGCCAAGTCATAGCATCTCCGTTCGGGTGTGGCGATATTTTTCCCAAAAAAAAAAATCCCTGGTTGTAATTTTTCCATTCGTAAAATTTACCATGTCATCTCTATACTCATTGCCAAAAAGATCGTTCAATGAACTAAATATTGCATTTCAGGGTCCAGTAACGCCAGCTTTCGTCCTGTTACTGGCGCGATGGGCGCCACCCTCTGAGCGTTCTCGGTTTGGCGCCATGATCTTTGGAGGCGCCCAGATTGGCAACATTTTTGGACCCTACATATCAGGACTGCTGTTGGCTGATGGAGGCGATTGGGCTAATGTGTTTTACGTGTTTGGAGGGCTGGGGCTCATTTGGTTTATATTCTGGGTAAGTTTTAATGTTTGCATATAGTATGGGACGCTCTTCACTACACCTAGGTGGAGTGATGATGTTGGGCACCAAAAAACCACAAAACTTTTCTCAATGATATGCCACGACGGCTTTTAATCAAGCAGCAGATGGAGAAACGCTGATCTATTAATAAAGTCCAATTTTGAATTTTGAGGTACCTAAGTAATCCCTGTGGTCTTTGCAGTTACATTACACACAATCTTAACCAATGTAAGAACATTAAGCAATGATAATGATTGACTTATATTATAGCTAGTTACGAGTATATTGTTAGTACTAGTGTTGAGATTATGGTGCTTTTAGTTATCATGATCATATTGTACTCAAGTTAGATCATAATCATACTTATATTCTATTTTGCGGTTTGGCTAGCACGTAGCAATTTTTCCTCAATTCAAGAGGGATTTTACATTTACCTGTTTGTATCTTTTAGTGATAGTTACTCAGCCGAATACAACCAGTTTAGAACACATTTGCCGTTTACCTGATACAAAATTATTACAGCGGGAAATACAAAAGGCAATTTTGTAACTACTGTATACCTAACGTTTTACCTATCCTTAACATCATTTGGCATCCTTTTTATTAAGCAATGCGAAGTAAAAAAATAACAAAACAAATAAGAAACTGTAACTAATAAAATAAAACACAAAAGATGATTAAATTTAATGTATGATATAATTGATATATGAGCCATTTGCCAAGAAAAGGATTTAAATGAATATAACAGGTTTCTCCATTAAATAATCCGTAAATTTAATATATCAATGATCATCACATACCAGTCAAAACTACAGGACAAAAGCCAAGAATCTTTACTATAAGTGGTACCGATGATGCTGGCGGCATTTCCTCGCTGAACAGCTATGCTGATGCATACGTTGTGTGAAAAAACTGCCAGATCTTCGGGCCTCAGTAGTCTCTGTTAATATTTTTGATAACTGTTCACGCTGATAATTTAACGGACAATGTTGGAAATTCTGTTATGTATCATGCGTAAACCTGTAGTTATTTTTTGTTTAGGACATGTGTGTATAAAGGTATAGTATGTGTATATAATGATTTATTCAGAAACCAAGTAACTGACTCCTTATTAAAATTCATGTTAGATTGTACCTGAATAGTTTAAGGGACACAGTTCTAATAAGAAAGCATTTCAAACTACGTACATAAATTTGATTTTTATATTTTTCCCTTATTTAAAAAAATATTAATTATATACACTTTTAATATGTTTTCTTGGAGGACTACGTACCTATACGTCTAAAGTCTTAAGTTAGGTACAAATGAGGTTAAGTTCATACTAGGTACTGTAACAGTTGAGTATTTTTTCTGACAAAATGACTGACTGTTGAGTTTCTTTCGGCGTTTCTTTTCAACAGTGATCTCCTCTTCTGAAATGCCAGTAGACTCAGACATGTAAATGTGCTCTTGTGACCTACTTGATGAATAAAGTTCATTATTTCATTATCATTATTTTACTACAATTTAAATTGAAATCCATCAATCACATTTTCTTTGTTTTCAGAGCCTTTTATGCTACAGTACTCCGACTTCCCATCCATACATATCGGATAAAGAGCGGGATTATTTGACAGGGAGTGTCGTCGCTTCCGGTCTGCATAAGAAATTAGATCCAGTACCGTTTAAGGCGATACTGCGTTCCCCTGCCCTTTGGGTACTCGTCTTGGCAGCTGTGAGTAATTCATGATAAATACTTATGTGTATACGAATCTAGTTTTAATCCTCTTAAGATGTATAAAAGCGACGTATATCGTATAACAGGTTTAAAATTAATTAAATATATTTTCGAGACAAGCTTACAAGCCAACTAGGTACCTCGTACAGCTGCCGGCGGTCCTGGGTTCAAACTCGAATATTTGTTTCTGGGTCATGGATATTTCCTATGTATTTAAGTACATTTTCATCGATATAAGTATGTGTATCGTTGCCTAGTGCTCATATAACAAGCGTACTAGAGCTTACTATATAAAGCGGAACTATAGGAGCGGGGCTATAGGAAGCGGTGGTAGCCTAGTGGTTAGGGCATGCGACTTTTAATCCGGAGGTCGCGGGTTCGAACCCGGCCCGTACCAATGAGTTTTTCGGAACGTATGTATGGAATGTCATTTGATATTTACCACTCGCTTTTCGGTGAAGGAAAACATCGTGAGGAAACCACCTAAGCCCGATAAGGCCTAGTTTCCCCTCTGGGTTGGAAGGTCAGATGGCAGTCGCTTTCGTAAAAACTAGTGCCTACGCCACATCTTGGGATTTAGGTAGCCGACCCCGATTGAGAATTCATTCTCAAAAAATGGGACAAAGGCTAGGAGGATGATGACTAGAGCTTACTATATAGATTTGTGTGCTGAGGTTATACGATATTCTTTTTATTATTTGCTTCGTGTTACATTATCCAAAGCCACTTATTGGTTGCACCATCAGATAAGCAGACTATAATAATATTGCATTGTCATGTAATTTAGATAATTTTGCGAAATGTAAGTTTAATCGGAAATCTGTACGTCTAGCATATCTTTGTCACGCGACTCTCTGTCGCGCGAGAAATACTACCCGTCACTTTCCTCTCAATACTGTGCGAGGAAGACACGAGATGCTGACTCGCACGACCAGCGAAGTTGCGGCAAGATTCGCTAGCCCTGCTGGAAGTGGATCAAAAACTAGCCATATTAGATTACAGATAGACACCGGGTAAAACTAAATGAACAATTGAGTGACAGACTCGACGACGGTACATGATGTTTTCAACGATATCTGAGAATCTTAAGTCCACGGTAAACTCCGTTAGTTCATCCCTGATATATTATACACTGGAAGGCACCTCCTTCGTCTACCAACTTAGTCTGCGTAAAACTTTTTCCTTTACGCAGACTAAGTAGTTTCCCTTACGTAGTCCAGTAAAAAAGAAAGATGCCACCCTCAGACATAGGTATAAGAAATGAAGTAAGAGGTTGAAAAAATTCGATGCTCTAGCTGGTGGCTTTGAAAGAACAATTGGCAGTTGACCCGTCGTAACCGGAATGCTGTGGAGAAGTGGGTTCAAATCTCGCTCAATTATAAAAAAAAAGAAAAATATCCTATCACTATTTTTGGATGTCCAGCTATTTTTGTACCAAAGTTGGTTAAATCCGCCCTGCTGTTTCGGCGTGATGAGCGGACACAGACATTTCTACCAACAGCTGCTAGTCTAACACAACTACGCTTCAGGCCTCTTGTCGCTTGAGACAGCGCTACCCATCACTCTCTCACATTACTGCATAGAAAGAGACGGGTAATTATCTCGCACGAAAAATAGTCGCGTGTGACAGGATATCCTAGAGGTGCTGGTACGGCTGGCGCTGCGTGCCCGTACAAATACTATACGTGAGATCTTAGAACAACATTCGGGTTCGGGTGAAAACTGAGAGGTTCTTATCTGGATCGCGTATGAGCGAGCGAAACAGGTATAAAACCCGAATTTTCTTCTAAGATCTCACGTACGTCGCGGTTAAGTTCTTGAATAATTACCATAGCAGTACTTATTTTCAATACAATTTAGTATAGTATAGATGTTATTATAGTATAGATGTGAAGTTGGGGAACGCGCTAGAACACATACTGTCTAAATATCATATAGTTGTAAAGTCACGTTTATATTACCACCGTGCGCGGGCGCCACACAATAAGTCTTATTCCATTAAAATAAAAAGTGCTATTGTGTATAAAATAAATGACATGTACCTAGCTAGTAAACTTACAAATTTACTATATCTATTAATTTCAGGAGTAAAATTACCTATTTATATTGTATACTAACGACCCTCCCCGGTTTTGCATGGGTGCTATGCTGATACTAAATGAAATGTGTTTATCTACTATATTATGCATGTATTATACATATATAAACGTTCCTCTTGAGTCACTCTATCTATAAAAAAAAAACTGCATTTAAATCCGTTGCGAAGTTTTAAAGATCTGAGAATAAATAGGGACACACAGACAGATAGACATCAGGAAGCGACTTTGATTTGTACTAGCAGAATCGTGTGTAGTGATGAGATATATACCCTTTGATCGTCGATCATGCATAACACATTATATAGGTATACATATACGAGTATGTAGCTCAATATCGCTTGTGTATGTATTTGTTGTGTATTTTTCACATAACCTAAGATAGAGTCCGGTATACGCAGAATGAAAGAGTAAACGACAGTCTTTAAGCCCTTGGGTTTGTCGTCTATCCTTTTACCCATTTAAGCGATATTTTAACCGTATCACGGATATGTTGCTGATATATGCCCGATACGAGTAGGTAGATTATGTATGGCATAATAGATATAAAGTACGTTCGAGATGCATTAAGAGTGCACACTTTTTTAATTTAAAGGTAAATAGGTCATATACATAAATTAGGCGTAAAATTTAATAAGTGGGAAAGTTGGCATTGAAACGTCGACATGAACTCCTGGGCCCTAATTCTGTATTTCTGTGATATCTCAAAGAGATTTTCGATCGCTTCGCAAACCCTGTCGCGTATAGGTAGCGCCCGTTTATATTCCACGCCATACACGTCAGGTGCAGACTTAACTTGATCGGGTGGTAACGTAAAATGACACTTTTTGCAGCTCGAATAGCAAACATCGCGTTTTAATGACAGTCAAAGGCGATATGCCTGAGACATCGCTTATTTGGCAATATCTCGGTTGGGTTTAAGAACGAAGTTCTAGTTTAGATTTGGCACTTTACATAACAGTAAACAAAACACATTCGTAACAAAATTAAACTTTGTATCCCGCGTTTGAGTATACAATAATACAAAATACAATAATGCAGCAATATTTCTCAAACACCAACTTCCGACCATTTTCCTCATACTTCTTAGCATATAAAATAAATAACTCTGGAAATTGTATATTATTTACTGTAAATACGTAGTGTGCAGCGTAGTGGAAGCCACCCATCTCGACGTAAATAACACGTAATAACACTATATTCCCTTTCCCTATTGATATTTTGACGACGCGGTTGGCGCAGTGGTTAAGCAACTGCCTACTGAGCCGACGATCCCGGGATCGAATCCCGGCAAGGGATTTGTGTGATGAACACGAATATTTGTGCCTGGGTCATGGATGTTTTATGTATTTAAGTATTTATTTATCCATATAAGTATGTATATCGTCACCTAATACCCATAACGCAAGCCTTCTTGAGCTTAATTTGGGACTAGGTTGATTTGTGTGAGGTTGTCTGATATTTATTTATTTATTATTTATATTGATATTGCACAATCTAAAAGAGGCCGAGTATAACATTATCGGAGTAACAAAGTCCATAGACTTTGCTGACTCGGGCACTTACTAAGAATGGAAGAGGATCGTGCAACAAAACGTGCATGCTTGGGGCGGGCGACCAACTGGTCGACACGCTTCACGTCACGCGACACGCGACTCTTTCTCGCGCGAGAAATATTACCTATCTCTTTCTTCGCAGTAAGAGAGTGATAGATGATGCTATGTCGCGCGACAAGAGTCACGAAGCGTAGTTGTGCTAGACGAGCTGGTATCGCTGAGGAGACAATACATGGTCGAGGCGGATCTGCGTAAGCTTTAAGCCGAAAACTGGCAAGGAACTGCGCAGGATCGGAACAAGTGGCGTGCTCTCCTTTCAGAGGCTAAGATCCTTTTTAGGTCACGCAGCCAAATAATTGGTTTATCTTTAAGAAAATATCCAGGAGCACGCTAAAATAAGAAACATGCAAAGTTGCAAACCTATGATACATATTTATGATACTAATAAAAATCGTGTGTAAGTTAATCTGTTCTACCTATATTTAACTAATTTAGTTTAACTAACATTTTGTCTAATTCTAATGGTATCTGTCTGGAACGAATAGCGGTGAAATTCGACCCACCTATATTGATAATTGATCAAAATGTCTTCACTTTAATGTCTACTTTAGCGATATAAGTACTTTAATCACCTTGAAATGAAAATACCTACGTACTTTTTTCTTTAAAATCAATGACTAAACGAAAAGTTCATGATGACCCATACTTAATTTTCATTTTAAGGTAAAGTACCTATAGCGCTAAAGTACATACTTATAGCTGAAGACAATGAAGCACAGGTGAAGTTACGGGCATTTACGAAAGTAGTAATTTACTTTCAAAAGTGATTAGACATAAAAATATCCCTGTATTCTTAATTCTCACACTAATGAATAACGAATCAAAGACTCGTCATTTGCATCTGAATTTCTGATCTGCGCTAATAAATTGTACTTTGCACCTATGGAATTAACTTCCTGCTTGTTGTTACCATTCGTATGCGAAGCGGCGTTTGCTCGCCCAATTTTCCGCTCCGACCACCTTTAAATATTAGGCCTTGATGTGAACTCATCAAAGGAATTTGCAATTTGGCTTATTTTCCTCAGGTGGGCCACGATTGGGGTTACTTCACGATGATCACCGACCTTCCGAAATACTTCTCCGACGTACTAAAGTTCAACATCAAGGAGACTGGATTGATGTCAGCATTACCGTACATAGCTATGTATGTTTGCTCGTTCGTGATGGCCAGTTTTTGCGATCTATGTGTGAGGAAGAAATGGCACAGCATTGGTACTGGCAGGAAGATTTACACTACTGTATGTAAGTATCTAAGATATTTTTTTAACAATGGCAAACTAGGTTGAGCCTGTATCTTGGCCATCTGCGAGTGCGGTTAACAAAGGAGAATTATATAGCAAAGAATTTATAAATTACAAAAGTTTTGAGTTAAGACATTAGATATGGAATACAACTTTCAATGGAATTCACGGCTTTTACTATTCTACAATATTAAATAAGTACAATACAATTCGTACTACTTAGCCTCGGAACCAAACGAATGTGCGTGTATACGGGTGTAAATGCGAATGTGTGGATATGTGTGTATAGGGTACCCCTGGTTGTAATAGGTAAACGTAACATGGTTTACTCAATTCTTGTGCAATTCAAGATCTCTTCAGTAGCACTCTAAGACAACGTCTATTACCAATATTTCACTCTCATTTTGGTTCTCGGGACTATAATTAATTATGGTGTTGTGTATGTCACTTCAGATGTGGCTTGTATTTCTAATGACACAGGGAAATAAAGACGTTGTTAGGAGACGGCTGTTGACTAACTTATTTATGTTTGAATTGAATGCCATGTATTGACAACAAGGTAGGAGTTAATTCGAGTTTCCTTTGAGATGTCACTAAACAAGCAATGTCTCAGGATATCCTAGGTATATTGCCTTTGAACTGTTAATAAAACACAAAGTTTGCTATTCAAACTGCATAAAGTAACGCGTTACGTTACTACGTATGCAGGTACAAACTAAAATAAAATAAGAACTGCACGTGAGCCATTAATTCAAGAAGACTATCACTGCACACACAAAGTCGCGTTCCATAAACATGTTATGTGCCCATAAGCATAACACAACGTATAAAAATTACCGTAACAAAACAAGAGAATTCACATCATCATTCAATATTAAGGAAACGATTCCTTTAAAACAATTTATTATATTCAATGCAGACAGATATGTTAAAACAAGAGCCTTAAACTTGAATATTGGCAAAGGTCGAACTAAGGAAAACCTTCTTTCCGCAGCATCTTCCGTGCCGGCAGTTTTTATCATTCTGGCCTCGTACTCCGGTTGCAACCGCTTAGAGGCAGTAAGCTTCTTCATAGCCTCCATGGCTTTTATGGGGGGCTTCTACAGCAGCGTGAAAATCAACGCGATGGACATTGCGCCGAACTATGCAGGGACGTGCTCCGCCTTCGTCAATGGGATTGCGGCGATATCGGGCATCATTACACCGTATTTGATCGGATTGTTGACACCTGATGTAAGTATTTAGGACGTAATTATTTACCATAATAAGGACAGTCGACACAAGTGCGCTAGCAGGGCAAGCGCACATATCATATCGAAATATCAATGGCCTAAATAAAAAAAATCAAACTCCCCTGACACAAGTAGCTGGTCATCATGAGACCCTCATTCAATGAGTGATATAGAAAATGCTCCTAAAACCGAACATAACTACTAAATTTTCTTAGCTTAAATATTGGCTGAGTTCTTGCCACTTGTTCCAAATATCTTGGAAAATACTGGTCCTATTTCCACCAAACATAGCTAAGAACTATCTCGACGGAAAAGTCTTTCGATATAAAAAAAAACCGAACTCAAATTGGTCAATCCGTTTGGGAGCTACAATACCACAGACAGACACACAGATAAACAGATATATCGACACACAGATACACAGATATGCATGCTAAACTTATAACATCCTCTTCTTTCGTCGGGGGTGAAATATTAGGTACATAATAATATGTTACACTAACGCCATCTTACAACCACGCAACTCGTCGAACCTCTTCGAGATCTGCAGGGCTAGCATATTATCTTGACGCGACTTCGCATGTCGTGCGACTCAGCATCATCTGCCCTGCTCGCACGGTATTGTAAGGAAAGTGACAGGTAGTATTTGTCGCGCGACACAGAGTCGCGTGTCACGGTTATGCTAGACGTACTACACCTATGGTGCTGAGACAAAACAAGCAGAGGCAAGTTTGGAAAGGACAAAAGAATTGCCAAATTGCAATATCTTGCCGACTTTTTTTAAAACTGTGTCATGAGTAAGAATATTATTTCGTAAAAATAGTAATAATAATATTGCTTTGCTAATCCGCGATATAATATCTCGCCAGTTAATTTGTGCTAACCCGTTATACTTATGACGGGAATTGACGGTCTAAATTCCGACAACCGAAATCAATGAAATGTTTTTGGTTTTGGACTTCAGACCGTCAACATCTCCTGATGATGCCTCGTAGAGGGGCGAAACACTTGTCGAGTATGTTTTGTTATTTTGGTGGTGGTTTGTTATATTTATTTGCGTATTTATTTTTCTTATCGTGGTGGGAGGGTGGGGCCATTAAATGCATGAATGCATGAAATGAAATGAAATGAAATGAAATGAAATGAAATGAAATGAAATGAAATGAAATGAAATGAAATGAAATATGAAATAATTTATGAAATGAAATAATTTATTCAGTAAGTAGGCCACAAGGGCACTTTTACAAGTCAGATTGTGAGTCTACCGGCATTTGGCAAGAGGAGACCGCTGTTGAGAAGAAGAAATAATACGCAAATAAGTATAACGGGTTAGCACAAATTAACTGGCACGATATTATATCGCGGATTAGCAAAGCAATATTATTATTATAATAATTAATATGGATTTCCGCAAAGTAACGCCTGATTCAACTAATATTATTTCGTATAAATTTTATCCAAAATAAATTGCTAAGTAAGTTAATCGAATAGTTATATTACCTTGGTAATTAGTCCCACTTTAAAGTGCCGGTTAAAAAAATAGTTTTTGTGATAAAAATCGTGAACTGGCAAAGTTGTGCGAGGACGATTCGACGAGTGACTGATCTCTGCTGGGGTGGAAATTAGTGGAACTGAATTTCCTATTCCGATTCACTTCGATGAGTAACTAATGTAAGTTGCTAACCGGCAGGGTTTTTACGGACTTGAAAACAAGGATATTCAGAGCTTTTGTGAATTTGTTACGAGGAATTACACGCTTTTACAATGCTTTCCTCATTTTTTACTAACAAGTTAGAATTAAACGTCTTGGCATATCGTAAAGAATTTGATATTGAGAGAGTCAGTCAATGAAACCCCGCTTCGCTGGGCTTCTATTTCCACTCTCAGGAGCCCAAGGTAACAAACAACCCTAACGAGGCATAATCAAGGGCCTATTAATTTTATTGACTGGTTAATTTAACCAGTTGGCTGAGATATTAGGTACCTATCTATACTTTGAATAAAATAATAGTAGTTTATGTGACTGTACATAATGAAGGGCATTAATCAAGAGTGTGGGTTTATGACACGAGCCGAAGGCGAGTGTCATAATAACATCACACGAGTGTTTAATGCCTAATTATGTATAGTTACATACACTACTTTATCTACTCACATATCATAAGCCTCCATGATGCATTCAGGAGCCGCATATTATGACCACCATACCTACTGTTTCATTGACTTAGCTGGTAATAAGTAATTAATGACGTTAGGTGCTTTGTTACGGATATCAGGAGGCGTCGCCGAAATATCTATATCATCTTGATAGCTCATTTTATGGTGTATATTCAACAAATCGATCAATTTTATGCATTAAAACAAATTCTAACCGGTAATGGCGGCAATGAAAACTTTTCTTTTCTTTTCTGGCAGCTGTCATAGTTTTTTTTTAATTCAGAGACAAACTAGAGTGGGCCCGAACTACCATATCGTTCGATATCTTACTTGCGTGCGACATTTGTCAATTTGTCTGCAAATTGACAATTCATTTCGAACTAAACGTCATCTCGACTAATATTAGAATAGAGGTCAAACCAAATTTCTTTTCTTTTCAGAGATGTTCGAAATTTGAATGATATAATATTATCGAAATCGATGTTATTAATTAGCAATAATAACATTTTCACAGATAAGAAATTTGTTCTAACAAAACAGTTTATTTTTATGTTGGTCATAATCATAATGTGCGGTTCTTGAACGCATCATGGAGGGTTTATGATATTTGGGTAGATAAAATACTTTTACATATCTTTTCAGCAAACCATCGGACAGTGGCGAATTGCGTTCTGGACAGTATTCGCAGTTTTAGTCGGTACTAACATAACGTACCTCATCTGGGGCAGTGGCGATCAGCAATGGTGGGACGATGTCAACAAATATGGCTACCCACCAGACTGGAAACATGGCCCGCTGAGAAAACATGCGCCTGACGCTGAGAAGAAAATAGTTTATCCTAAGCACGACCATTCTCCCGTTTCTACTGATTGATTATAAATTATTTATCAGTTTTTTTGAGTGTTTATAAGTGTGCTTTTTACTAGAAAAAAGCTTTATGGTACTACTGAAGCGTTGATACGAGTGGCTAATCGTTTTACGATACGCCGTGGTGTACTACCCCGCTGCCCACTTTTGTTGGTACAGTCGAGTTCATAAATTTATAAGCAAACATTTCATCAATTTATAAAAAAAATAAAAATAAATAAAATATGTTTATTTCAGACCTAGATCCATATTGTGTTAGTTACAAAGAACTTAATTACCTATGTTAGTATATACAAAACAAAAACAACTACACTATTTAGCCCTGCCTGATGTCACCTCAATCCAGTATTTAGTGAGATGACAATCAAGATGTTCAGATAATGTCCTTAGGAGGCCGTTGCTGCTGCCTCGCACGCGGGCAAGCAAAGACGCAATTCTTTTACGTCTAATGGCGTAAAAGTCGTCTGTTCTCGCCTCCGCGAACATGCCCGATGCACGACAGTGCTTCGGCAACCTCAACAGTATCCTGAGGAAATTATTGTACTGGACTCTTAGAGAGTTATAGGCCCTCTGGGTGAATTTCGCCCACAGACTGCACGTGTAGAAAGTTTGACAATAAGCTTTAAAAAGCGTCAGTGTTACTTGGGTGTTACAACGTGCAAATCTGCGGGCAACCATATTCCCCCTCACGGCCATAGCTCTCCTTTCCCTTTCCAAATCCATGTCATCCTTCAAATCACTGGTGAGAAAATGCCCCAGGTACTTGAAACTCTCCACTACCCCAAGGGGCACCCCCCCCAGCATGATCGTAGGCGCAGTCGATCTCGAGTTATATTTTGGAGCCTTAAATATCATTAGCTCACTTTTTCTTGCGTTGTACCTTAGACCATGCTGACTGGCGTATCCCTCACATATACAGCACATGTAAAATAATGTACATCTTGGAAAGAAATAAATCATTTTTCATTTTTTCATTTTTTCATATAGCGATGAGTTTCTTAAGGGAGCCTACTGATGGCGCCAGCAGCGCCATGTCGTCCGCGTAGCTAATATTGTTAAAGCACGTTCCCCAAATATGGCAACCGACACGCGCGCTGCTGAGCCCCTCAATAAGCTCGTTGACATAAAGGTTAAACAAAATGGGAGATGTTAATCCCCCTTGCCTAACCCCACATTCAAGCTTATATTCGTCTGAATACTCCCCACCCCATCTCACTTGATTGACCTGATTGTTATACCAATACCTTAACAACTGTATACACTCTGCAGGAATACCAGCTTTGGCTAGTTTGTCCCACAGTATATGGTAAACAACCAGGTCAAAAGCCTTCGAAAGGTCCAGGAAACACGCGTACACAGGTGTGTTCCTGTCCCTGTAATAAGAGACAGCTTGCTTAAGGCACAAAATCGCACTCTCCGTAGACAGACCCGGCCTAAAGCCGAATTGTGCGTCGTGCAATTTTATATGCTTTTGAAGTTGTGCAGCAAACTGTCCAGCACCTTTGCCATTATAGTTGCAAGTGAGATGGGTCTATAATTACCTAATTCAGACAGGTCACCCGTTCTATTTTTAGCAAGCGGCACCACAACGGTGCGCGTGAGGCGCTCAGGCAGATACTCGTGCCTTAAACATAGCGTAAAAAACATTGCTAGAACGCGCGGCACGTGTACGCCTGCATACCTGAGATGCTCAATACTGAGACCGTCATAACCTGGAGATTTTCCCTTCTGCATGTTTTTTATGGTGGCTTCAACTTCTTTAGCCCTAAATGTAACAGTCGGCCCACCCCCCACTCTCTCAGTATCCAGCACCTCAGGCGTCGACTTAATTAACGGACTCACAGTAAAAGCAGTCTTAAAGTTATTTGCAATAGATTTTTTATCGCACTCGCCTCCTACACTAACAGGAATACTTGGCCGCGCACTAAACTTACTTGTATTTTTCCAGAAGGATTTAAAGTCCTGATTAGCCTGATTTGATGCCAGAATGTCACTTTTTATCTGATCCTGCCTATCCTGGCACCATTTTAATCTGGACTTAAAAACCCTTCTGGTTTCACACATTTCATTATAAATGGGACCTGCCGGTGGTCTCCTACCCATACTAAAAATTTCACCCTTGCTTCCTTGTGAGCGTCAGCGACATATTTATTCCAGCCCGCTATATGTCCCCTCGGTCTGCCCTTCCAATACTTACTTGATTTTCGAGCCGCCTCCGTCAATGTACAGATAATATCATTGTACATTCTGTCTAGAATTATTTTATGTTTCGGCTCATCACAAACCTTATCTGCACACGCCGTTAACTCAGCCGGGAAATCAAGCAATTTCAGCCTGTCATGGCAGACCGAGTGGTATATTTCCACTTGCTCAGGTTGTCTCTCACCCCATATTACACCCTCGTGAAGCTGTTTAACAGGATTACACTTAATCTGAATGTTATCAAAATCGCACTCGATAATAAGTGGCAGGTGATCCGACCAATACACGTCACAGTCTACTGTTATATTGCACACTGTTTGCCGTGCTGCTTCTGTGACGACGCAGTGATCAAGCCACCTGCTACAACCATGGGCTTCACTTGTGTACGTATGTGTACCCGACTCTGAGCCCAACATGTCAAGGTCAACGCAACACCATTTTTGATTTTGACAAAACTGCAGTAACTCATTACAAAATAACTCGTCCGGGTGTGCATTAAAATCACCTAATACGTAAATAGCTTCGGTGTCACTATTTTCCGCACTTATCGCGGTTATTTCGGCCAAACAGTCTGTAAAAATTGGCAAGTTATCAGGTGCATTTACCGGCATATAAACACTGAACACTAGCATGGACCAATTCGACATTTCAACTTTAATGGCTGCCAAGCGCACACTTTCACATTTCACAACTGACACTTGCCTAAAAACTGATGATCTCCAGAGGATCCCAACGCCCCCGTGTGGACGGCCAATAAGGACCCCCTCACTGGTGTCCACCGCTGATGATCCCGTGTAGGCAAAATCTTTGTGCACTGCACCCAATAACGGCAGGTCATGAGGCAATAACCAGTGCTCCTGTAACGCAATTATGTCCGCAGTCTTACACAAATCTTGAACCCCTTCCATAGACCTTTTCAACGACTTGCAATTAAAACTTATTAGTCTGCATACTGTACTTGCACTCATTTTTGCTTTATTTCCTGACTTCTGTTATAAGCAAACATAAATTTATAAGCAAACAAATATTTTTGATCACCTATTTGCTCATACATTTAAAGAACTTGACTGTACTATTCTACGTGCGATCATAATGAAATACAGAGTATACTTAACCACAATTTGGTTTGGACTAACTAGCGTCCATTGCAAACAATAGTAGATTGTTAACCAAGGGTAGAAAGTGACCCATTGCACCCGAGATATTTCTGGCGCTCGAACGAAGTGAGAGCGCCAATAGTTCGAGGGTGAAATGGGTAATTTCACCCGAGTTAAACACTCTACTTTTCATTTCGACTGCGAGGAAAATAAAGTACTACACGCACATATGTCATGAGTGAGTTATATTAATGTCCATGTCATTTTTAACAAATAATCAATTACAGACACGGTATTTATATTTAATCTCGCGTTCCCGCTTATTCTAGTGCTAACTTTCATTCTTATTATTTTTAATAGAAAAAAAGTTAAGATGTACGTACCGCCAACATTTAAGAAAGTAAAAAAAAACTATCCAATCGTATGATTTTTTTTATAAATGTACGAGCTATCAATAAATGTGGGACGGAATTATGTACATATTGTACATATGTATTATGAATATAAGGCAAATTTATATTTAATAAGATATAAATAAATTAAGCTTGCCTATATCTAACCTTTGGAGACCTTTTTTCAATGGCCACTTATCACGGCCGACTAGATTGTGCCTAATTTAGTTGGTCACGACGTGCATCTAGAAGGCAATTATCTTTGACTCCGTGGTCATTAAAAAAAAATTACTTTCCACCCTAGGGATGGAAAAACTATTTTCCACCCGGCTATCTACTCATGAAAATGACACTTTCCGAACAGGAGCGATGAAAAAATAATTTCGATACTGTTGATAGCGAGGATAATAGTCGTAAGTCGCGGCCGAATGTTTGTTAGTTGCTTGTGTTGCTACCGGATGTTCTTCTATGCTGATTTTGTCTTCAGTTACGATCAAATGGTATTTTTTTGGTCGCAGTGCTGATTTTCAGTCCCGACCAAATCGTAGGTGGCCGTGATCAAATTGTCTTCGTATTTTTAACCGACTTCATTTATTTTATTTAGTTCCCAGTTGTAAGGCAGATACTCAATGAGATAAATAAAAACCATTGAAACAAAAGACGATTAGGTACTTTAATTATTTTCCTCTAATTTGAAATCAGAACGAATTTTCAATAAGAGCTATCTGCTATACCTACCATCGGTATAGATCACGAGGTTGAGACACTTATGTAGGTACACAAAGTCAGTCGGGTAGCACGCCATACAAGTGGGAACGCATGTACCATAAAAAATATCGAAAATTACAAATGTTATACAACTACAGCTATCTGTGAACCATGCAACTTATTTTATGTCATATCGTAGGGGGCAAACGAGCAAACGTATCGCCTGATGGAAAGCGATTATCGTCGCCCATAAACACCTGCAACACCAGAGGAGTCACAAGTGCTTGCCTACCCGGAGGACGAAGATAGAATGCCTCTATGCTGGTAATTTCACCGGCTATCTTACCCCCACACCGGAACACAACAATGCGAACATTGCTGTTTAGCGGTGGGTTAGCAGGCAAGACTAACGTCTGTACCTTTTGATATTTTTATGGCAGGTGCGCTTATCCCGACTGACCTTATGATATGTCGCAGGCAATTTGTTATACGCCATTTGCAAAAAAAAACTAATTAGTTATTCAAATTAATTTAATCGTGTGATAGTGTATGTCACACACATTAACTTAACCGACCCTTTTTGGCATCATTATTTTACATAATGTGTATAAAGCTGCCGAGGGAGTCGCTCAGACAGAGTGGAAGGTAGCAGACTTCGTGGCCGACCATCACCAACTCGACGGGCAGACACCATCGACTGAAACTGCTTTGGCAGAATTTGCGCGCAATCTATGCAACCAACAGACAACTATGGAGAAGGATTACGAAAGCCGAATTTAGAAAAGCGGACGACTCCTTCCGCCCACGACCACTGTGTCAAGAGTGAACGACTAAGAAGAAAATAAATAAGGCTTATTCAACGCTACACTACTCGCAAAGTTGACCGGAGTTGGCCGAGGCGAAGTCGTCCGAAGTACAGTCTGACCAAAAAGTGTAGAAATTAAAAAGTGGCAATACTGTAGTGTCGTCCTCTTTTTTTTAGGATTCCGTAGCCAAATGGCAAAAAACGGAACCCTTATAGATTCGTCATGTCTGTCCGTCCGTATGTCACAGCCATTTTTTTCCGAAACTATAAGAGCTATACTGTTGAAACTTTGTAGGTAGATGTATTCTGTGAACCGCATTACGATTTTGATGCAAAAATAAAAAAAATAATAATAAATATTGGGGGCTCCCCATACTTTAGAACTGAAACTCAATTTTTTTTTTTTCATCAAACACATACCTACGTGTAGGGTATGGATAGGTCTTCAAAAATGATATCGAGGTTTCTAAAAGATTTTTTTTCTAAACCGAATAGTTTGCGTGACAGACGCTTCCAAAGTGGAAGAAAGTTGCCCCCACCCCTCTAACTTCTAAAATAAGAAAATGAAAAATCTAAAAAAACATTATGATGTACATTACTATAAAAACTTCCAACGAAAAACGTTTTGAACGAGATCTAGTAAGTAGTTTTTTTTATATAATATAAATCGTAAACCGTTTCGTAATCGTAAACTAGTGCCTACGCCACATCTTGGGATTTAGGTAGCCGACCCCGATTGAGTATTTATTCTCTAAAAAGGGACAAAGGCTAGGAGGATGATGATGATAAATCGTAAACCGTTTCATTAAATCAACTCAAATATAAAAATAAACAAAAGGCCTTTAATTTCATAAATCAATGGTACGGAACCCTTTGTGCGTGAGTCCGACACGCACTTGGCCGGTTTTCTTAGATTGATTAGAAAGGGATCACTCTTTTTGGTCAGACTGGTTATGCTTCCGCAGCGAAGTGACCCTTCATCATGTTCGCCCAACCTAGGCCAACTTCTCGAGTGTACCGACACCGTTTGTAAACTTGTCAGGAACATTTATATGAATAATGATTACCTACCGATTTAATTATATTACAAATTCACTTATTACATAAATATATAATTATGCAATTAAATAAAGCATTTATATTATATCATACACTTTTAATCACATGATTGTCTTAACGTGACTTTTCAATACATTTTATAGATATAGAGTTTAGTTAAGATGCTATACATTGTCAGAAAACGTGATTTCTTTAAGATCATTAAAATTAATCGTGAAATATAATTGCAACAGAACTCTGTGTTTAACTTTAAAAACACTAGTGTTCTTAATAGCATAGTTCAATAATTTTTCTTTCGAAAATTTGCGAAAGCGCTATTCTGATCAAAAAGCCATGTTGACACTTCTTTTAATGACATTACGTAAGTCGAACATTGTATTAAAATCGTGTTTCTGGGCCGAGTAAAACGCGAGTTTGATTACCACTGAACTCTTGCGTACAATATCCCACCCGAATAAAAAAAAAACAAAAATCTAGTTTCCTAAAAAAAATATTATGCCGTCGCTTACGGCTACCTCACGTCACGTAATATTGTGTCCAACATTTTATTATAATCAAACTGTTGGACTAATGATAACAATATTTTTTAACGAAACTGGTCATACTTCTTTACTTAACCCCTACCGAAAAAAGGGGTATTATAAGTTTAACGTGTGTAATTCTGTATCTGCAATCTGTGTGGTACATTCTGTGGCACTGTAAAAATACCCAACGCAAAATAAAACTCCTTCATTTCTAATAATATCTAATATATAGTGATTATAAATACGTTTTTATTTATATTTGTGTAACTAAGTTGTAATAGTAATATGATTTTTTCGAGATTTGTACTATAGTTGTACGGGCTGGACTATTGTTGGGTAATTTCATTATTTTAGCGCCTAAACGAATAATCCGATATCCCGAATAAGTTCGGTAAAAAATGTATTACTTAAAATAATCCATTTATTTTAAACGTATCACGAAAATAAGAGATCTATTTTTATTAAGGGCGCTACTCACTGCGAGCATTTTTGGCTATAATAATGTTACAAAAATCAAATGAGATTCTCATATCCTTTTAAAGTCTAAAAAGATCGACCGATCTCTTACAACTTTTTTCTAATAGGTAAAGAATTTTGTTTGCACTTAATTAATTGTCCCTACTGGCTCCCTCTTACAAGTATGAAGAAGGTCAATGAGATGTGTAAAATTTTACTAACACATTTATTTACGTACGACCTTCACGTACCTAACAACGTAAGATGTTATAAAAGCATTTATTTAAATAATCATAACATATTGCTTTCGCACGATTATTTCATCCATCTCAAATAAACTTTGCTCCATGTAGTTAGATATCAAATTCGCTGCTTTAAAACATGATACGAGCTTGTGAAAATAAGGAATCAACAGCCTTGCATCGACCTTCGCATAGTTTAATCAATGCGTTTGAAGCATTTTTTTAACTATTAGCTGGTTGAGTTAAGTTTGCACCTCGAATTGATTGCGCGCCATACACACAAGGTACATACTTAGTTTAATCGGGTAGTGAGTTGTAATGTAATCCGATGAACCCACGTGTTGGATTCGCGAAAGGTCATGTGCGGTGCCTTTCTCGGTGAAGGCCGGTATGTGATTGACCACTATGTCTGTGCATGTTTATGATTCTCTCGCGCATTAGTGTGACAAGATTAATGTGGCAGAAGGATCGAGAATTATATTATATTCAGTTTCCATCTGAGAGTCATGCTGTACGGTTAAATTGAGTGTCATCATCATCATCGCAGTTCAACATTTTCAACCGCCTTAACTTTGGTTAAGTTTTAAAAACATTTGGGCAGGTATCTGCTTACCATCCGTCGTATAGACCAAAAAAATGGCAGTTTGAAAAAATTGGAGATGTATAATAAATATGTATGTTTTAATGTAGGTTTCACGCCATGATCTGACGACAATATGCCAACAATGACGTATCTATTCTGTCTTTAGTTTATGACTTTATTTATTCGTATGTTTTATCTACATTGCCGGCAAGTAATTACAAGCGTGAAGCCTCACAAAGGTTATATAAATATAGGCATAATCGCTCACGTGTTGAATAATGATCTTTGCTAGAATACGGCATGCGAGCGCTCGCGCAGCTAAAGAACGTCAGTCGAGTACAACCCTACTTCACTGTCACACGCAAGTGATACGTAACTTATTCAAGATTAAGTTAAATGGAAAAGTTAAGTTATTAGCAGCCTGGAAAAATTTGAACAGATAAGTAAGTAATTGGTATCTATTTGATAATTTTAGACCTATCGGAATAGTAACTATTATAGTTTTAGTATTAATATATTGCGTTTTCCTTCAGTGGTCATAGAACACGATTCCCACGGGCTTGCCTATTCCGAGGCGTTTTAAAAATTTGAAAAAATAACGGCCAGATTGGTCGATGCTTAATTGTTTCTCTGTTTTGCATTGACTTCTTTACATTGTCTGAAAAAGATCGCTCTTTAGCGATAATACAATTTGTTGTTTACTGAATTTAGAAATTCTGCGGATGTAATTTCTTCTGTACATACAGATACATTAGTATGTACGCACAACGGCCCGAATATACACGGGCTAAGTGCGGAAAACGGAGCCTATAACCATAACCATACATTAGTATGTACAGGTAGGTAACTTTCTTGTCATCCAACAATTTCGTTAAATTATGTTGTTTAAGTTTTTTCATTCTCGGAATTTAAAAACAAGTGGCTTGGTGAGCTTTAGACCTCGCGCGTTTGTTTTTAAATGTCTAAGATTTTTTTTACATTTTCCCACCATTTTGAAAAAAAAAACGAATTGTCGTAAAAAGAAAAACTATATAATTAACAAACTTATTCATAAAATTTCATGAGAATAGGTTGAGAAATATGACCCGTAGGCAAGAACAGAACATACGAAATAATTTTAGGCCAAACTGAATCAGTGAAGTTTTACTCGCTTCGCTCGTTCTGGGAACAAAACAAAGCTCTGTTGTTTTTATTTATTTTAGGGACAATAAACATCTGTATATATTATGTATATAACAATCGATGTTACAATAGGTATGTACAATCAACGACATTATAAACGGAGTACTTTGAAACGGTTAACGGTTTTCAAACAAACATCAAACTGTTGTATACTTAGATTAATAAGGTGGATGGTTCTTAATTAGGTAGATAGTTATTAATCTTAACTGAATGATATCTCTAAAATATTACATACTTATTTATTAACTAATGCATCAATTTTAAGTGACACGTGGGTTTAAGTAGCATTTTTTGTTATTTTTTATGTACTCGCTTTTAGGTAGGTTACATTTGTAGTTAGTTAAGTGAAATGTTTACAAGGTTTTTAGAATGATGCGGCGATCTAGCGGTGGACGACTGGAATATGTCTACATGAGTAAAGTTTTGATTGTAGGTGGCAAACAGTCGACGCAGAGGCGCGCGTGCACCGGCGTTGGTACGGCACAGTGCTGGGGCGAACAGCCGGTACACGCGCGTCCCTCCCCGACTGATTTTCAATGATTTACTTTCAGTTTTTCTTACAAAAGCATTTTACTACAAACAAACTATATTTTTATCACGACACTTACATTGTTTCATTCAAAGAATTCCATTACAGTGTTTAAAACATATAAAACATACATTTCTTTAAACATTGACGTCTCTATGTTTTACACATGTTTTGTGAGCGTGTGTAGTTTTGATAAGTGAATGTCTATCATTGTTTAACAAATTGATACCATATTTTTTCTTGGTTAGTAATAAATTATTCATTCGCTGGATAGAATTACACATGTTTAAAGTAACAAAAGTATTGTTTGGTACGGATATTGGGTGAAAAATATCCTCGAATAAGTTTGATATCATTATTGTACGAGAATCAAACTAGTGGAATAATTAGGCTGGGTGCTAGGTATTCTTCAAAGAACATTTATTTATTTTTCGGAAAGATCTACAGTCTGCAAAAATTGTCTATTTGACAGTTCTGAATAGTGTTGGCTAAAGGGACCTTTGCCTTCGAACCCAATAAGAAAAAATGTCGACTATGTCTATTTAAATTTTGACACAAGTCAGTGTTAAATCATTCAAATTCTGACACAAATCAAACACAAGTCAAACCGTTGAAATTTATCATGTATGTTGACTGTAGATTATTGGGTTTCGAAAGCAAAGGTTTCTTCAGCCAACACTATTGAGAACTGTCACATTGACAATTTATACGTACATTATTGGGTTTCGAAAGAAAAGGTTTTTCAGCCGACACTATTGCGAGCTGTCAAATTGTCAATTTATGTTGACTGTAGATTATTGGGTTTCGAAAGCAAAGGTTTTTTCAGCCAACACTATTCAGAACTGTCAAATTGTATGACCTGCAGTTTGTATATCCTTACAGCAGGGCCTAAAATATATATATATATATATATATAATTTAATGGTCATCGAAAAATCTTACCAAGCTTATTAGGATAATAGTTTTTACCGTGGAAACTTTATACCGTGAAAAGTTATTCAAATTATTTTTTTCGGCTTTTATTGGTCCTTGTTGTTTACAGTAGGTACAAGTCATGTTGAGTAGGTATAGCGCTTAAAAAAAATCTTGTATATTCACAATACTTATTTTGGTGAAATTATAACCACAGTACAACCTATAAAAAAAAATGCATGCAGAACTTATTTCATTTTAAACTTTTATTTTCGGTTATACCAGGTGGGTCCTGTAACAGGAGCAAAAAATTAAAACGTAGATTCTACCCCTCAAACTGAACAACATTTATTAAACAACTTTTAAAAATAACTCATTTATAATGTAAACCTGTAAAATAAAGTTTATTCAAAGAAGCAATGTATTGCGAAACATTTCATATTTAGTAAAGTGACAGCTATGTCAATGCTAAGGCGATGTCAATGTTGGACGGACATTAAAAATGCTTTTTACTTTGTTTGAAATAATGAACATATGAGAACAGTATTTAAAAAAAAAAAGTTTCTGAACAGATGTTGTTCAGTTTGACGAGTAAAATCTATTTTAATTTTTTGCTCCTGTTACAGGACCCACCTGGTATATGTATAGAAGTTTGTGTGGGTCTAATCTTGGAAATTCGATTGGGTTCCAATTCCAACTCGGTATATAGGTTGATTGGTAAATACCGCCTTAAGGCATTAGGTCCGCCATATGTAGGTAATTTTTAATTTGGTATACAGCCAAACTGAATCAATTATAGCCAATTATAGTAAACTAGCTGTGCCCCGCGTTGTTACCCGCTCATCCCACGGGAACACTAAATTTATTCGGGATGAAAAGTATCCTATGTCCTTCCCCGGGACTGAAACTATCTATATATATACCAAATTTCATCTAAATCGGTTCAGCGGTTTAAGCGTGAAGAGGTAACAGACAGACAGACAGACAGACAGACACACTTTCGCATTTATAATATTAGTATGGATTACAAATTAGACACCTAGGGCGGTGTATTCGTGAATGTCCCAGAAAACAGGCGTTTGTGGCCCGAACCGAAGGTAAGGGACATAAATATGCGATGGATGTGGCTTTAGGAATTACCCATGCCCATGGTTTGTCTAGTTTTACGTCTTGATTTGGCCAGGAAGTGAGATTTTCTACAGCCCAGGGTGACGAAATAGTTATAGCCATTACAATATTGAGATTAAATAAAGTTTACCCGTCATTGGGCCATTACGCGTAGTAGTTTAGTAGAACTAGGTTAAGTGTATCGAATGAGTACGGAATGTTAGATATTTTATAGCGCTCGTAATGGAAGTTTATCACATTTCAATGTCGCAAGACTAATTGATTTGAATTCATACATAAGTGAATAAATATAATTCCAGTACTAATAAAATACTTTATTGCACAAAACAAAAAAGTGCAAATGGTGGGCTTCATGTGAAATGGTATTATTTACCAGTCTCAAAAGAAAAGTGCCACTTTCGTCCTCCAATCTATTCCATCTTCATATAATATGCTACCTGAATTTAAAATTGGTCATCACAGTAGCTATTAATTGACAATCTAATGGCCTATTGGATCTAATTACATTAATACAGAACACGTTCGTGATAATGTTTCCTTAATATTTTAATACAATAACGTGACGTGTACTTAATGTTGGAAAAGTCAAGACATACTTTAAGGTATCTACTCGTAGCTGCTGTAAAAATATATTGACAGACTCCGAATTAAAGTAACTAGTTTTTGATAGCTGTTATAGGTATCCAATTTTGCAACAACTTGGCATAATATCTATACAATTATGTGATTGAAAGTGTTTTTTATGGAGAAGGGGTGATTATCTCAGGAAAAATCTTAACAGCGCGATGCAGGATTTGTATGAGCATGTGGTGCCAGCAATAGAGCGTCATCAGTTGGTAAAAAAACATTACTCCGGCTCATCACGCTGAAATGGCTGCTGGATGGATTTTAACTGATTTACAGGATACTTTTTAACCGACATACGTTAAAGAAAAGAGTTTGACGCGGTCAAAGTTGCGGGCAACTTATCTATATGAAATACTTTTAAATACATTTAATTTCTGCACACTTGTACAAGTAATTGAGTATTAGATTCGCAAGTACTTTCTTTTGTTGTGCAATAAAATAAATGTACTTATATAATTTGACTACTTTCGTTATTATATGCAGCAGTACGTAAAATTATACGGTCGCGTCTTCATGTGTGTGGAATCATTATCATGTTTGTTTCCGTCATATTCGGTTGATTATAATATAGTAGAGAGAGTTTTACTTCCTAAAACTTTCATTCAAATCGTTCTAGTCCCAAAATTAACTTAAGTTGGATCGTGGGGTACTAGATGACTATATGATATGTATGTATTTCATACATCGAAAGAATTTTTGACCTATCAGCAAATGTTCATTTGCTCTTGTCGGGATTCAAACTCAGGACCACTGGCCCCGTAAGCAGGAGCACTGCAACGGAGGCACCTGTTTCATAAAAAGTTAGTTGAAATGAGTGCCCCTTCAAATGTGTGTTAGTTCAAAAAAAAAAAATCTCACATCACTTGGGCACGGTTTCTAAATCACAGACATAGTACGCGCTATTTAATCACTACAAAATTACATTTTTATGACGAAAACCACTCTTCTTAATCGTTTCCCCATTACTGGGGATCGTGATTCCCTTTCAAAGGATCAGTGGGCTATCTCCAACTGGTACGGTCCGTCACCTGGTGGAGGGCAGCACTGATGGGTAGCTCCAGCTATCCAGAAATCTGGTCCAACCATCTCCTCGGGCTTCAACCTCTGGGTATTTTGCCTTCGACCTTCACCGTAAACCAGTTTGAACGATTTCTTAGAAATGAAGAAATATATTAAAAGTAAGGTTGTCTGGAAGAGATCGCTTTTTAGCGATGAGACTGCCTGTTGTTACCAATCGTAATACATTTTCATTTCTTTTGTTTTCTTGATTTTATTTTGTGGTGCACAATAAAGAGTATTGTTATTATTATTATTAAAAGTAGTCAAGTAGGTCAGTGTAAGCGCTCATAGTTAAAAACATTTTAACGTTCAATTTATTCCTTCCTATTGTTATTAAGCAGCGATTCAAAAGTCATAGTGACGTCAAGCAAGGATATTCTGAATGATTTTTAATTCCGTGTTTGAGGAATGTAAACTCAATTCACTCCTGAGAGCAGCTAGACCTTGATACTTTTACAAATTTAAGTGTATTGAGCTGTCTCATTGTTCTTCACAATATTATAAATTTTAACTCAACATTATGTATATTAAATATCGGACACTTGTAACAACACATTGCTAAAATTCGTCAGGCTCTTAACTTGCGTTTTTGCCTCGATTGGTAGACTACTCGCCGGGGCCGGGGGCGATATGCTAAGACATAATATCGGTTCAAGTTCAGTCTCTCTCTCTTCCTGGCTATGTATCCCACGTGGTTGGGTCAGCCTTCCCTACTTTCTTCCTCCACTTCGCCCTATCCATGACATTGTCTTCGGAAACATTGCATTCCTTTATGTCTAATAGCAACACATTTGTCCAGGTGATCTTAGGTCTCCCTCTAGGTCTAGGTATATTTACGGAGACAGACAAATCAAGCACTTGGTTGCCAACGTAATCGGGTGGTCTTCACACATGTCCATACCACCTCATCCAGCTTTCTGGCAGCTTATCGGCAATGTCACGGACTCCCAGGCTACCTCGCACGTACCTACTCTTTGCGGATTTTATTCAGCCTGGTAACGCCGCATTTCCACCATAGCATCTTCATATCTGTAACATGGATGGCATGTACATGCTCTTGTGTTAATGTTAATGTAGTTCAAGTCAGGTAAGGTGGCAACATTTGTCATTGTCTTTATTCTATGTAGGGTATCTATAACGTTACTTTAATCTATATTAATAGTAGTAGCTCTGTGAGCAGAAGTCCTCGCGATTTTTTACTCTTAAAATTAACTCGACTGTACGAGATAGTTACTTGTAATGATTTGTAAACATCAGAAATATTGACAATCCCGCGCCAAATATACGAAAAACATGGAACTTCTATGGAAGAAAACCATTAATGACGTCGAATTTTATGCCTCAAAGAGACAGGTTTAGAATCACGTGCTCGTTTCTATTTTTATCGAGACTTGCAATTACAAAACAGAAGACAAAAACTCGATCTAAATTATTTACATTTCAATGTCACTTGATCAATTTTGCTACATTAATAACACAACATTCATGACTATTTGTTATGCCAATAGCACCTTTCAATCTCTGTCGTAAAAAGGCTTGAATAAATGCCACTTTGATTTGTAGGTACCTACCTGTTAGAAGTACCTACCGAGAATGATACAATTAATTAGACGACGACCTCGAAAAGTATTTTGACATTGACCGTCACAGCTGACTAAATTATGAAATCACAATACTTACATAAGTGTAGTAAAGTAAATAAGTTTAATTATAGCTTATATTAAGTAAACAATGTACCTGTGCCTGTTTTTATAGATCCGGTATTTAGTATAGGTAAAGATCCTTTTCTTTATCAAAAAAAAGTATACCATATATACATAAAATTTATAAATTTATGCAACATTTGTATAAAATTTATAAATTTATGCAACATTTGTATAATAAGAGGGATCAAAAATGCGAGTGGCATTGTGTTACGATGTGAGAGTAGTGCGTTAATTTGGCTACCCTAACCTTTGCTTTGTTATATTTTAAAACTACTCGATTTTGGCTTCAAAATGATGATTTTATTTATTATTTGACAGTGAATATTATACATCGTGTAATAATATAGAGAAAAGTATTCTTTATGCTTTTTTAGGGTTCCGTAGCCAAATGGCAAAAAACGGAACCCTTATAGATTCGTCATGTCTGTCTGTCCGTCTGTCCGTCTGTCCGTCTGTCCGTCTGTCCGTCTGTCCGTCTGTCCGTCTGTCTGTCCGTCTGTCCGTCCGTATGTCACAGCCATTTTTTTCCGAAACTATAAGAGCTATACTGTTGAAACTTGGTAGGTAGATGTATTCTGTGAACCGCATTAAGATTTTGATGCAAAAATAAAAAAAAATAATAAATATTGGGGGCTCCCCATACTTAGAACTGAAACTCAAATTTTTTTTTTTTCATCAAAAACATACGTGTTGGGTATCGTCGCGTGGGGATAGGTCTTCAAAAATGATATCGAGGTTTCTAAAATATTTTTTTTCTGAACCGAATAGTTTGCGTGACAGACGCTTCCAAAGTGGAAAAAAGTTGCCCCCCCCCCCCCCCCCTCTAACTTCTAAAATAAGAAAATGAAAAATCTAAAAAAAACATATGATGTCCATTACTATAAAAACTACCAACGAAAATTGTTTTGAACGAGATCTAGTAAGTAGTTTTTTTTAATACCTAACTTTGCACCTAATTTATATGGGGCGCTATACATACCAGGTGCAAACTTAACCACTTATTTATTCTTCTGCTTGAATTGAGCATTTCTAATTTGTAGCCGTAAAATTCGCCAATTACGAAGCATACAATTTTATTGTTATTCAAACTGTTGAAGGCATATTGTAACCCAGCTTAGTGCTTTTTTGTTATGTAGGTATATGCGAACGTTATTTGTGTGGTCTAAGCACTTAAATACGAGCGTAAATTGCATAAACGTATGAATTTGGAGATGCCTTATAAGCAAATAAATAGGCAAGGTTAGAAGTTAATCGACATTTTGTTATGGTTTTTTATATGTATCTTTGCACACAAAAGATAAAATTTTGCTTAGGTTTTTGAGGTTCTATACTTTCTTTAATACACGTTTACCAGAATTACATACTATGTAGATAATAGAAATTACTGAACGACAATTTTACCGATTTTTTTTTGTGGGTTTATAATTTACTTATCATAAACTACTACTACAGTTGTTAAAGAAGTCATAATCTGAGTTTATCTGTATTCAAAGGCATGAGGAAAACAATTGTGAAAGGCTGCAGGTATGGCTTGAGTATTAAGTCACATACCTACCATAATATTATATAAGTATGCTACTCTGCAAATTATCGGTTAATACCCGGATGCTCTTTCATTATTTTGCACTGCCTTATCTTTTCCTTCAATCATTTCTAGGCAGCACCGAAAGTTAATTGATATATTAGGTATATTGACTTAAACTAACACGATATAATTTTTTTTTACATAGAAATTATTATTATTTTTATAATGTATTTAAATGCGATATTCACGCATTATCATAGCAAAACGTAACATAATCGTTTTAAAACAATGTTTATTTAGTGACCTATTTAAATTTTGACGTAACTTACATGTTACATTTTTTTACACCAAGTCCTTTAGTTAAGTTTTTCACCTAACCCACTCTGTATCTGCGTCTGCCTATAGGCCTGTTGATAGTCTAATTTAGGTATTACACGATAGACAAATCATACAGCATCCGTATTTTTCCGACAAGTTTGTAAGCATTAGTAAAAGTTTGTAGTGTTATTCTTTAGCATTTAGTTATGATGTGGTAAATCGTAAGTCTGCTGACTAGATAACATATTCAACCCCCGTAAAAAAAACACTATAATACCTACTCGGTTGGCTAGGATTTGTCCACGAGTCATGCTTCGTCTATCATCCTCTCGTGCGTTAAGCAATCTACAAGGCGCATACAAGGCGATATAGTCTACGATATAACCGTTACCTGAGGCCGACTACTTTCTGGCAATAACTCTTTAAGTATCCAATATTTAGATTGGTTACTGCCAATGCGCCAAAACGGTCGTCTTTAAGAGTCGTTAAAATTCACTGAAGTGATATTTTTGTATGCAATGTTTGTGCAAATTTTATCACCAGTTTTATTGCTAACTGTACATTGTTATTGCATAATTCGATATGATTTCGAAGTATGGTATTAAAATACTTATAAAGAGTTTGGGCGAGTTCATAAGCTGTTTAGTTAATAACATATTGAAAAGTAAATAGATGTGGAAACTTTCTATAATTATAATTATGAGGTCGAACAATTGGATTCGTCATTACCACTTCACTGTAGGCAACATATAAAAAAATCAGAACTACCCGATTTAATGCAAGGCAACCCCACTTTTAAACTAAAATCCACAGACCTACGGACTAAATTGACAAATGACTGACAGGTAAAATGATACCAGGAACAGCAAAATAAAAATAGTGAAGGGTATACATATGTCGATAACAATATATCGACAAGTTCTAAAGTACAAATAACAGACTAGTTTAAATCAAAAATAAGTATATTAGTTTCAAATACGAGGTACAAATTTTGGTTTGTTTGATTTTCGAAGTTTTAAAGCATAATAAGGTTTCCGAGCCTAAATATATAAATATTGTACTGTCGGACTTGGGTTATTTATTATTTATTTATTTATTAATTTTCAACAAAGATTACATATAATCTAAAGCCCTGCGGTTGTCAGACTATATTACATATACAACAAACTTAACGGATATAATTGAAAATCGCAATACAATTTACCTTTGCAACAGTCGGGGCCTCGTTTTTTTTCAAAAAACATATGCACTTTTTGACGTATTGCCGCAAAAGTAAATTCGTCCACCTTATCTTTGAACGTTAATTTTGGACCGGGTTTCAGAGGCGAAATAAACTTCTCTTGTTCTTTGTATTCCTTCAAAACTATAAAACCTGAACTTCTCGGAATACCAAGAATTTCGGATGTTTTCATGACACACTCGTTTTTATTGACATGAATGTCCTCTGGGATATCTTGTTCGTCCTGCAATCTGTCTACCATCTCATTATAAATATAAACGTAAACTCGATGAATCGTCTCTTTTTCAATTTCACTTAGGGCTTGTGCACAAATCACGTGAGGTATAGGGGGGAGGGGGGGTCACGAAAAAATCACGATATATCACGTTGGGGGAAGGGGGGTATAAGGAGACCTCACGTGTATTTTTCCACAGTGAACGAACTAAGAAAGATATAGTTTTCTCGGTTTTGTTAAAAATAAGTCTTTACTTGTTAAATACTTCAAAATAGCGAGTCTATTATACGAAATTTTGGCGGAAAAAAAATACACGTGAGGTAGTGAGGGGGAGGGGGGGTTAGCAAAGAACCTCACCAAATATCACCAGGGGGGGGGGTCAAAAAGTAGCCGAACAAAACCTCACGTGATTTGTGCACAAGCCCTTATAGATTTTTTTCTCCTTTTTGCCGGAGGCGAACATTTTGATGAACATGGTTCTGGTCCCGAATCTTGCGAATCCATAATAACACGTAACAATTTCAATAAACACTCGTAATAGCAATGATAACGTACATCGTTAGATACATAAAAGTAGTTTATAAACAGCGGTCAACTATTTCTGAAGATACCCGCTTTTTTTTTGTTAAAAAGTTGGAATTTTACTAATTCATTTAATTAAATGTATATATTCAATAAATTGTCAATTATCATAAATATATAATTTTCATGTACATTATTGCTGGTTTGACATTAAATTTTTATCTCTAATTAGGGGTCTACAGACCTTTTGATCTGTCAAAATCACTGGAAAAAGTTGGTATATAGATTAGCCGATCAAATTGCCAATTTGATTGTCCCGTCTGGGTGGACCTTAAACCTACGATGTAACAATAATTTTAATATCGATGAGAACGACACTGGCCAAACTGTGGCAACATTTGTTCATACTTACTTGTCAATTTAGTCCGTAGGTCTGTGGATTTTACTTTAGAGCACGATTTCCATGTAGGGGAACCTGAGGAGACTAGATCCCTCTAGCAACACTCATTCATTTATGCCTAACTTCACGTTCTTTCGTGGCACGTTGTGACTCACGTCAGTATTTTGCACATGGTGGCCGTTGAAATATTTGTGTCGCGTCGAACTTAATTTTCGGTAAGTTTTAACTTGATTTATTTAATGAAAAGTGAAATAAATGCTATTGTTTTAGTGTGTTTGTTGTTTTAGTCGTTTATTCAAGTGTAGATTGTCATTGAATACGTTCAAATACGTGATAAATAGTTTTGAGTAGCGCATGTTTTATACCAACACTATGTATGGGAAGACTTGAGAACTTTTGATTTGGGGGTGACATGATGACGGAATTATGTGTCCCCGTGAGGGATCAAGTCTTATCTTGTCATTGAATACGTTCAAATACGTGATAAATAGTTTTGAGTAGCGCATGTTTTATAACAACACTATGTATGGGGAGACTTGAGAACTTTTGATTTGGGGGTGACATGATGACGGAATCATGAGACCCCGTGAGGGATCAAGTCTTATCTATGCTAGGATTCATAGAGCTGTCGATGATATATTATTTTTCGCCCGACTACGACAAAGTTAAAAAGTCTCCCAATTAGGGGTAAACAAATCTTCCTTACATGGGGGATACATGGTAAAAGTCTACAACATTGTATTTCATTTAATATTGAGTTAAATTGTAGCATAATCTTGTTTTCATTCAAACTATCAATGAATAGATAAATTTTGAATATTTTGGCTTGAAAAGATCTCCAATACTGTAAAAAATAAAAAAATAGAGTCCAAAATCAAAATGGGGATCAACTATCCCCAGGTTCCCCTACTGGTAACTTGTAGTTATTCTGTTAATCCTATTATCTTGAGTAGTTTATGTCTATGAATCGTTATGTCTACCAGGGAATTATTTTATAAACATCTATTAGAATATGAATCCTATCATTCTCTTCTGGTGTATATAATAATTATAATATATATACGAGTATTTATACTCCGCCATTTTTTTATGTAAACACAACCAAACTATAAACAGAATCAACAGAAAAAATCTATTATATTTATTGAACCTGCTCCTATAATTGGTTGAAAATGCGACAAGAGACTGATTTATCAATATAGATATTAAGAAAAGCACGTGTTAAGTTACTAGTGCTCAAAGTGGGTGAAAACACTTGAGATAATCCAACTGACAATGTACATAGTAGCTTAGTGTTGTAATGTTTAATGATAATGAGTAGTTAATTAGGTATGATTTCTTTGAAGTGAAAGTAAATACCCCTTTAAAATAAATAATGATTTCAAAATTACATGTAATTACTGTGATACGCTTAGGTACTTCTTAGGTACTTAATTTAATTTTTTTCATCCAGTACTTTACTTTGTCTCGAGTTTAATACTTCAGATCCTCCGCGCTCCTAGCCAGTTTTTAATATAGTTTATATAACTATGGTCAATGATTTAATAATGACAAACGATGTTATCGATGTAATTTATACAAAGCCGCTCTACATGAATTATAACTGTTTCAATCTGACAACGACAATTATGTTAACGAGGATTCTCATTAAAATCATACACGCTGTTAACCTGGTGTTTAGCATATATAAATATGCGTACCTACAGTGTTTTGTGTCGCAGGCAATAAAGAGGCGTCAGTTTATTATATAGCAGTATTTGATCAGCCGAGTAAACAGCTGAGGATAAAAAGATAATATCGAGTAGTTGTCTATTAACAGGGAAAATGACAGTATTTTATACATCGATAGTTTCTAAGAGCTGATCATTACTGGGAACACGGAGGGCCCGGGGACGGTTCTCAACCAAATAGACCAATCAAGTGAGGGTCCTTCCTCAACCAAGTTTTGCTCGGCCATCAGAGACGCGATGAACAGCCACCGGTGGAGGCAGATCATAAAAACTAGGTGTCGAGCAGCCACTACCACCGATGACCACGATCCTCAGTCATGAGGGAGCGACCACATAGAGAGTTCCTAAGAATTCCTAGCTTAGTATGAATACAGAAAAAATAGCATATCCTGGAGGCAAAATAATGTACATCAATGGAACTTTGTTTCTAACTTTATCTTGACACTGGAAATGGGGATATGCCCAGTCCAATCAAAATTTAGGTGTCGTACCCCATTAGGTATGAGCTGGAGTCACATTAAAAAAAAAAAAAACCGGCCAGGAGCATGTTGGGCCAAGCTCAGTGTAGGGTTCCGTACTTGCCCATCCTTCACAATACAAGAGGTTTAAATTACGAGAAAGATTTCAAGCTCTATAAAAAGGTCGTAAACGCCAAAGTAACTGTAATTACTTATTACCTTCTGGAAGTTATCGATTATACGTGCCAGATTAAGCGGAATGTTTTAATGCAGTATGGAACTTAACTAATATGTGTAACGTTCGAAGTATAAGGACACCGCGCGGCACTTAGGTCATCGTAAGAAAATTATGGAATTTAGTGATAATTCAAAAACGGCTCAAACGATTTTATTCAATATAATTTTTATTGAAAGTAATACCTAACAAGGCCTTGTTTTCATGAATTTTTCCATAATTTTTTGACGCGTGGTTGAAAAGTTAGAGAGCGGGACGATATTTTTTTGGATTTCCGGAGCGAATATTTACAAAACTGCTGACTTTATCCAAAAATCATGTTTGGAGACCCCTATTATTTTAAAAGACTTATTCAACACCACCCCACACACTAGTGTTAGAACGAAAAGTAAATTCATCCCCACTTTAGGTCTACGAGAGGTACCCGAAAAAAGTTATTTTTTTAGAGATTTTATTTTACCGTTTCGTCGGCGTGATTCGTACACATACTCATACCAAATTTCTACTTTCTAGTACTAATGATCACGGAGCTAAGCCGCGGACGGAACAGACAGACGAAACTATAAGGGTTCCTAGTTGACTACGGAACCCTAAAAACACATGCATATTTTACAAAATAAGCGAGTGAAGTATTAATTTCTATGAAATTGTTTGCGTTGAATCGAATGAGACCATATCGATACTTACAAAACAATATTTTGTGAGATAAATTATGAAATTAGAGAGTATTTTCAGTGCTTTGGAGGACAGTTTCTCCCATTCATTAGGTTGAGAAGGGTCCTCTAAAAAAAAGTGTATTATTTTAGACTACGCTCTAACATATATCAATGAAATACATCAAATAAGAGTCGGGCAGTTGGGAACGTTTCCTTGTTAATTTATTTCTCATACCAGTATTTTTTCAACAGAACCTTTAAGAACCTTTATCTTACAAAATAGTGATACTATAGGAGTTGGTACGGTCTCACTCAATTCAGCGCAATAAATTACATAGAAAATGACACATCATTCGCCTCTTTAAGAAAGATTTCCACAAAAATAATGCACATGTTTGGAAAATGTCGCGTTCGCCTAATTGTCAATAATGTCAGCTTATTTAATCGCCGAATAATTTGGTAGGTAATTAATAATTTTGAAATAATTTTGAAAGCGGAATAATTTGGGTGGACAATTTACTGTCAATGCTGTTTTTGCTTATTCCTTGTACCTATCTTATTTTTGAGTGTGGCAATAAATGTTTCTTTCTTTCTTTCTTTAATTTTAATGACGACGCAAAAGTGGTTCCAGTGAATCCCAAGTAATTAAGCGAATTCTTATGTTTTTATTTTATTTAAATTTTCCCCTAGCCCATACCGCCCCGGGAGGGTCTAGGACCCCTAAATTTTGGTTGGACTCGGCAGATTCTCATTTCTAGTGCTAATATCTAAATATATAAAAGAAGAAACTGACTGACTGACTGACTGACTGATTGACTGACTGACATATCAACGCACAGCCCAAACCGCTGGTTCTAGAGAGTTCAAATTTGGCACGTAGGTTCCTTATAAGGTGTAGGGGTGCACTAAGAAAGGATTTTTCAAAACTCACCCCCTAAAGGGGTGAAATGGGGTTCCAAAGTTTGTATGGGGAAACAAGATTAGTTAGACCATTTTATTCGAAACTTCACAAGAGTATTTCTAACAATAAATGAGTAAACACGTGTTTCAGGTTTTTTGAAAATTCAACCCCTAAAATGGAGAAATGTGATGACAAAGTCTGAAAATCAGCATGGGTATTGTTTTTATGGTTTATCGGATCGCTGATTACGAAAACCACAATGATTTTAAAATCCAACGACGCGGACGTGAGTTACCATCTCCCCTGTTGGGGTGAAATGGGGTTGAAATGTCTAAACACTAAACCGCTGGTTCTAGAGAGTTCAAATTTGGCACGTAGGTTCCTTATAAGGTGTAAGGGTGCACTAAGAAAAGATTTTTCAAAAGACACCCCCTGAAGGGGTGAAATGGGGTTCCAAAGTTTGTATGGGGAAACAAGATTAGTTTGACCATTTTATTCGAAACTTCACAGAAGTATTTGTAATGATAAATGAGTAAACATGTGTTTCAGGTTTTTTGAAAAGTCATCCCCTAAAAGGGAGAAATGTGGTGACAAAGTCTGAAAATCAGCATGGGTATAGTTTTTATGGTTTATCGGATCGCTGATTACGGAAACCACAATGATTTCAAAATCCAACGAGGCGGACGTGAGTTACCATCTCCCCTGTTGGGGTGAAATGGGGTTGAAATGTCTAAATACTAAACCGCTGGTTCTAGAGAGTTCAAATTTGGCACGTAGGTTCCTTATAAGGTGTAGGGGTGCACTAAGAAAGGATTTTTCAAAACTCACCCCTAAAGGGGTGAAGTGGGGTTCCAAAGTTTGTATGGGGAAACAAGATTAGTTAGACCATTTTATTCGAAACTTCACAGGAGTGTTTCTAACGATAAATGAGTAAACACGTGTTTCAGGTTTTTTGAAAATTCAACCCCTAAAATTGAGAAATGTGGTGACAAAGTCTGAAAATCAGCATGGGTATTGTTTTTATGGTTTATCGGATCGCTGATTACGAAAACCACAATGATTTTAAAATCCAACGACGCGGACGTGAGTTACCATCTCCCCTGTTGGGGTGAAATGGGGTTGAAATGTCTAAATACTCAACCGCTGGTTCTAAAGAGTTCAAATTTGGCACGTAGGTTACTTATAAGGTGTAAGGGTGTACTAAGAAAGTATTTTTCAAAACTCACCCCCTGAAGGGGTGAAATGGGGTTCCAAAGTTTGTATGGGGAAACAAGATTAGTTTGACCATTTTATTCGAAACTTCACAGGAGTAATTCTAACGATAAATGAGTAAACACGTGTTTCAGTTTTTTTTTTAAATTCAACACCTATAAGGGAGAAATGTGGTGACAAAGTCTGAAAATCAACATGGGTATTGTTTTTATGGTTTATCGGGTCGCTGATTACGAAAACCGCAACGATTTTAAAATTCACCGTGGCGGAAGTGAATTAAAATCTCCCCTGTTGGGGTTGAAATGTCTAAATGCTAAACCGCTGGTCTAGAGAGTCCAATTTGGCACGTAGGTTCCTTATAAGGTGTAGGGGTGCACTAAGAGATAATTTTTCAAAAGTCGTCACCCATAGGGGTGAAATGGGGGTCCAAAGTTTGTATGGGGAAACAAGATTAGTTAAACTGGAGGAAATGGAGTTGAAATGTCTAAATACTAAACCGCTGGTTCTAGAGAGTCCAATTTGGCACGTAGGTGCCTTATAAGGTGTAGGGGTGCACTAAGAGAGAATTTTTCAAAATTCACCCCCCAAAGGAGTGAAATGGGTATCCAAAGTTTGTATGGGGAAACAAGATTAGTTAGACCATTTTATTCGAAACTTCACAGGAGTTTTCTAACGATAAATGAGTAAACACGTGTTTCAGGTTTTTTGAAAATTCAACCCCTAAAATTGAGAAATGTGGTGACAAAGTCTGAAAATCAGCATGGGTATTGTTTTTATGGTTTATCGGATCGCTGATTACGAAAACCACAATGATTTTAAAATCCAACGACGCGGACGTGAGTTACCATCTCCCCTGTTGGGGTGAAATGGGGTTGAAATGTCTAAATACTCAACCGCTGGTTCTAAAGAGTTCTGATTTGGCACGTAGGTTCCTTATAAGGTGTAGGGGTGCACTAAGAAAGGATTTTTCAAAACTCACCCCTAAAGGGGTGAAATGGGGTTCCAAAGTTTGTATGGGGAAACAAGATTAGTTTGACCATTTTATTCGAAACTTCACAGAAGTATTTCTAACAATAAATTAGTAAACACGTGCTTCAGGTTTTTTGAAAATTCATCCCCTAAAAGGGAGAAATGTGGTGACAAAGTCTGAAAATCAGCTTGGGTATAGTTTTTATGGTTTATCGGATCGCTGATTACGAAAACCACAAAGATTTTAAAATCCAATGAGGCGGACGTGAGTTACCATCTCCCCTGTTGGGGTGAAATGGTGTTGAAATGTCTAAATACTCAATCGCTGGTTCTAATGAGTTCAAATTTGGCACGTAGGTTCCTAAGGTGTAGGGGTGCACTAAGAGAGAATTTTTCTAAATTCACCCCCCAAAGGAGTGAAATGGGGGTCCAAAGTTTGTATCGGGAAACAAGATTAGTTAAACTATTTTATTCGAAACTTCACAGGAGTATTTTTAACGATAAATGAAAAAACACGTGTTTCAGTTTCTTTTTTAATTCAACCCCTAAAAGGGAGAAATGTGGTGACAAATTCTGAAAATCAACATTGGTAATGCTTTTATGGTTTAACGGATCGCTGATTACGAAAACCGCAACGATTTTAAAATCCAACGTGGTGGTTTGAATTAATATCTCCCCTGTTGGGGTGAAATGGGGTTGAAATGTCTAAATATGAGTATGGGTGTAATTTTTATGGTTTCTTGGGACGTTAATTACGAAAATGCCACAGATTTTGAAATTTTATATTGTGGACATGAAGATTCTTGAAAGCATTTGCGCCAAATTGCAGCATTTGACCGATTAAATGGTCCAGTAGTTTTGCAGCAAATCGGTTGTAACAGACGGACTGACAGACAGCTACACGTGATCCTATAAGGGGGTTCTATTTTTGCTTTTGAGGTATGGATAGGGACCCGCGTTATCCTAATAGATTAAAAAAATAGTATTTGGTGGCATCTCGATCGTCGTCAATTGGTACCTAGGCGGGCGGCGCATTGGGACGGGAGGAGCTATGATCGGGAAACTTCCTGCATTCGTAATAAATACATTCAAGCTTTTCAATAGTTATGTTAAGTCATTTCAGAATTCTGAATTACGTTTATCTGGCTCGGAGTAATACATTTTTCATTCATCAACGCAGAGAACCTCAATATCTTACAATAGAACATGACGTAACTTAGAACATGGCTTAGAATCATTAAACCAATCTCAAATATCCCAAGTCGATAAGCGGAGGCTCGGGACATTATAAAAGCTTTATACAAATAAAATGCACACATATCCCGGTGTCTTAGCTTCACTTCGAGTTATGAATTTTGAAGTGAACTTTATTTGGATACAGTTAAAGCTGAGATCGCTTAATTTGAGTGCTTGAGTTTTCAGTTTGATTTGATAAAGTGGAGTTGTGATAACATAAAAAGCATTTCCCAGTAATATTAGAAAAGCGAAAGTCTATGTATGTTTTGTTACTTCTTCACGCTAAAACGGCTGGACGGATATGCATGAGGGAAATGCAGATTGCAGACTATACCCCAACTTAACAAATAAGCCTACTTTCAATCCTGAAAAAAAGAGCATTGTTCCCGTAGGATGATGTATATTATATAGGCACGCGAGCGAAGCCGCGGGTTAATGCTAGTAAAGTTATAAACAAAGTTTCATTGATGTACACAATTTGCCGCCAAACTCTCATAATTTAATCCATGATTATTATATATTTACTGCTTGCGTCTTCCCTAGAGGGAAAACTTTGTTTTCCCGTACAAGGCAACAAAGCGGTACGATAACCTTCACTGTAAGCAGTTTCTTTCGTTAAATCCTTTAATCTATACGTTGATTAAGATAAATAAGAACTTGCGCGTCTTTCGTTATCTCAAATAAAATCCTGAATAACATTTTAATTCTTACCTATTTCTACGAGTAAATTATACATTTAAGCTTAAATTTGTCAAGTTAAGTTAAGATTTAAGAGGCCTTATTCGTTTTAAAATTTATTTTTTTCATATTGTGACGAATATATTGATAATTTCAACCAACTTTTTGAAGTGAATAATATTTTTTCCCGAGTTCTAGGTAGTAACGTAGCTTTTTCATGCTTTCATTGCGTGCAGTCGAAAATAAGTTGAAAAAACGAATTTTCCACGTGAATTTTGTCAATTTCGAGTAGTTTTCGAACAAAAATTATCAATCAAAAATTCAAACTGTAGAATAGAATAGAATAGAATAGAATTAATTTATTTGTAAATCACAGGTACTACAATAAGATCTTATTTGGTAATGTAAAAACATTCGGAACTCTGTGTTTTGCCGTTTGGCGTACAAATTTTATTCCTTATTACGTAATAATAAAATTAAAACTGCACTTCATTTCGCTTATAAGATAAATATTAACATCATACAATACGCTCATAATTAAATTTAAAAAAATAACATTACATTAAAATATATATAGGTAGGTTTCAAATATATACCAATAAATCCCAATAGCCCTGTTCTAGGTAGTAACATCAATAATATGTTAAGAAACATGTTTGATCATAGAGAAAAATGTCTAAACAATCAGCATTTTAAAAGGAATAAGGCCTCTTAAATTTTCGATAGTGAGACAATTAAGCACGTTACGGGTTAGGTTAGTATGTTCGAATATCGCTAGACATTGTTCCTAATTTAAGTTTATTCGAACTTGTTACCTGTGCTTTTATATACAAATTGTTGTATTGTCGTATATATACGTACGAGTATATAAACTTAATTTTTTAATAACATCATTATGCTTTATATTTCAGGATCAACATAAGGAGGAAAATCACATTGAAATGATACCAAGATGGCGACGCATACTCATGAAATGTAAGTTCCAAATAATTTTATATACTTCTAAACAGAAAATAAGGACCTTTTGAATGTTAAACATTTTCTTTCCATAGTTGTGTTTTTTAGGGTTCCGTACCCAAAGGGTAAAAACGGGACCCTATTACTGAGACTTCGCTGTCCGTCCGTCCGTCCGTCCATCCGTCCGTCCGTCCGTCCGTCCGTCCGTCCGTCCGTCCGTCTGTCACCAGGCTGTATCTCAAGAACGGTGATAACTAGTCAGTTGAAATTTTCACAGATGATGTATTTCTATTGCCGCTATAATAAAAAATACTAAAAATAAAATAAAATAAATATTTAAGGGGGCTCCCATACAACAAACGGGATTGGTTGCGTTAACTTTGCACCTCATTTGTATGGAGCGCTATACATACCAGGTGCAAACTTAACTTAACCACTTAAGGAGGGAAAGTGTTTGTACGGAACCCTCGGTGCTTGAGTCCGACTCGCACTTGACAGGTTTTTTTTATCATATTATTCAACCCTTTAAACAACAGTAAAAGGGAACATCACAACAGGTAGTGGGCTCAAACTACGTACTATTAAATCCCAAAGTCATCTTTATCCTTATTTTATCATGCTGTATTTAAGGAATTGAAAATCAGTATCAAAAGTTACGTGTCTTTTATAATTTTTTGAGCTCCCAATGACTTGGGCTTCAATAGCAAAGGGTATGTAAAATTTTTGGAAGATCATTGAATGATATTTTTCTTCGATAGTCCTTGCTATAAGGATCTACAAACTACGGCTCCTTCATTTTTCTTTATTGTGGTTTTTCCAAAATATATTTTTTTTAAATTGTCAATTTGACAGTTCGCAATATTATTGGCTGAAGGGATCTTTGCCTTCGAAACCCAATAAAAATAAAACCGACCAACTGTGGGTCGGACAACGCGCATTGTAGAGTTCCGTAGTTGCTCATCACAAGAAGAGAACTTTTTAGTGCAACTTATTCTCCTCACTTGGTTTTAAAGAATCAGAAGACAAACTATTTGGCTTCCTTTATTTTGCAAATTAATTTTGACGTAGGTACTGTGTTACAATACAATAATTTTCCTTGTAAAAAAATATCGATGGTCGACACTTGACAATGTCGAAATTTCAATGGTTTGACGCTGACATGAGTCAAAATTTCAATGGTTTGACACAGACATTATACGTGTCAAAATTTAAACGGTTTCGGTAATCGGTAAGTACCGATCGACATTTTTTTATTGGATACTTAACGTGAATGTAGGTACGTTGTGCATCGTAAAAAATCACGGCATGACGATAGGACGTTGAACGTTAAGACATCCCGTATAGCTGGCTGTTTGAAGAAAGGGATCTATCGCTTATAATTAACGCCTCTAATTAATGGATCAATTAGAAATAGGATCCTTTGAATCTCAAGCAATGCGCGCTATCTGTAATTGCTCTGTGATTACACATGGTTGAAGCCGCTTTTAACAGCCTTGGACTGTTTCTTCAAAATTAATTTTCCAATATACTAGCTTCGGCACGTTCGATACCAGTTGCGATCCTCGACGGATATGAAAAAAACCGCACTCAAATTAGTCCATCCGTTTGGGAGCAACGATTTCACTGACAGACACACAAAAAGACAGATACACGCATTAAGCTCCACGCGCTGAATACACATTTTAATGCAAGTGAAGGATGTTACGTCATGTAATTGGTCTTTACGCTGTATGTAATGTTGCAATTTTCTTGGCGTAATTAAATCCTTATTTCCAATTTCATACCCATTCAATGGCGTGAATTCAGTTTATGCTCAAATTGATAGCAGTTGGAACATTGTAATTTAATAGGCTCAGTACAATTTTTGGGTGACCATGAAATTATATATTTTTCGATAGTTCACAAGTTGCAGGTCATAAATTTTTCTTTAGTATGTTTTCAAAGTTATAAATAATAGTGGCTGAGGGATCTTTGCCTTCGAAACTTAAAGAAAACTAGTCGATGTCTTCACTGTCAGTATCAAAATTTTAACGGTTTGACACTGAGATGTGTCAGAATTTGAATGGTTTGACACTGACGTGTGTCAAAATTTCTACGGTTTGACAATCACAAGTGCCAAACATAAACATTTTTTTTATTAAGTTTCGAAGGTAAAGATCCCTTTAGCCACTATTATTGAGAACTGTCAAATTGTCAATTTAAAAACATTTCTGAAAAACCATGGTAAAGAAAAATTGGGCAAGTGCGAGCCCGACTCGCGCATGAATGGTTCCGTACCTATACATATATATAATCTACAACAAGTTTGTTGTATGGGAGCCCCCCTTAAATATTTATTTTATTTTATTTTTAGTATTTGTTGTTATAGCGGCAATAGAAATACATCATCTGTGAAAATTTCAACTGTCTAGCTATCACCGTTGTTGAGATACAGCCTGGTGGTGGTGGACGGACGGACGAACGGACGGACGGACGGACAGCGAAGTCTCAGTAATAGGGTCCCGTTTGTACCCTTTGGGTACGGAACCCTAAAAATGAATGAATGCAGTTCATAGATCCTTCGCAAGAACTATCGAAATAAAATTCTATTTTATTGGTCTTCCAAAAATTGTACCAAGCCTATTGCATTCTTAGAAATACCATTGGTGTTTAACCTCCTGACGACCAGCATTCATAATTTGTCAATTTAATTTTAGCCTTATGACACATAGTTGACAGTTAACTATTCATTGTAGTTTATGTACTATGTGTAGGACGCGGGAAGTCAGGAGGTTAATACGAGCGTTCACGACACTACATGTGCTGTATTTGCTGATTAAACTAATAAAAGTCTAGTTGATAATGACTCACAATTTTGAATCAAAGCTGTGCCCGGTAGAATTATGTTGGATGCATACAAGTTAAGAGTATTTTATTGTCAAGTGCAGATTGCATTTTAATAGGAGATTTGACAGAAAGCGGCAAGTAGAATAAGGTTAGAATGAAATATCAAGTAAGGCATCCTTATTTAGCGAGACAAAGGTAATGTAATACAAATGTTGGAATTGGCGATGTTATAACAAGATTTTTTACAAGCTTTTATTAAATTACACCTGTCCAGATGTCAGTATGTGTTTCACAAAATCTTGCAGGTTACATTTTATTTACCTCCCTTTAGCATTCCCAATAAGGCTATGATGGACCTGTTCTGATGATGGAGCCTTTTGACAGAAACCTATTTACTATCACTCAGAGTTGGATCGTGAAGCGTGGCGTGATCTGGTATCGGAGGCCAAGATCCTCTTTGCGTCTTTGCGCGCAGTTCGTTAGTTTCAGTTTTTTTTATACAGAGTCGAATAACAGTCTTGAATTGCGCCCCGGAAATATATAATCATGTTTCCAGAGAGTATGGAAGGAATAAAGAGAATTAGTAAAAGCTATACTTTTACGTGACGTTAATATACAACTGATACATGGATGTGCACAGTATCACTTTGTTTAATAACGACTTCTTCATAATAAAATTAAATACTTACTTTAGCGCATAAAAGGTACTAAGGAAGGCACATTTTGTTAGTATAAGCAAATACGGAACAACAGCGTTCTTAATATACAATGAGAAAATTCGGTGAATAGAGAGTTCCGAAAAGAAACTTTAGATGTTAGCGAAATTCTTCTTTTGAAGTTTCTTGATAATATTTAAAAAGATTTCAACTTTATGTACTAGCCACTGCGATTTTATACCAAGGGTGTATAGGTTGAGTTAGCTGGGGCGAAAAGTAACAATTCTGCAATAATATTATTAAAACTATATCGTGAGACATCTTTAATGATTATAAGAATGATTTACGGTGAAGCCAGACGAGCGTAATTTGAGTCGCGGATTTGAGTCTCGTAATTTGAGTCGCGTAATTTGAGTCTCGTAATTTGAGTCGCGTAATTTGAGTTCCGTAATTTCGGTGGCGCCATACTTCATCGTCGGTGATCGCGTGACATGAAGTTTGGCGCGACCGAAATTACACGACTCAAATTACGCTCGTGTGGCTTCACTGCATGATTGGCACATACGGCTTAATGACTGCCACGAAATTTGTTACGAAATACCACTACAACCTTTAATTTCGCCAACAAACTGCATTGCATCGCCAACAAACTGCATTGCAGTTTGGCGAAACAGATAAAGTGTACCAGTTTTGTAAATTTTTTTTAGCATAATAAATAATAATAAAAAATTTTCTCCGCTCAGTGTTCGTAATTCCCCAGCGGTACGTCCTGGGCATCATGGGTCTCTGGGCCGTGTGCAATGCGTATACGATGCGGGTCTGTCTCAACCTGGCCGTCACGCAGATGGTCAAAAACAGCGAGAACAGCAGCGGACACTTCGACCCCAATGCCTGCCCGGACGATAGCGTTATCATCGCGAATGGGACTGTCAGTAGTAAACCTGTAAGTAAAATGATTTTGATTTTTCATTACTCATCAACCTTTTGATTGCCACAGTCGTCATATCGAAAAATTGTACCAACGACGGCCACGTCGTCTAGTGACTTTCAAATTTGAATGATCAAAAACTTACAAAGTGTTTTTCAACCCCTATTGACTTGGGAGCACTTTTTTTTTTTGCAATGGCGTCAGTGCCACGGTGAATCCAAAAGGTTAAAGGCCGAGCCACATCAAATGCGTGTGCAGCACATATGCGTGGATGCATTGGTGTTGTAAAGTATGAACCTTTATAAGAGACGACACGCCACTTGATTCTGTCGCACGTGTGCAGCACGTTTTAACGCTTTTAATATAAATACGGAGTTAGAAATTCAAAATACACTCTAATAAACCTAACCTAGAGGGCTGCAGAGGGAGAGAGAGAGAGAGAGAATGAAAGTTCTCGACTATGCGCGCCGTGTCCTGTACGTCTAGCAAAACTGTGACACGCGACTCTTTGACGCGCGACAAATACTACCTGTCACTTTCCTTTCAATACCGTGCGAGCAAGACGGGTGATGCCAAGTCGCGCGACAAGCGAAGTCGTGGCAAGACATGTTAACCCTGCTGGAGTACTGGATTAAGCATCATCTGACTGTGTATATGAGTAAAATAAAAACTCTAAGCAGTAGACAGTCATGTTGCAGATGAAGCTAGGTTATTGCCCTCGTCGTCGGTTGTGAAATGCTCTAGGGAAATTAATTACTTACTATAACTATATACTTTATATATCTATGCTATATTTAGGAACGGTGTTGTTGTGTTGAATAAAATGGCAGGCTTCCCGCCAGTAACCTGTTAAGATTTAGAACATCTCGGTATTATGATATGATGAATAGATATTTGCATGGAGATATGGCGCAATATATCAAAATCAGATAATTAAGTATATTGGTCGCGTCCGTCATTTCCAACTTCAGCGATATTGCTTGCCATCTTGAATTTTACGCCTATTTTATTCAAGAAACGTTGAACTTACCAAAAGCGTGCCTATGATAGCAACGTTGATGGACTGATAGATTATTAATAAAAAATACGCATATTTCAATTCTGGGTAGATACGAGAGTGATGCTTTATCATTTATAGTCGTACCTTCTTAGTCGTACACTCTTGTTAGAGTAGTAGTGGTTGCGGATTGTCCTCTTCCCTATTAATGACGGTTTTTGCAATACGTAACCATATCTATTTGTTTGTGGCACACTCTGTTACGGAACATTTCATCGTGGACTTATGAGATCCATCCTTGGAGATCAACCGCGAGAATGTTGACCTTCCACTCTCCACTGAACTACTAACTGCTCCATTGACTTTTCGTTACGGGTGATATGTCCAAACATTTTTAAGATTCTCACTTGAAGAATCGGTGAAGGTATTTGTTTGATATTAAGCTCTTTTAGGATAGACTAATTAGTTCTGCGAGCAGTCCAATTTATCTTTAGCAATCACGCGATGAATGCAATCATAGGCTCGCTGGGATAGATTGATAAAATAATAAATGGCCGAGGCGTACGCTGGGATTACTAAGATGATCACCTTCGCCTTCAGAGTTTTGTTAGTATGCCGTCGTGTGACTCTAGAGTCTAGACAGGTAGAGGAAGTGCAAGCGAGGTAAACGACAGTGTGTATAATGCAAGAACCGGTAATTTTGTCGCACAGATACCGACGAGCAAGCACTTACTGATAAAAATAAGGTTATCTGTAAAATGGTGTTTTAATTATAGGTAAGGTACGTAAAGAATAACAAAAGAAGGTGCCAATCACGGCGTCTGTACTGTCAGTTTAGCTTAATGTAATGATAACAGTAAACTGATACAACATAAAACCATAAAGCGTACGAAAATATAGAATATATTGCTTTAAAAACAAGACCGTTTAATGCGAATAAATTGAAGCATATTTATAACTAACAATACGGTATTTGATGACAGCTCAAAACAGCTAAGTACTTAATCCTTATAAAATTACAAAAATTACTTGTTAGTAAGTATGAACTTTAAATGGAGATACTGACTTGTGACGTCATAAAAATCAGTAGTCGAAGCACGTCTTCTAGTTAGTTTTTGTCCAATTAAAAATACTATGTATATAATAGTGTGTATTTTATTTAGAATGCTTGTTTCTGGTTTCAATATTACTATTTATTTTCACTTTATTGAAATAGCGTATTGTAAATGTATTCTACGTATGTAAATTCACGAAAAGGCGTTGAATTTCCTTTGAATTACAACTATTTAAAGGGACGTAAATCCTGATATTTTTGCATACAATTCCTTTTTCCTCACAAAGTTTACCTTTGACTAAGATTTAGTGCCAAGAAGGGTTCAATCCCTCTTCGGTTTCATCGAAGTTATATGTAATCTGTAGTATTGATCTCGACTTTGGGCCTCTGAAACTATTGCTAGCTTCAAGTTTCCAGATCAAGTTATAGTTTAAGAGGAGATAAAATTAATTCAAACAGGTGAAGTAAAGTGGGCTTTAACAACTTAGGAGGATTTTGGATGACAAGGATGGTCCTAAAGGACGATGGGCAAAACGTTCCCTACTAACAGAAATGTGTCATATTTTAGCTTGTGGATCTCTACAACGTGATTGTTAGGGTTTCGTACCCAAAGGGTGTAAAATGGGACCCTATTACTAAGACTCCACTGTCTGTCTGTGTGTCTGTCACCAGGCTGTATCTCATGAACCGTGATAGCTAGATAGTTGAAATTTTCAGATGATGTACCAAGTGCAAATTTAACTTAACCCGGCCAGTTATGATGGGATAAATGTTTGTACGAAACCCTCGGTGCGCGAATCCGACTCGCACTTAGCCGGTTTTTTTCAACTATGGGAACTATCGCCCTAATTATAGGAAAACTCCATTAATTTTTAAGTCAATAATAACTGTGCCACCTTTTATGGGTTATCACAGAAATTTTTGCACCAGTCTCAAGTCTGTGTAGGTGGTTGAGGATACACCTGACTACAAATTTGCCTCTCGTCCTTTGATTATATTATAAACGTAGAGTGAAACGTTATAAATGAGGTAAATAAAGAGCAAGTCATGTCTTAGTAAAAAAAATGTAACCGTAAAAAGAAGGTATGTTGTGTTTCTTTTATAAGATTTTTTTCTTAAAATTTGACATGGAAACAAATAACAGAAGCGAAAGTCACGATTATTTTATATATTGATAATGAGAGTTGCAGCCTTGTGACTGTAATAAACGAGATTTGTAGATCATAAAAATAAAATGACGGAGGTAAATTAGTTTATACTGCGTAGATTAATATTATCTTTCTAAGTAAACCTTTTATATTATTTTATAAAAAGATTTTCATTAGCATCTTAATAATAGATAAAACGTAACGTTTCAAGTAATGATGTTTTACCATAATAATAGTTTTGAATGAACTGACCGTCTGCCTGTCAAGATCCTTTATCTCGGGAATATAATCTATCACTATAGAGATTCGAGTGCTCATAACAAAGTCAATAAGAAACGCACTTCTAACCGTGAAGTGTGACAAAAGAGAGAATATTTGCATAAATATTAAGTGTTTCTTCCTTAGCACTATACACCTCAAAGTGAAAAATGTACTGTTGCCAATAAACAGTAAAAGAAACATTATTATTATTGCTAAACAACTGGAAATTTCGTTTTACTTGAACTAAAACTATTAAATAGAAAATCTTGCGGATTAGTACGGTCAGCATCAAAAAATCACCTGTGAAAGTAGTTGTCGAGAAGGAGATATCTCTTCATTGCTTATTCTGTTGATAAGATGAGCTAAGTTGTTTTGTTAAAATTGAGCGTGTCTCGCCAATAAACGTTACAGTTTGGCGAGAAATTACTTAAAAGTTTGTATTATATTTTATGTATGTTTTTGTTGGTAAATAAAAAATGAAAAAAAAGTAGCTGTCAATTTTACAACTGGCTTATGTCAAAATGCATCCTACAATTTTCAGCTACGTTTTATGCTGGCTGTACATAATGTACTCGTTCATGAAGTATAGTTCTCGAGGAGACGTATACAGCTCAACTTCTTTAAAGTGAATGTCGCAATGCATATCTTCATCTTGAACCTGGACGTCAATTTGACACTGACGTGTATCCGAAATCTCGCCACTGTATGTTCACTGTAGCGATACGTGCTATTAACCGTTATTTCAGTGACATTTTCCTTCTCATTGGAAACGTACAGTGTACTGTATTTGACACTCGTATAATTCAAAATGGAGAGTCATATTGCTAAAGTACATAAAAAAGGCAACGAGCAAATTAAATTATCTAATTTCTAAATTTACACTGGTTTACGTTATTAAATTCAGTTTGAATACCGAAATTAGATAAAAGTTCCGATTCCGATTTAATGTTGCGATAAACCGATATATTTTTACGTTCGAAAGGTCCTACGAAATAGCGCCCTATTTTGTTTTGGCTATAAAATGACTGTTCATACAAACTACTCGACAGAAACAAAAGAGCGCTCCGTACATTTTACTAGCACTTTAACCACATCAAACTGACTACAAATCGCCTAAAAGGATGTTAACACTCTTTTTATTTTTCAGCACGCCATATTCGAGTGGTCGGAGTCCACTCAAGGGTTGATACTTAGTGGGTTTTACTACGGATATGCTATTACGCACGTCCCTGGTGGATACTTAGCGGAGAGATATGGCGGGAAATGGACCTTGGGAATCGGCCTTTTGAGTACGGCCGTCTTCACCATGTTGACGCCTGTAGTCGTGAAGGCCGGAGGGGCGACGTGGCTGTTCATTCTTCGAGTACTACAAGGCATGGGTGAAGTAAGTTGATTATGTTATTTTATATATTTAAACTTTGATATAAATACAACTATATAAATAATAAATACAACCCACTGGTCATGGTCAGCCTTTCATTTTAATCTATAGAAAGCAGTGGGTCGCCGTAAGTAAGTATCATATTTATATTGAAACTCTTAAATAGTTAGAATTAGTAGCATTGTGAGCTGAACACCTCGCCAAAAATATATTTAAATCGCTGAAATATGTTTTTTTATAGGTTTTCAACCCCGCCATAATTTCTGTCTCCTTGAAAAGTTTCGCAAAAACTGAATGGACAAAAAAGCCTACATATTATAGTAATTATCAAAATTAAAAAAAATCACGAGAATCAGTTAAGAAATGCGACGTGGCGAGAACAGCCGTAGATCCGAAATTTGGACGTAAGAAATATTTTTTGGCTACGCTGCAAATATGAACAGGTGCAAGCGCCCACTGGTCGCGCCTCGTGCGATGTGATCACTTGTGATCACGTGTGAGTCAACCGTGTCGTTAAAAAAATGCCGTATCCGTAACGTTTTAACGCATTCCTCCACGCTGCTATGCCTTAAATACTGCTGCGTTTGTGACGTGCCATATCCTCGATCCTTAAGAAATGCAATGTTAAATAGATATGGGGCGAGCTAGAGAAAGCGGCCGCATTTTTCAGTATTTATTTAATTTTTTATCTATCTTTATTCATTTCAGGGGCCAACAATGCCAGCTCTTATGATAGTGTTGGCGCGCTGGGTGCCACCGCACGAGCGCGGGCGCCAAGGCGCCATTGTGTTCGGTGGCGCCCAAATCGGGAACATATTTGGCTCCTTCATGTCTGGGTTCCTCATGGCCGGAGATGGAGATTGGGCCAACGTTTTCTACTTCTTTGGATTGTTTGGCATTGTGTGGTTTTTCTTTTGGGTAAGCTATTGACTTTTTTAGACAAAGTTTTTCAAAGTTCGCATGTAGTCAGCATGTAGATGACAATTTTAGTATTCAATTAGATGACTAAAGTTACTGACTTTATTACACAAAGCTTATATGTGTTTTTCATGTACATAGACTAGGTAGAATCTTTTGTATTGTAATTTTTAAATAAATGATTAGGTAGAATCCATATTTCGTTTCAAAGCTGATAAAAGCTTAACCCTAGCTCTACACTACTCGCGAAGTTGACCGAAGTTGGGCGAAGTATGGGTTGCCGCAGCGAAGTGGCCTTCCACACTATCGTATTCGCCCAACGCCGGCCAACTTGGCAAGTAGTGTGGAGCTAGGGTGACAGAGTACAACATAACAATGGACTAGTACTGAATTATATCGTATCTAACACTCTTTTCCTATAGTTGGCTAAAAAGTGGATTTTTTATGACCATTTGTGGGACGCCTTATACTTAAATGGCCAAAATTCATGAAACACATCACATACGAAAAAAAAACAGTGATTCATTCCAAAACATCATAATTGAAATATCACTAAGGCTGGTTTTAGTGTCGCACTGACCGTCGGTGCGGATTGCCACCGCACTGACTAATATGTATTAACTTCGAGGAGCACTTTAGAATGAAGCTGACGGTGATGACGGGACCGTGCGGATGACCGCCCGCGCTCCTTGAAGTATTGGTCGGTGCGGAGCAATCCGCACCGACCAATAACTTCACGGACAGTGCGACACCAAAACCAGCCTAAGAATTATTTGTATTGTATTATGCTCACTAGAGAGTACCCTGCTCGTTTTGTATATTAATAGACATACGTGTAATAATTGAGACGTGAAGAGCATAACGTCACGTCCTATGTGAATGCGCGTGCTAGGATTGCGAATGAGATTATCTGGGGGCACGGTAGTGCCCCGCCAAGTTACCCATATCAAAATACAGTCATCTATAGGTATTGTAAAATGGCGTGCAACCAGTGCTCTGGTTTGCGTACTCTATTTAGATATGTACATATGTCTCTGCATAAAACCTAGTTTCGTAAAACGTCTTTCGTTGACGGTTATATCTGTTTGTCAGGTTTAATCTCAATAGCATTCGAAAAACCGCAATTTCAGTATTATGATTAGCTTTTCGAGTTTATACCTATCTTGCTCGCTTGTTTGCAATTGAGATTTGAACGTCTACAGTCCGTACCGCTTTTATTTTAATCTGATACTTAGGTTATAAATTATAAAACTCAGTTTAAGGTAACTATGTTCTGTATTATTTGCGGAGATAGTGAATGTGGCGTCATTGGCTTTCTGTCATACTAATACTTCTCTTTTGAATAACAGTGAGCCACAAAATAATTAGAGCACAGATACGATTACATGATTGGCATATCTACACGACGCGGGATCAGCATCGAGCGTACACGTTGGCTATTAGTCAAATACTACTACTATATTACTAGTCATACATGTTATCTAAATTAATATTTGCCATCGTTTCCAGAGCCTTCTATGCTACAGCACTCCGAACACCCACCCCTACATATCGGACGAAGAGCTGAAGTATTTGAACGAGCACGTGACGAGCTCAGATAACTCCAGCATCCGGGACCCCGTGCCGTGGAAGGCTATAGTGAGATGTGTCCCAGTATGGGCTCTACTTTTTGCTGCTGTAAGTATGAGTGAAGAAACACTGCTTATTTTTATCCAATAAAAAAATCCAAGGTCATTAGCCTCGATTTTAAAATATTCTTCATAATTGCGCCTAAAGCTTTTATTGGGGCAATTCCCGCAATAGTACCCAATCACACGTGTCAGTTAATAGCATTGTTAGGGGAATTAAACAAACAAATATCGGTAACATCTCACACAAATCGATACATTTTAAGAAGCTGCAACTGCTACAGATATTGAATAGGTACATGATATTGAAGATAGAGTAATAAGGCGGTTAAGACGCTCAAATAAATACGTATCCCTTGGTAAATATTTATCATTAACTAGCTGTGCCCCGCGGTGTTACCCGCTCATCCCACGGGAACACTACATTTATTCGGGATGAAAAGTATCCTATGTCCTTCCCCGGGACTGAAACTATCCATATACCAAATTTCATCTAAATCGGTTCAGCGTTTTACGCGTGAAGAGGTAACAGACAGACAGACAGACAGACAGACAGACACACTTTCTCATTTATAATATTAAGTATGGATTACATTAAAGGACAATCTTACACAAATCGACTAACTAAGCAATGACTGTACTATGGGTACTAGACGAAGATAGCATAAATATACATATATAACACCCATGACCGAAGAAAAAATATTTGAGTGCATCGCTGAAATATTTTGCCCTTGCGGGGATTCGAACCCAGGACCGCCGGCTCAGTAGGCAGCTGCTCTGCAAACTGCGCCAACCGCGTCATAATAATCATCCTATTACGATTGATTGATTGACCTCACGAATGCGCTTTACACACAAAACCCATAAATTATTGTACAGGCTAATTTGTCAAACTACTTTTCAGAAGATCAAAATGAATATTATTCTGTGTATTTTTATTCTACGTCAATGAGTTTGTGTTCGTATTCTCCATTAGACATCATATTTTCACTTACGTTCATTAAGAACTAATAAGTTCCTTATTAAGATTTTAAAACGTAAGTTTCTCTTGAACAGAAATATACCTACCTACGAGGGGCGTCTGAAAAGTTCTAAGCCTAAGGTATTTCGAGGTTATATATGCGTTTATGATACTGGCCACTAGAAAGGCCATTTAAAAACAAATTATTAAAAAATAACATGTCACGTTTTTATTATTCTGTTTCGAGATATTCAACGGAAAAGTACATCATGTGTGAATTACCAACGAATATTTCGAAAATTGAGCACCGTGCTGTAATTAAATTCCTTACAAAAAGTGACAAATCACCGCAGTGTATTTTTGAGGAAATGGCTATTATTTACGGTGATTCTGGGCCTTCTTATGCCACAGTCAAAAAGTGGAGTCGCTTATTTAAACTCGGACGGGAATCGATCGAAGACGACCCCCGCTCAGGGCGGCCAATATCGGTAGTGACCGAAGAAAACGTAGCAAAAGTCAAAAAGCTGGTATTAGAAGATAGAAGAATTAAGGTTTGGCAAATAGCTGAGGTCTTAGGTATTAGTAAAGAAAGAGTCGGAGAAATTTTACATGAACATTTGTACATGAGTAAAGTCAGTGCTCGTTGGGTACCGACTTAGAATAATAACGCCTAGAAACCCAGTTCACGCGCAACGGTGAGGCCACTAAAAGTAAGCCAGAAATGGCTTAAAGCGCCGATCGGCTTCTCAGTTGCAAGGACGCGTGACAGGTGTATAGAGCTCCCACATTTTCAATTATTATGACGATTTGTGCAAGGATAGCGTGTCACAATGCATCGGAAAAAAATGATAAACATTCTAAGATAACATTTCACTCGTGAATATTATTCTTTAACTCGTATTTTTACGTAAAACAGTAATCAAAAATTCGTATTTTTTATAAGCGGCATGACCACGTAGTGTTACCCGTGTAACGGAATTATTTGCCCATAATTCTGTCCTGATAATATACTGATTACTTACAAATGTCTTGATGATGAGTTGACGACTGTGCAAATAAAAGTAAAGTCAGTTGTAAAATCATGTCTAATTTTATTTGACACTGTAGTTTTTTGTGTCAGAGTAGTTGTGTGGATTTTGGATCAACATCATATTGTTACGCCGGTGGATTAACTTCAAATGTCAATTTCGGTGATTTAGAATCGTTTTCAGCTAGCTGTAAAGTAATTTTTGGCCGTTTCAGGATTTGCTCTATTGCATATTCAGATTTGACTATACCTACATCATAACTGACATTTTAAATTAAAATAATAAATAAAAAACTTTTGGTTAATGCATTTAATGATGTTTGAACTCAGCAACAGGTCTAAGATTCAATTAAAATTTTGAACGTAACCAAACACCACTGGCAAGAGTATTCCGCCAATTTCTGGAGAATTTGATTGCGCTAGAAACATTATTGGTGTGTTTGTGTGCGTATCGGCGCGTGTAAATACGAGTTGTTCACAACTACATGAATCCATTTTATGCCTCACGTGTGACGCTTCGGCCGTTTGAAACTATCATTCTAGGCGTTATTATTCTAAGGGTACCGAAAATGCTAACGGCCTTCGATAAAGTACGTCGTGTGGAAACTTCTCGGGCGTTTTTAGAATTGTGCGAAGATGATTTAGATGAAGTTTGTTCCCGAATAGTAACTGTTGATGAAACATGGATCAGACAGTATGATCCGGAGTGTAAGTCTGAGTCGATGCAGTGGATTGAAAAGGGTGAAAGGCCGCCGAAGAAATTTAAAGTGCAAAAGTCGGCCTCTAAGTTAATGGCTACGGTATTTTGGGATTGTGATGGCATTCTTTTAATCGATTATTTAGAAAAAGGCTCTACGATAAACGGAACTTATTATGCAAATCTAATAAGACAGGTGCGACAAGCCATAGTTGAGAAAAGGCGGGGTAAACTAAGGAAAGGCATTTTGTTTTTGCAAGACAACGCACCCGTTCACACCGCTAATGTTGCGAGGCGTGCTCTGAAGGAAGTTGGTTTTGACGAAATTGACCACCCACCCTACAGCCCAGATCTAGCCCCAAGCGATTATTTTCTATTCAATAATTTGAAGAAAGAGTTGAGGGGAAAGCGATTTAGAAGTGACGAAGAGATGAAGGCGGCTCTACAGGAGCATTTTGAAGGGCAAAATGAAGCTTATTTTTTTAATGGCCTAAAAGCACTGTATAAAAAATGTAAAAAATGCATTGATTTAGGATGAGACTATATTGAAAAATAAACACAAGTTCATTTGTGTAAATTGTTTTTTTCTATCTTAGGCTTAGAACTTTTCAGACGCCCCTCGTACGTCAAATAAAATAAAATTTACTAATGTAATAAAAAAAAATATAGAGTAAATAAAAACCGGTCAAGTGCGAGTCGAACTCGCGCACCGAGGGTTCCGTACAAATACTGTCCATCCTTAAGTGGTTAAGTTAATGCCAAGGTGATGCCAAGTCGCGCGACAAGCGACGTCGTGGCAAGACATGTTAACCCTGCTGGAGTACTGGATTAAGCATCATCTGACTGCGTATATGAGTAAAATAAAAACTCTAAGCAGTAGACAGTCATGTTGCAGATGAAGCTAGGTTATTGCCCTCGTCGTCGGTTGTGAAATGCTCTAGGGAAATTAATTACTTACTATAACTATATACTTTATATATCTATGCTATATTTAGGAACGGTGTTGTTGTGTTGAATAAAATGGCAGGCTTCCCGCCAGTAACCTGTTAAGATTTAGAACATCTCGGTATTATGATATGATGAATAGATATTTGCATGGAGATATGGCGCAATATATCAAAATTAGATAATTAAGTATATTGGTCGCGTCCGTCATTTACAACTTCAGCGATATTGCTTGCCATCTTGAATTTTACGCCTATTTTATTCAAGAAACGTCGAACTTACCAAAAGCGTGCCTATGATAGCAACGTTGATGGACTGATAGATTATTAATAAAAAATACGCATATTTCAATTCTGGGTAGATACGAGAGTGATGCTTTATCATTTATAGTCGTACCTTCTTAGTCGTACACTCTTGTCAGAGTAGTAGTGGTTGCGGATTGTCCTCTTCCCTATTAATGACGGTTTTTGCAATACGTAACCATATCTATTTGTTTGTGGCACTCCGAGCACACTCTGTTACGGAACATTTCGTCGTGGACTTATGAGATCCATCCTTGGAGATCAACCGCGAGAATGTTGACCTTCCACTCTCCACTGAACTACTAACTGCACCATTGACTTTTCGTTACGGGTGATATGTCCAAACATTTTTAAGATTCTCACTTGAAGAATCGGTGAAGGTATTTGTTTGATATTAAGCTCTTTTAGGATAGACTAATTAGTTCTGCGAGCAGTCCAATTTATCTTTAGCAATCACGCGATGAATGCAATCATAGGCTCGCTGGGATAGATTGATAAACTAATAAATGGCCGAGGCGTACGCTGGGATTACTAAGATGATCACCTTCGCCTTCAGAGTTTTGTTAGTATGCCGTCGTGTGACTCTAGAGTCTAGACAGGTAGAGGAAGTGCAAGCGAGGTAAACGACAGTGTGTATAATGCAAGAACCGGTAATTTTGTCGCACAGATACCGACGAGCAAGCACTTACTGATAAAAATAAGGTTATCTGTAAAATGGTGTTTTAATTATAGGTAAGGTACGTAAAGAATAACAAAAGAAGGTGCCAATCACGGCGTCTGTACTGTCAGTTTAGCTTAATGTAATGATAACAGTAAAATGATACAACATAAAACCATAAAGCGTACTTATTAAAATTGACGTCAAAAATGCTTTTAATTCGGTTGATCGTGGTGCCCTTCTAGCAGAAGTCCAAAATGTACTCCCAGAGTCTTTCCGGTATTTATGGCAATGTTATGGGGCACCTTCAAAATTACTTTTTGGCGATAAAATAATCCTTTCAAGCGTGGGTTGTCAACAGGGAGACCCGCTTGGACCCGCTATTTTTAGTTTGGCAATTCACCCAATAATTACAAAACTAAATTCAAATTTTAATCTGTGATATCTCGACGACGGCTCATTAGGCGGAGACGCTTTGACCGTCCTCGAGGATTTGCAGTTGATAATCAATAAATTCTCAGATATCGGTCTTTCACTAAATTTTACCAAATGTGAAATATTTTTACCCGAACACCTTTCTCCTGAAAAGAAGATTGAAATTCTCACGAACTTTCATGCAGTTGTTCCAAATATTTCAGTTCATACAAAATCATCTCTGACACTTTTAGGTTCACCAATTTTCGACGACGCAATCAGTCCGATTATCAACTGCAAATTAAGCCTTTTCAAAAGTATTCTCATTTATAATATTAAGTATGGATTACATTAAAGGACAATCTTACACAAATCGACTAACTAAGCAATGACTGTACTATGGGTACTAGACGAAGATAGCATAAATATACATATATAACACCCATGACCGAAGAAAAAATATTTGAGTGCATCGCTGAAATATTTTGCCCTTGCGGGGATTCGAACCCAGGACCGCCGGCTCAGTAGGCAGCTGCTCTGCAAACTGCGCCAACCGCGTCATAATAATCATCCTATTACGATTGATTGATTGACCTCACGATTGCGCTTTACACACAAAACCCATAAATTATTGTACAGGCTAATTTGTCAAACTACTTTCCAGAAGATCAAAACGAATATTATTCTGTGTATTTTTATTCTACGTCAATGAGTTTGTGTTCGTATTCTCCATTAGACATCATATTTTCACTTACGTTCATTAAGAACTAATAAGTTCCTTATTAAGATTTTAAAACGTAAGTTTCTCTTGAACAGAAATATACCTACCTACGAGGGGCGTCTGAAAAGTTCTAAGCCTAAGGTATGTCGAGGTTATATGCGTTTATGATACTGGCCACTAGAAAGGCCATTTAAAAACAAATTATTAAAAAATAACATGTCACGTTTTTATTATTCTGTTTCGAGATATTCAACGGAAAAGTACATCATGTGTGAATTACCAACGAATATTTCGAAAATTGAGCACCGTGCTGTAATTAAATTCCTTACAAAAAGTGACAAATCACCGCAGTGTATTTTTGAGGAAATGGCTATTATTTACGGTGATTCTGGGCCTTCTTATGCCACAGTCAAAAAGTGGAGTCGCTTATTTAAACTCGGACGGGAATCGATCGAAGACGACCCCCGCTCAGGGCGGCCAATATCGGTAGTGACCGAAGAAAACGTAGCAAAAGTCAAAAAGCTGGTATTAGAAGATAGAAGAATTAAGGTTTGGCAAATAGCTGAGGTCTTAGGTATTAGTAAAGAAAGAGTCGGAGAAATTTTACATGAACATTTGTACATGAGTAAAGTCAGTGCTCGTTGGGTACCGACTTAGAATAATAACGCCTAGAAACCCAGTTCACGCGCAACGGTGAGGCCACTAAAAGTAAGCCAGAAATGGCTTAAAGCGCCGATCGGCTTCTCAGTTGCAAGGACGCGTGACAGGTGTATAGAGCTCCCACATTTTCAATTATTATGACGATTTGTGCAAGGATAGGGTGTCACAATGCATCGGAAAAAAATGATAAACATTCTAAGATAACATTTCACTCGTAAATATTATTCTTTAACTCGTATTTTTACGTAAAACAGTAAACAGTTTGGACGACACGTTTGGCTCGGTTGGTAGACACCTGCCTACTGAGTCGGCGGTCCCGGGTTCGAATCCCGGCCGGGGCAAATATTTGTGCAAAATATTTGTTCTTGGGTCATGGATGTTATCTATATATGTATTTATATATTATGTATATCGTCGTCTAGTGCCCATAGTACAAGCTTTGTATAGTTTGGGACTAGGTCGATTTGTGTATGATTGATTGTCCCTTAATATTTATTTATTTATTTATTTTATTTAATCAAAAATTCGTATTTTTTATAAGCGGCATGACCACGTAGTGTTACCCGTGTAACGGAATTATTTGCCCATAATTCTGTCCTGATAATATACTGATTACTTACAAATGTCTTGATGATGAGTTGACGACTGTGCAAATAAAAGTAAAGTCAGTTGTAAAATCATGTCTAATTTTATTTGACACTGTAGTTTTTTGTGTCAGAGTAGTTGTGTGGATTTTGGATCAACATCATATTGTTACGCCGGTGGATTAACTTCAAACGTCAATTTCGGTGATTTAGAATCGTTTTCAGCTAGCTGTAAAGTAATTTTTGGCCGTTTCAGGATTTGCTCTATTGCATATTCAGATTTGACTATACCTACATCATAACTGACATTTTAAATTAAAATAATAAATAAAAAACTTTTGGTTAATGCATTTAATGATGTTTGAACTCAGCAACAGGTCTAAGATACAATTAAAATTTTGAAAGTAACCAAACACCACTGGCAAGAGTATTCCGCCAATTTCTGGAGAATTTGATTGCGCTAGAAACATTATTGGTGTGTTTGTGTGCGTATCGGCGCGTGTAAATACGAGTTGTTCACAACTACATGAATCCATTTTATGCCTCACGTGTGACGCTTCGGCCGTTTGAAACTATCATTCTAGGCGTTATTATTCTAAGGGTACCGAAAATGCTAACGGCCTTCGATAAAGTACGTCGTGTGGAAACTTCTCGGGCGTTTTTAGAATTGTGCGAAGATGATTTAGATGAAGTTTGTTCCCGAATAGTAACTGTTGATGAAACATGGATCAGACAGTATGATCCGGAGTGTAAGTCTGAGTCGATGCAGTGGATTGAAAAGGGTGAAAGGCCGCCGAAGAAATTTAAAGTGCAAAAGTCGGCCTCTAAGTTAATGGCTACGGTATTTTGGGATTGTGATGGCATTCTTTTAATCGATTATTTAGAAAAAGGCTCTACGATAAACGGAACTTATTATGCAAATCTAATAAGACAGGTGCGACAAGCCATAGTTGAGAAAAGGCGGGGTAAACTAAGGAAAGGCATTTTGTTTTTGCAAGACAACGCACCCGTTCACACCGCTAATGTTGCGAGGCGTGCTCTGAAGGACTCGCGCACCGAGGGTTCCGTACAAATACTGTCCATCCTTAAGTGGTTAAGTTAAGTTAGTTTGCACCTGGTATGTATAGCGCCCCATGCAAATGAGGTGCAAAGTTAACGCTACCAATCCCGTTTGTTGTATGGGAGCCCCCCTTAAATATTTATTTTATTTTTAGTATTTGTTGTTATAGCGGCAATAGAAATACATCATCTGTGAAAATTTCAACTGTCTAGCTATCACCGTTCTTGTGATACAGCCTGGTGACAGACGGACGGACGGACGGACGGACGGACGGACAGCGAAGTCTCAGTAATTGGGTCCCGTTTTTACCCTTTGGGTACGGAAGCCTAAAAATTAAGCATTGTCCATGCAATACCTGTTAAATTGTATATTTTTTGTTACAGATTGGACACGACTGGGGCTACTACACAATGGTCACGGACCTTCCTAAGTACATGACTGACGTATTGAAATTCAACATCGCCGCCACGGGTACTTTGACAGCCATACCATACCTCGCCATGTGGATAAGCTCCTTCATTTTTGGTCTGGTCTGTGACTATTGTGTCAAGAAGAACTGGCATTCGATCAAGACTGGAAGAATTATTCATACTACCATTGGTAAGCTTAACAGATAATTCAGTATAATTATTGAACATTCAATGAGGTCAGGATAGGGAAGGTGCATAACGAAGGTGTTGCCAACTACCTTGACTTTGATGTTTCTACAGTTCCTGCACGTTCACTGGCACAACGAAGGTGCTGCCTGGTGCTGCAAATCTGATTCTTTCACCTTATTACTAGTGATGATATTGAAACGTGGTCGCTCACAATGGGCCTCATAAGAAGGCTCTAAGTTACTCAAAGGGCAACGGAGTGAGCTATGCTCGGACTTACCTTGCGTGACCGAATCCGAATTGATGAGATAGGTTGTAGATTTAGCTAGGACAGTCGCCAAACTTGTGGCAGTGGCCGGGGCACATTGCTTGTAGAACCAATGGCCCTTGGGGCACATAGATTCTTGAGTAGTGACCACGGACCGGAAGACGCAGCGTGGGATGGCCCTAACAAGGTCGACGAACTGGTTAGGATCGCGGGAAGAATTTGGATGAGGGCGGCGCAAGACCGATCGTTGTGCAGAACTTTGTGGGAGGCTTTTGTCCACCAGTGGACTATCGGCTGATATAATGATGATGATCATTACTCACAATTGAAATTTATCGTGCCCTTCATTCTGATTAAACGATGATGACGGAGCTTCCTTAGTAATATCACCGAAGTACACTTTACAATGACACGATAGAAAACTAGTTCAGTAGCGAAAAATAGATCATAATTAGGAAAGCTCTCTATTAGTAAGCGTGGTGTTGAAATGGAAAGTGAGAATCACATATCGTTGTCACATTTTTTCGCCACTATCACTCTCGCTTCTCATACTTGCATTATCTTCGTATACCTACTAGTGGCGCCATTTATGAACGGTTTCCGTACACTGTGTATTAACCAGTGCACTGTTTTAAATTGGATACTCCGCTAAATATACCAAAACGGAATGATAAATTCTCAGCCGGAAATCCAATGGATCCAGATACGACTAATCTCAAAACAACTCGTAAACGACCCGTCATTTAAAGTTTATCGAACCCTTGGGATTGAGTATTTGATGCGTCAAAAACTAGCACTTGGCTGTGTTTTGCCAAACATACATGCTGGCATCATCTCTTTTGTATGGATTATTATAAATATTGACACACATATTGACAAATATTCAGCCAAGTCAAGTTCCAGTTTGCATTTAGGGCATATTTACACAACTAGCTGGCAAATCGAATAAGCAAAATATCAGCTAAAGAAAATTTGCTATTTACTTTTGGTTAGGAAAAAAATCTGCTATATTTGATTATTTTCGAGCTAGCGTGTGAATAGTTGATACATGCTAAGAGGTTCTTTTATCTTTTTTTAGTCAATTTTATTATAAAAAATATTGCGTTGAGCTAGGAATGAGCCTTTTTAGTGTACCTTATGATATTGGTAGGAAAATCATAAGATACACTACAAAGACAAGATGGTAGATTTTTAGTAAGTACCTACACCTACACCTTATGGTATTGGCATATCATAATTAATCATAGGGTACACTAAGAGAACAAGATGGGCTCACTAATGCCGCGAATTGCGCGAAATAGCCTGCACCGACACATTTGTAGTCAGTCTACGCGAGCAGGTAGATCAATAAATATGTAAATAAAATTACAGTCCTTATCTGGCCGAAGATTAAAATATAAAACTTTATTGTTTTATTCTGTGGACATAGCTAAGATTGCCAAGCTCCCGTATCGTTGCGATGTTGTTATTAAGGTTGTTATCGTTTCCAGCCGCCACGGGCCCCGCCATTTGTATCATATTGGCGTCCTACGCCGGCTGCGACCGGCTGGCAGCTGTGGCTTACTTTATCGCCTCTATGGCGCTAATGGGCGGCTTCTACAGCGGAATGAAGGTAACGTATATGAATTATATTATTAAAACTATATTAAGATATCTCTAATAATTATAAAAACTGTTTAAACTCAGTGGCAGCTATCCGTGCTGCTATGTGTGCCGCGAGTCGCGTAGCAGCACGGATAGCTGCCCCTAATGAAATGAGTTCAAAAAATGTCCAGCTTTTCCTGTCAATTTTTACATGAGTTTAAACCGTTTTTATAATTATTCACGTATATGAATTTCTATTAGTTTATATTTTCTGTGAATATAATTTAATTCAACTTTCACCACCAGCCATGGTAAAATGTAGGCTTACCCTAGAGACTCGAATAAGTCTTCCATATTTGGCCATGCAACACTTAACCAACATGGTTATCATTTTTCTTTTATTTAATATATGGATTCTGAAAAGTTACAGTTACATATGCTTCTGGATGTGATAAACATTGAAAATTTTGAGCAAAACAGTGCAGATTCATGTTTTACAGTAATCTTGACTTGTTTTTGTCATGCTGTGTATGAAGTAGACAGTATCATTAATTTTTAATTCATTCAATATGTGATCATTCCCATTACAGGTGAACGCCTTGGACTTGGCGCCAAACTACGCCGGTTCCCTTACTGCCATGATCAATGGTACATCCACTATATCTGGCATCATCACACCTTATTTAATAGGACTATTAACAACTGATGTAAGTATCAAACATTTGAAATACCCGAAAAGGACTTTTTTTGCGTATGAAACAGTGTAGTATAAATTATTACATCACTTCTCCTGCTTAAGAAGTAGAACTTTTTGGCTTCGCGAAGCGGAGTTAAAGAGATCGTTTTAATGCCTAGGTTTTAAATGGAAGCCATATAATATTTTCTAAGAAGATGAACATAAAAGCTAGCGGACAGTTATGTACCTACTAGACGCGGATAATTGAAAACAAACCAACCTGATCCGATCGGACAAAATTTCTGATTATCCAGTAGCCCTTTGTATAATAATCTAAATTCAAATTTGAAAAAAACCTGTTACATTTAGCTGCTCATCATGACACCTTATTTTAATGAGTGGTATAAAAATGCTACGAAACCTGAACATAACCACAGAGTTTTGGTTTCTTAGCGTTAATATTTGCTCAGATCACTTGCTCTAGTCATAGCTGCATATTTTGGAAAAAAAACGCTGCGCTTATCACCAAACATAGCTAAGAACACATTTGACATACAAAGCTTCGATTAATAAAAACCGCATTAAAATCAGTCCATCCGTTGGCGAGCTACGATGCCACAGACAGACACTAGTTTAGATACGTTTTTTCGTCGAAGGTTAAAAATGGTAAACCGTCTAAGAAACAGTTGAGCGCAATTAGGTGTCTGTTTACCAGACATCCTTATCGCGGGGACAAAATCAATTGACATAAAGAGTAAACGCAACAGAATGTCTATTCAGTAAAACCGAACTAAATGCCTACCCGTGCGCAACCTTCAGAGGTTCAATATCAAGATGTTCTCAGGAAGATCTTGATATCTTACATGAAGTTTGTTCTTAAAATGTATAGTTGGTAATTATTAATAATTTAATTTTTGTCCCATTTCACATTATTATTTTTATGGATAAAAAAATGTTGAATTTTTTTATTATAAAGTTGGTTGAAGTGTGCATATTTAACAATATAGGTCCCGAATTGAGTTATTCAACCCATTGTGATTTGTTAATAAATATTTATCTAACATAATATAATATTTGTCATTATACACATAACAGGTTAGCGTAACTAATACAAGTACTTAGTTAATTTGAACGGGTTATTTTTGGCTTTTTAGTTTTACTGAAGTCGGTTCTTTTTAAATGACGGTTCGCTAGCGACATAAAACGGCCCCATTAAAAAGTAAATTGCCTTTGACTTTGGAATTGCTTTTAATTTGATTTTCAATTAAATATATCATCTTTTGATGACGTTGATTCTCGGAGTTTAAACAACAAAGTAAAACTTCAGAAAAGTTTTATTATTACGAGGAAAATTTTCGAAAGGGTTTTATTGATAAGCGATCTCAATTTCTGATCTTAATTTAGACCATAAGAGGTGCTAAAGTGGGTTAATGACAAACTTACGTCTTGTTTATTTTATGTTGAATCGAATTTTTGCGATATGTCAATTCAAAACCGCTATACTTAACGGATTGTTTTTGCAAATTTAGAAAATACTCATAATAAATTTGTGTTTATGATGAGGCTTTTAAATTTTAAAAAAGAGATTAAAAATATTAATATTTATTTTGGTCGTCATTATGAAGAATAAATAAATAATACAACAGTTATTAACCTAGAAAAAGGTTATATATATATATTTAGATATACTTATGTAGATTAAGTTATGATTTTAAATAAACTTTCTTTCCCAAGACAAAAAACGAACAGTTTATTATAATGAAACATATATATATATGTATATACCAAGTGCGAGTAATCTACGTGTACTTTAATTAAAAAAAAAACGATAAAACATATTCTTGAAACTACACTTGTGACATTTAAATAGTTCCAAAGTGAAGCCAGCTTGTACCTAATATTTGGTTTAAGCAATCATACTACCATAAAAATAACTGCCACAATAGACTCTTGTCAACGTCACACTACGAGAGCCCAAAACAAGCAAAAATGCATACAAAATTAAAATTCGTGTTACTTGGTTTTGATCTACCACAGTCGTTGTATTTTACCCGTTTCAAAGTTGCCTTTGATATCGACAAAATGTCTTACTAAAGACGGAAATTAAACGGCAACGTTGCCATGTTATAATCAAAATGGCTGAATCAGGGGTAAAGTTAGAAGTTGAATTTTCTGTGAAAGTTCCAAAAGAAAAAGTTAGAAGATGCTGTCGTCATACATTAACAAGTCAACAGCGTTTATTTTTGCTTTAGACTAGAATGGAATTTGATTTTTTTATGTAAAAATCATTACAAGTTGTTAAATCTCTTTAAATATGTTTGTACGCTCAAGATATATAAAAAAGTTGTCTCAAAATAGAAAAGAAAATTTGATATGATAAATAAATACTATAATAAGCGTTAAGGCGCTCATTTAAAAGGCTTGTAGTCAATGATGATAATAAGTAAATTCATAGGGGTGAAAGGCTTAAGTAGGTACTGTAAGTTATTGGAATTTTAGTCTATTAAAATAAACCCGTACGGTAACAATAAAACTCTAAATCGCATATACATATTTCTTGTCATGACCGGATAAAGTCCCCAGGTGAGATAAGCCGATTTCCGCCGTAAATATTCGTAATATCCGTATGTTGTGATGGATAAAGCTGTCAATTTTTCGGGCTTAGTCCGTCCGGCACCCGGCACGTCAGAGTTAAATCCAATTTTATGTAGAATTATATAGAAATTTTATGTAGAAACCAAGTATATTTCATATTAATAGCGGCTATACCAATTTTTGCAGTATTTTGTTTAGTTTTTATGCAGTAATTTGTCTACAAAACGATTATTTATTTATTTATCATCGGTGAGATTGTCAATGCCGTTATAAGAACAATAGTCTGTTTTAAAATGAAGTAAGTAATTGGTTAGGTAACTTAAATTAACATATTCTGTAATTTAAACACATTTTTGAATGAAAATAGGAATGTGTAACTGAGTAATCTCAGACTAAGTTAAAGTCCAATAAACAATAATTGTGTGCTGATAAAAGACAGCCGTTGATTGATACTCGCCACTTACAATTTACCATCTTTATATATATAGTTTATAAGTGACTTACAATAAATTATTACTCTACTTTACAATACTTTTATTTGTGACAGCCCTCTCCAAAAATATTTCAAACAGGCTTGCGGAAGCATCGGATGACCAAAGGGTTGGCAATTTCTCAGCAAAAATAATCAACATTGCTATTCAACGCGGCAATTCTGCCAGCCTTCTGAACAGCCTGCCTACTCGATGGAACATTTTTTCTGTGATGCATTTGTTATTGTAAAAATATTGTTAGAATTTGTAATACTCAATCAGTGTCTTTACTTTGTTCCAGTCTACATTAGCCGAGTGGCGAATAGCCTTCTGGGTGTGTTTCGCGGTGCTGGTGGGGACCAACGTTGTATACTGCTTCTGGGCGGATGGGAAACAACAATGGTGGGACGACGTCAAGCAGTATGGCTACCCTGACGACTGGAAGCATGGGTCTTTGACCAAGTCCGAGACAGATAAAGAGAAAAGCAAAAAGGCCGAAGCTACGTCGCTTTGAAGTACGCAGAGAAGTTATTCTGAAGGTCGAAAAGTTTGTATCGTGTTTGATCTAGCTCTCGTGTGAAAATGTGTTTGATTGAGCTAGACAGCGCGATACGAACGTCGAATTTTGAACTTCGGAGTAAGTAACCCTTCAGTTGCCATGAAGTCCTACGTAATATTTTATCTTAAAATCCCGTATATGAGATGCGATGGTTAAATTATATTTCGACACGAACGTGTGTAGTATTTTTGTCGCAGTTAGATATAATAATATGTATATTCTATTGCTAACTAGAAACGCCTATTCTTTGAAGTTTGAAACTTCAAGTTCATGACCGTTCCATTCTGGTAGGTCAAATACGTACTTGGAGAATTTGAATTTGAACTTAGCCTAAGGTATATTTTTACCATTTTCTTTCGTTGTAATTATGAAAGCTAAGTTGTATTAAAATTTCAGCATAGTATTTGAGTGATACGCTGTTGGTACCTATTTTTTGATGTTATGTTTTATGATGAATGTTGTTAGATTTATAATTTTATTTTAATTGTTTTAGGAACCAGTCAAAAAAAAATTGAGGTTTGGTTAGAGTGTTGGAAAACCTCTTATCATAACTGTAAATAAAGAACAGTATCTTTTTTATATAAAAAAAACACCATATGTTACTGTTAACTTTCTTAACGATTGGACAGTACCTTTGTTTAAAAATAGACGAGAAAATAATTTTGTGTTTAATTAGTCTTTGTACTTATTGTTCATACAAAAGTTTTTATCAGATTTTATGTACTTTTTAGTATATCTTAGACCAATGTGATATCTTTAAAGTGAAAAGTATCTTTAGAGTTCGGGAAAGGGCGTTCGCGTACGTCATTCAACGCTCTAGTGACGAATTAATGGCAAGCCAAACTAAACTAGGTAAAGTATCAGTAAATTTGATTTAATGACGTGTTGAGAACGAACGTTTCTCCGATCCGAAACTATTTAAATGAAGGTTGGGTTTTTAATCATGTACTCTGTTTATACGTATTTTAATTGATTCAGATGATATTTTATAAGACAGAGATTTGGTTTTAAGATCAAAACGTCACTTAAGCGTTTGCAACAATCGCCAGTCGATAAGCTATAAGCGAACTTTCATATAGTTGTTTATTTTAGACTATACAAATTATGAGTTAGTCTGAACTACCCCGATTAAATGAAGTTCGATTAAACGAACTTACACTTTAGGCTCTGTTAAATTTTGTCATATCTATAACGGTGTGAAATGAACTTTTGCATATTCGTTGATTAGCTCCTATTGAGATACCTACTTGTTTATTTCTTCTGGATAGATGGTTTTGTAATCTTTACAAATTAATATGGAACAAACCCAACCTTCCGTGGGGTCTATTTCGTCAAAAGATAATTAGTTAAAAAAAAAGTGCGTTATTTAAAACGCTTTTTTTCTTGCATGTACAAACTGCTTCGTAAAAAGAGGTATAACAGAATCAGAATATAGCGGAACTATATGAATAGTTAATAGTTAAGTTATTTAAGTGCCATGCATTTTTACCCAGAGGAGGCAGATAAGAATTTATGTATAATATAATAATAAAATACATTTGGATATGTGCATGTGTGGTAATCATTGCTGAGAAGAGAAAATAACAAGAAAATAATATTTGTAGGTATATTTGTAAATACTTAACTCTATGTCAGTGATTATCTTTAATTTAATATTTAAATTATCACATGCGATTAGTAATAAGTTTAGTTTTATAATATTGAAATTCAAACATAAAATATAGTCAAGTATTATAAGCATGCATCGTTTTCTTTATATGTCTGTACCTACCTAAAGGTTCTTGAGTGGCGATCGCGGACCGGAAGACGCAGCGTTGGAAGGCCTCCAACAAGGTGGACCGACGACCTGGTTAAGATCGCGGGTAGAAATTGGATGAGGGTGGCACAAGATCGATCGTTGTGGAGAACTTTGGGAGAGGGCTTTGTCCAGCAGTGGACGTCTATAGGCTGATAAGATGATGATGATGATGATGATGACCTACCTAAAAATTATGTTAGCTCGTGATATTTCGCGTGTATTAAAATATTTGCTGCGCCTTGCGGTGATGCCGCTCATCCCACGGGAACACTAATTTTTTTCGGGATAAAAGTTAGCCTATGTTATATATATTATTCATGATGTCAGCTACCTTCATACCAAATTTCTTCAAAATTGGTCCAGCCGTATGAGCGTGAAGAAGTAACAAACATACACATAAACACACACACAAACTTCCGCCTTTATAATATTTGTGTGATGAAATTTATTGATTTAGTACTCACTACACTTTATCAAACAAACCGCCGCATTTATCTGTATGTTCGCGATAATTTCTAAATGTCTGAACAGATTTTCATGCGGTTTAGATTTAAATTGATTCTTACAAGTACAGACAGTACCAGTCGAAAGTTCAAGTTGACACTGTGAAATAAGTTTTCCATACTAAATTATGTTCAAATATAGAATACTAGCTGTGCCCCACGGTGTTACCCGCTCATCCCACGGGAACACTACATTTATTCGGGATGAAAAGTATCCTATGTCCTTCCCCGGGACTGAAACTATCTATATACCAAATTTCATCTAAATCGGTTCAGCGGTTTAAGCGTGAAGAGGTAACAGACAGACAGACAGACACACTTTCGCATTTATAATATTAGTATGGATATGGATTGAATATTTATTGCAAAAATTAATTATGCGAATGCCGAAAGTGTGAAAAACCTAAACGTATCTTGTAAGTAGATTGACACCGAGACGCGAGCTTTGTTTTAAGTAGATATTTGTTACTTAGTGAGTTTTCGTTGGCAACATAAGTAGCCTTTTACACCACACACTAAAAAGTGCATAGCTCTGCCCTACGGAAGTGTGTGTTTGAACAAAAACTGCTGTCTGATTCGGTATAGTTGTACATATAATTATGCTGTAAAACTGAACAATGGCACAACAATCATAAAACTCATACAAGCTGTTATCACTGTCATTTGAATACATATTATAATTCAATTACCTTTTACCCGCGATTCCAGATGCATTTTACTAGAATAAAGTGTCATCATCATCATCATCAGCCTGTTTCAGCCCACTGCTGGACATAGACCACTCCCATGGCACGCCACTGAGCTCGATTTTCAGCTCTCGTCCTCCAGTTACTACCCGCTGTCCTACAAATGTCGTCGCTCCACCTTGTTACAGGGCGCCCTACACTACGTTTACCGATTCGTGGCCTCCACTCCAGAACTCGTTTGCCCCAGTGGTCATCGGCTCTACGGCAGATATGACCAGCCCACTGCCACTTCAGCTTGCTTATCCGCTGTGCTATGAGGAATGAAGTGTAGAAGGGATGAAGTGGAGAGTGGTGTAGAATTAAGTGTGAAATGTTGTAACTAAGGAAAATGCACAATGAATGTGCTGCCAACTAGTGCCGTCAATGAAACCTTTACCTTGACATTGACGTCGATAGTGCTGCCACCTATAGTTCCTGCACGTTTTATTTAACAACGAATGTGCCGCCAACTGGCGGCGCAACCTGAATCTTTCACCCATGGACCTAGCATATACTATTAGTATACCTGGACTGCTCATTGCTTCGTTCGAACGGTCCAAGTGAGAAAGCGACCAAAGGTGCAGTTTGTCCCACTCTGCTAGGGTAACCAAATATTTAGCAATAAAGAGGGACTAATCATTACTCCGTTTTATTATAAGTCTAAAAATATGTGTTGGCTGGCACTGGCTACTTGTAAATAAATAAAGCTACTAAGCCAGCAAACACACTGTTGGCATCCGTTATTTTAACAGAACGCAGCAAACCCGTAATTGTTAATTTGATTTGACACATGAAAAACTTCGTTAAGACTAGGTGACTTAATATTTTTCATATTTAAAAACAAAAACATATTCTGATACTTATGTTATTTTTTGAATATCCTCATTAAATATGTTCATTTAATGAGGATATTCAAAAAATAAGTAAATAAATAAGTGGTTATGTAGGTTAGCATAAATAAAAACTTTCTCAATTTATTCAATAAAGTGGATACAATACAAAGGGGAACAAAAATTATCGTAAAAAAAAAAACATTCAGTCGATGTGTGGGTGGGCAGCACCGTCGTTGAATCCTAGCCATTTCACTAATGGCTTGATTCTTGAACCTGTAACGTGTGCCACGAATGCACATGCTAGTTGCACGTATGATCGCAACGCTTACCCGTGCTCTAAACCAGCCCAGCACGGTACTTAGAGATCGTTGTACATTCAAGATTAGGTTGTGCAAGATAATAAAGTTGTTCATGGACAACTTCGTAATCGCGGACAGACATACATTATATGCGGGTCAACAGTGAGAATCTCTTTTTTGAAGGCGGATAAAACACTAAAACCGTCTCCTAAGTTCAAATAATACTTTTCTTAAAACCGCATCAAAATCGGTTCAGCCAAACGCGAGATAATCGCGGACAAATATACATACATACTTACAGGTTAAACTGAGAACCTCATGTTTTTGAACTCGTTGAAAAACGGGACGTAACAGCAAAACAAGCGAGTTGAAAACGTTCATGAAATTATCAACCTATACTTTCTGTACTCGTTATGAATGTTACAAAGCCGATAAAAATATTGTATTATACAACAATTTAAATGTTTATTTTGTTACTTATGTGAAAGTCAGCACCTGCTAAATATTTTCTGCTTTGCCTTACTTAAATGTTAACTGTAAATTCATTGTCACTCTATTAGTTTTCTGCTTTGAATAAGTCTATGCATTATAGAAAAATTACCACCTTTTGTACGATTAAAGTAATTTTGCTTTTGTGCAATAAAGGTCAAATAAATAAAATAAGTCTAAAACACTCCAGTAACATTATTGTGTAATGTTGATTGTTGCTACTATCGAAGACACTGATACTTAATTGTACATTTGTAAACGAATTTAAACCTTATTCAATAAATAAATAAATATTAAGGGACAATCATACACAAATCGACCTAGTCCTAAACTAAGCAAAGCTTGTACTATGGGTACTAGACGACGATATACATAATATATAAATACATATATAGATAACATCCATGACCCAAGAACAAATATTTGCACAAATAGTTGCCCCGGCCGGGATTCGAACCCGGGACCGCCGACTCAGTAGGCAGGTCAATTGCAACGGTTAAGGCATGTGGGTGTATAGTTAACTGTATGCTCGTTTGTATATTACACCGATATTTGAAACTGAGGTCGTTTTGGCCGTAGGCGCTTCCACGCGATCTTTAAAAAAACCGGACTAGCGTACAAAGTTTATGTTCGCTAGAACTAAATCTTTTGCTGCTCGCACTTACTTATATGACATAGGGTAAAATCTCGCGTCTACGAGTCACGCGTTGTTTAAAAGATACGGTGCCTATTCGCACATTCACTCGTACGCTTACAAGAACGAACTCACGGGGGTATACAATGCTGGTTGGAAACCTAAACCACCCTTAGATAGCGGAGGATTATCGTAGTATATTGAAAACGACATTACTGCAATAAATTTTTGCTCGGGTTGTTTTTAGTACGAATAATATTTGTCGAAGTAAAACATAGATCGGAATTATCCGGTACCTAATTTTGTAAAATCATTGTCACTCTATTTGTACTTTATCAAAATTCATATATACCATATCTTACCTGAAGAAATATACTACAGCTACCAAAAGATTTCCTTTTGCAACCTTTAATTCAGCACTTTCTTACCATGATGCAAATATAAGTATGTATTTTTTTAAATAACCAGAAAAGACATCATTAAGCACTGTCAAAAATGCTGACAATTTTCAATTATATTATTAAGATTTCAAATTTGAAGGTAATCCTGCCCTGAAATAAAAGTATTATTATATAATAACGGATTGTATAACGTTCATAATTTTTCCGTTAGTTTCTTTGGTGACGCGTAAGAAAGTTTAGCGAATAAAATATTTAATTATTTGAAGTGAATAGTGCTAATTTAAAGAAAAATTTAAACTACTAATACCTACCATTTTATTTGAAAACTACTAATTATTACTATTTTTTGTGACTGGCAATATTAGAAAGGGACACACTACCTATGTGCGAGCTGTCTCTGTCTGTTCGTGACCCCTTCACCTGTAAAATATACTTTATGTATTTACACTAAGGTTTAATTTTGTTTGAACACTTATTCTGAGTTCGCACTCCTGTTGTCTTATATAAAAGCTCCTTGCTTTCACCTTATCAACTTGAAATTAACATTTACAGTGCTGCCACCTACGTGTACGTTCCCTATAACCTAACCACTGTCCGTATGCCAAGTTACCTAAATCCATTCATCATAAATTTAGTTTTTTAATCACGCTTCAGCTACGTGATATCAAATTAATAATTATTTCAACATTCAGAATGAATGCATAGCTTAGATCTTTAAGTAAAAGTATTTGCTGAATAAAACTCTCTTCGACTAAATATTATATATTATGTATACCCACTAATCATGAAAAACTTATAAACAATTGCAAATATTAATCGAAAGTTGGAAATAGAAATACATATAAAATATACTAAAAGCCTACGTAATATTTGTCAAGTAAAATAAGTAATTTGTGTATTCTATCATAATATTAACAAAATGTCGAGCAAAATCAACATCCACTGAAATATTATGATGATTATGGTTCCGTAACATAATATTTTATAGGTAATTATTTATTTATTTGGCGACTTGTATTAGCTAACTCTTTCTACTTTCGTGACTTGTAATTATAATGGCTCAATATTGAGTATTATATCGGGATAGACTTCAAGCTAACTTGTAACTTACCAATTAAAATTTGCAGGACGGATCAAGAAACTTGAAAGTTTGAATCCACTGGGACTTTTTTAATGATAATAATTTTGAATGAACACTTGACATTGAAATAATTAATAAGTATTAAGATAAATGTAAAATTTGAATTTTAAAATTGTAAATAACCATTTTAATAATATTATTGTCATATGTGTATGTTTATGTGCTGTTCCTTAGATTAAGTTAAATGAGCTATACCCTAACAGGGTCCATGATGTACCTTATATAATTGTAACACCTTGTAATACCATGGTTGCTATAAATAAATAAATAAAATAAATAATCCATTACAAATTCTTTAAAACTTCTTATTAAGGCATAAATAATAATAACAAAATAACATTAATGGAACGTTATTAAAAATTAAACCTCTAAGAGGGTTTACAAGAGGATGAAAGGTTGTATAGGGTATACGTTTCATTTTAAGTTAGGAATTAGAAACATAGTAAAAAGGTAATTATTAAAAAAATAAGAAAACCAATTTCAGCGTTTTTGAAAATTCATCCCCTACGGCGGTGAAAAAGGAGTTGAAAGTTTGTATTGCGATAAACATTTTTTTTTTTGAGCGCAGGCCTTGAAACTTTGTATTAGACTACAAGAAAAGCGATTTCAGCGTTTTTGAAAATTCAGCCCTGAAGGTGGTGAAAAAGGGGTTGAAAGTTTGTATGAAAGATCAAAAATTTTTTAGTGCGGGACTTGAAACTTTATACATATAGGTATATTATTAGAATACAAGAAAGGTGATTACAGCGTTTTTTAATTTCAGCCCTGAAGCTGGTGAAAAAGGGGTTGAAAACTTGTATTAAAGTCAAAATTTTTTTTGAGTGCTGTACTTGAAACTTTGTATAAAGGCATTATTATTCGAATCCAAGAATTTGTTAACGTATTATTCTTAAACTCATTGAATTTAGTAAAGCTATTCGTTCTTAGATTTCATAATGATACCGCGTAATTAGAGCCATTTAGCCGAAAAAAAACTAAAAAGAGGCCAAGACCGCGTTGAACTCGCGTACGAAGGGTTCGTTACTATTAGGTACGTAAAAAATGGCAAAAAAAACACGTTTTGTAATTTCAACATTGCTAAGATCAGAAAAAAATAAAGATGTAAAATTTTCAAAATAAGTTTCCACGCGGATGAAGTCGCGGGCAACACAGCTAGTTAGACGTTAGACATATAATAGTTGTGGAATTATCAGGTAACCACTACTTTCGTGTCTAAGCATATCAGACACGACAATAATTACAGTATGTCGTATTGATTTTCACTTCAGGATTTACGTTACTTGAGCTTGGTAGCTGTTGCTTCAAGGTTTCTAATATATGGTATATATAGTTCATGGTCATTTAACTTACCCTGAAAGAACTAGACAAAGAAGAATTAAAAGCACCTGATAGTGAAGTGTGAACAGCCATTGACAAAAGGTTTGCTGCAAGTGCTAACATATCTCCGAAATTCAATGCTACTATACCTCGAGTTCCGTTATCTCGCTTTTAATCCCACAGGTAAACACATCAGCACCTATATAAATAACTATACTATAGTTTGAATTCCCGCATACAGACTGTGCTTATGTTGACGATGGATAGGTGAAGTTTTGTTTTATGTATACCTACTTTATAAGATAGGCATTAATTTTATATTTCTTTAGAAATAGGAATCTGAGCAGAATGGTGTGTTATTTTTGGTGAGACATGTTTCATGATATATTTGGGTGTGAGAAACAAATTTAGTCTTATTTTCGGTGATTTTCATATTTGTAATAATGATAACTATAACAACGGTTTAAACTTACGTAAAAATCAGTCAGAAACGGCCTGACATGTTTCAAACTGATATAGAGGTATTCGAGTTCTTTACGTGAGTTTAAACCGTTTTTATATTATTAAAGATGTCTCAATAATGATATTAAAGTACAGTACTCACTAGTTAGAATCACTCTTGAAAAGTGCCAAAATCGGTTCGATAACCTTTTTTGAAACATGCCAATTTACTTAATTGTAATAGTGAATAATTTTACAGAGATTGTAATGTACCAGGATGGAAAAGATAGACGTTCAGAATCAAGCCCAGGTCACTTTACTGACTCAAAAACTGACAGAACAGCTTGAAATAAAGGATAATACTCTCACAAGAACATTACGATCATGTAAGTATAAATAATATATAGATTTATTATACAATGATATGCTGTGAAGCTTAAACATAGCCTTAATGCGATTATATCCGAAGATATACGATGAAAAAACATTATTAATTAAATCTGTACCAGGGGATAAACTTTATTTCATTAGTATATTATTGAGTAAATATTATCATGTTAAACTAATAAACAAGTAAAACTAAATAAGTGTGTATAGAACACACTCAGTATAACTAATTCCATCATTATCATGCAGCTAATGTTTGAAGTTCACCTCAGTTTTAATACGAAACTCAAACCTTGCAAGTTGAACTTGTTAATTAATGCGATACTCTGCGGTAACTAAATGTGAATTTAACGGCTTCCTGAAAAGATGAATATGTTAAGTATATGTAAGTACCTTATGATTATTAACTAAGAATATAAATATGAAAATATAATTATTTATTATTAATTATAAGTAATTATTTAATTATTATTATTTATTTACGTGCTAGTGTATTTGGACATCTTAGTTTAATTAGTTTTAATCCCATACATTTGTTAATTTTTATGATTTATTTTTGTCCCATTATTTTAGTCGGATGATTCTAAAAGTGATCGGGACCAACCTTTATTAACTCAGTAAATGATGATCGATTGGCAAATCCTAGCGTATATTTATTTTATAGTCGATCAAATTGAAGTTAATTGAAATAATGTGTAAATTGTGATTCGAATGTTATTTATCAAATAATAATAATAGCCTAAGGTAAAGTGGGGTAAGAATAACACAGTTCATTGTCTAATGGGGTAGAAATAACAGTTAGCCAGTTATTGGACTGTGGCAGTCTTCTCACAGTGATATTATACTGCCGTGCTACGTCAAAAGGTAGTATCTTTATATGGTTTTCATAGTCAGATACGACTGTTTAACGTAGCATCGCAGAATAGTCTTACCTTATACAGATCCAGATGATAACAGGCAGAGCCGCAGGAGGGTAAAGCTAATGAGAAAATGGGTTTCCCCCTTTTCAGGTTGTTTAATCCCGCAGCGCTTTTTACTTTCCATAATGGGATGTGTAGGGGTGTGCAACGCATTCACAATGAGAGTCTGCCTTAACATAGCGATAACCCAAATGGTGAACCAAACCAAGGAATTCACTGTAGAAATAGACGTCGATAACAATTCTTTTGTTGAGGCAGCATGCCCCAATGACATAGTTAGTGCCAATGCTACTGTTGTTGAAAACCCTGTAAGTATTTTATTTTGATTTTATGATTTACTTAGTTAAATTGTATAAAAAATATGTCAATCGGGGCGATTGTGCTAAAATAATGCTTCTTATGGCATTATCAATTATCATATACACGAAACTACCCCCGCCACAATACAATACAATACAACAATACTTTATTGCACACCAACAAGAAAAATACTACATGAGAAATCATAAATTAAATAATGGTAGACAATAGGCGGTCTTATCGCTAAAGAGCGATCTCTTCCAGACAACCTTTGGGTGGCGGAGAAAACAAAATTAAACAGAAAATAATAGGTGGTGAGATAAGAACTTTAAGTAATTTGAGAAATAATAAACGACAAACAAAATATTAAAGGCACATAGGTCATACACATACACAAATAATATCTATATATATAAACATACATAAACGTACATACATGCAAAATGGAAGAATGAAAATAATATCACAGCTTAACATTAGACTTATAATGAAAAACGACAGCATAGAATTATTAAAGGATTAGGCTACGGTAGAAATAAATAGTGATCTTTAAGTTTATATTACCTAGTTCACAATTTTGAGGATAAATAAATAAGTTACTTCTCAATATCCAGAGTTACAATTGAAATTTTTTATGAAAGTTTCCGTATTTGAGGCGACAATGAACCACCGAATAACGTACCTTAAGGTTCTATTTGAACGTTCCTTATTTTATCGTATATTCTTGTTACATACTGAACTTATTCTAATCGGTTTATTCTCGTTTTGTGTGGCTAAGTACACTTAAATTTCGTCCAGCTTCAAGGTCCTTACCTATATATTTAGGTAGATAGATGTGCATGGATTTTACCCAATTTTGATACCGGGATAGCTTTTCATAGGTGGTTATTAAATACTTTTTATCTACACCCATCTTGTTAAATTCATATAACAAGTTAAGATATTATATAGGTAATAAGGACCTACATTACTTGGCAGCGACCAAAATCAGCGATGTAATTTCATAACAGTTGTGTTCCTCTGCTCCGCGGTCTGACTGGCAGGACTGACTGTTTAATATTTTTTATAAAAGAAAATCTACGGTAATGATTATGAATATGTGTGTAGATAAAGTAGTGTATGCAACTGTACATAATTAGGTCTTAAAACACTCGTGTGATCCTATTACGCAACTCGCCTACTGCTCGTTTTATAAAAGCACACTCGTATTTTAAGATCTCTCATTATGTAGCAGTAGCATAAACTACTATTACCGAACTACGAGTATCTGAAGAAAAACTTTTACACTGTCAATGTTGTGTCACCTCCTAGTCTAAGAAATAATTATTTTTCCTTTTAAGTACGGAATTTTCAAATGGGATGAAGCAACTCAAGGTTTTATCCTTAGCGCCTTCTACTACGGTTATGCCACTACCCAAGTTCTTGGAGGATATTTGGCCGAGCGCTACGGGGGAAAGTGGACACTAGGTCTTGGTCTGCTTAGTACGGCGCTGTTCACGTTCCTAACCCCATGGGTGACAAGAGTGGGAGGAGCAACGTGGCTGTTTATCCTTCGTATCATTCAGGGAATGGGGGAGGTAATATAGTTTGTTATTTTGACGTTTACGTCTTTAATTTTAACCTATAGCAAGTAGCATGCGATGGCAATAGGGGATGCGATGACAACATACCATAATTATATGAAAATCACTCACTATGTCATGAAAAATAAAATGCTTTGTAATTAAATGATCTTTTACGACTATACCTAGTGACTCCAACAACAGTATTTTTTTTGAAATTCAGAGAAATGTTTCAATCATGTGTTTTTGGAAACCTATAAAATGTGAAATGTTTTTGTGCAGGGTCCAACTATGCCAGCTCTCATGATAATGCTTTCAAACTGGGTGCCTCCACACGAGCGCTCGATTCAAAGTGCAATTGTATTCGGTGGGGCACAGATTGGCAATATATTGGGCTCGTCACTGTCCGGATTATTGCTCTCCGGGGGCCGAGATTGGGCTTATGTGTTTTACTTTTATGGAGGATTCGGCCTGATATGGTTCGTGTCGTGGGTAAGTCGAATATTCTTCAGATTCATTCTTGAAAAAATTAAACCAAACATACAGAATAATTCTTTCGCCTTCCCAGCCTTAGTATAACATATTTAATAAAATTTTACAACTTATTTATAATCGTAAATTGACAACCACATGAACATAAACTTGTTTGGAAATCAAATTGTTACATAAATCGGCTTTTATGAAATTGAAATATTAGAGGCTATAGAAAATCTTTCTCATCCGTCCTTTTTATTATAAATTTTATTCGACAATACCTAGCTAATCCTCAAAACGTAATATTCCAGAGTGTGACCTGCTACAGCTCGCCACATACTCACCCTTTCATTACCAAGAAGGAACTGGATTATTTGAAAGCCAACGTTACAAAGTCCGACAACGAGACCAGAGGTCCTGTGCCGTGGAAGGGAATACTCAGGTCGGCACCAGTTTGGGCGCTAGTTGCTGCCGCTGTAAGTGATTTTACACTTTGTTAAAAGTAATAAACAGAGTAATAGAACATCTCTGTTACATCGAATCAGCAATGATGAAATACTCAGAAGGACAGATGTAAGACGCAGCGTAGGGAAGCCCTATCTGGGGGCCAACGATCTGCAGGTAATAGGAAGGCTTTTACGTACAGCATCAAGAGGATACTGCCTTGCGCGCGTTATGGGACATGCACAAAAACCAAAGTGCATGAATTATTCTGGATTGTGGGATCTAAGTATACCTACAAAGGGTCATGGAAGTGTAATGGACTAAAAATGGCTATCACGTGAGTCTACCAGTTCGCCCGATGACGTAACTTGCCGATACTACTACGATACTTGACGATAGTCACTTGACGCATCACCAATCTTTCTCACACATAATATAGGATAAGGCATTCGTTGCACGAGAAAGAGTTACGTTCCACAGGAAAGAGTCACCAAAAAAAAACAGGAGTAACCGGTGACTTGCTCTTAGCTGGGTAACATCAGTACGGGGAGCTAAGAAGGGTGGAGGGTTTTTACTGGATTTTGTTCTGAATTATACACAGCAATTAAGTTTTAACAGCCATGCTTGAGCATGGCAGCTCTTGCAACTTCATTCTAGGCCAGGTCAGAACCCCAACCATACACCGCCACGTCGGGGTATCCCTTGTGAAGGAAAATTTAATGACAACTCAATTAATTCTTTGAACACAGGTTGGTCATGACTGGGGTTACTACACGATGGTGACAGACCTGCCTAAATATTCTCACGACGTGCTCAAATTCAATATTGCAACGACGGGCACTTTGACTGCTCTTCCATATGTTGCCATGTGGATTTGTTCCTTCATATTTTGCCTTATCTGCGACCTGTGTGTTAGAAAAAGATGGCATTCTATCAAGACTGGCAGAATTATTCACACCACAATTGGTAAATATTATTTGTCTAAACACATAACTACATACTTAAGTGTTTTTTAATGTTGGTAAATCAACACCACATTCTCTTTTTGTGGTATAAATGCAAAAATCAATTAATTAATGAGGAACTGAACCTTCCCACTTATTTAATCAGAGAGTACTTTGGGGTCATGATGGTCACAGTAATCTTTCGATTGATATATTAAAAGGTATTTATCGGTTAAGGCATTAGGGAATATTGAACGATGATAACGTATTTTCCATATTGTTAAGTTTTGCAAAACATATTTTTACAGCTGCGACGGGCCCTGCAATATGCATAATTCTTGCTTCCTACGCAGGATGCAACCGTAATGCTGCAATGGCCTACTTCATTCTGTCTATGGGTCTAATGGGAGGATTTTATTCGGGAATGAAGGTAGGTGCTGCCAAGAAATTATCCCTGCAAGTTAATCATATAGTAGACTCTTAGAGTAGAAGTGGAAAGTAATAAGAGTTTCGAAATTATAGGATCTTATTGCCCTATCTCAATTGCATGTCTCTGTTTGGCTTTGGCCTAGTGGTTGAATGTTACAGAATGCCTGTACTCATCTGTAATTACAAATAAATGTATTTGTCCTTATAATATTTAACTTGGTTTCATAGAAATCAAATGTTTTAACTTGGTCGTCTGCCTTTCAGGTGAACGCATTAGACTTGGCACCAAACTTTGCAGGCACCCTGACTTCACTCGTGAACACCACTTCCACCTTCACAGGGATGGTGACTCCATTTCTGATTGGTCTATTGACACCAAATGTAAGTAATCAGTTTCCCAGGATTCTTAAAAAAAATCTGATCTATGTAGACTATACATTTGAATTATGTTATCCTGACTGATTTCGATCACAGTGACTGCAGGTGCATAGTTACTAGATGCTTACAGTAAGAGCTAACAGCGTTGCTATTTTGCCCTCTCCACTCGCAACCTTGTCGCCTAGCCTCATCCCAAAGCACAGTCTCAAACACAGACACATAGATACGTCTATCATAGATAATACGTGTGTTGTCTCAATTATACAGACCGTGAGCTCTTAGCCATCAAGTTCAGGTGAAATAAGAGAGGTTTGATTCTTGGCGGCAGAAAAGCGGATGTAACAATTATAGTACGGCTCTTCCCAGGTGAATTTTTCGCTTCGAGCCCTAATCTTTCAAACAAAGGCCATTGTCTCTATTATCGCAAAGCCGCAAGCTCAAGTTTGCCACGCGCCACTATAACATTCATATTAAAAACAAACGTTATCGTCATAGTATTAAGGTTATATAACTTATAAGCCTGAAAGATATTTTAACAGGTTAATACGGAGCAAAACTTAATTGATCGTCGTTTGTTTTTTGCAGTCTTCCATTAGCGAGTGGCGCGTGGCGTTTTGGGTGTGTTTCGTCGTGCTGGTGGGCACCAACGCGGTGTACAACATCTGGGCGGATGGCGAACAGCAGTGGTGGGATGACGTGCGGCAGTTCGGCTACCCGCCGGGTTGGAAACATGGCCCCTTAATTCGGGTGTTGAATCCTGAGCACCCAGATTCTATCAAAATGTCGGAGGAGGATGAAGACGATAAAGTCTAATAATATAATATAATAATATAATATTTTACAATAATCATAATTAATGTAATATGTTTTGTATCGTACTATGATTAGCATGTAAGGTTTAACTGTTAGTGCTAATTATTGTAATAAATAAATAAAAATAAAAAAATAAAATAAAAAGTCTATTGAAGATATTCAAGGTGCAACCATCAAGCAAACCTGGATCGAAACGGAGGAGACTCAAAACTGCAAGGATTAGTATGACTATTTTTGGTAACGCAGAATACTCATATTAATTCGCACCATATCAATTTGCGTCTGTATTAGTATTTTTCGACTATGATAAGATAATTAATACTAATAAAACACACCGTTTTTCGCGTTTTCTTTATATGAAGTATTTTTTATCAATAAATTCGATGTTTCTAATGATAATTAATGACGTCTGTCCAATGCACCGCTTTGTATAGGTATTAGTTTAGATAGAACTGAACATTTAAAAGATGAGCATTTTAATGCACAAATCACTGTTGTGCTATCACCGTTGAAAAATATCTAAGTATGTGATAAATACATCACTATTCGCGTTAAATTGTGGATGTAACTGATTATTTAATGGTATTATATTCTAGTCTACTCCTATATGAAACTAAAGGCCGGCAACGCACTCGTAACCCCTCTGATGTTGCAGGTGTCCTATGTAAAGATGTTCTTTCCCCATACAAATCGGGAACGTTCTCGTGAACGACACCTCTACTTCTATGTTATAAAAAAAAATACTAATTATTACGCAAATGTTTGTATGTCAAAGTTAATAGAATCTTTATCGCTCTTAAGGACTGGTTTTACTAATTCATCACCAGAAAATTTCGTAAGTATAATATAGGAAAACTGGGATACTCTTCTTTTATAGAAAAACACTTCAAAGAATGCTTCATTTAATTGAATTTTCACGTGGACCCCACCAGTGCTCCTGTGGACCCCACTAGAGATCCTGTGGACCCCACCAGGATGAGAAACGCGCTTAGTTTTTAGTGGGTAAACCGGATCTGCCCAGGAGCTCCACATATCTGTTCCAAACCCCCGATCGGACGGGATGCGTAAAGCAATTTCCCAGCGAAAAAGAAAAAGTTTTGTGTTATAATTATATTATAATATAACATTCCAAAATATGTTATGGTTTCAAAAAAAAAATGCTTTCGATGAAATGAAATTTCTATGAAAAGAGAATTCGATGAAACGTTTGTCTATAAAAAATTGGGCAAGTGCGAGTCCGACTGGCGCATGAAGGGTTCCGTACCATAAAACAAGTTTGTTGTATCGGAGCACCCCTTAAATATTTATTTTATTTTATCTGTCTGGCTATAACCGTTCTTGAGATACAGCCTGGTGATAGATGGAAGGGCGGACGGATGGACGGACGGACGGACGGACGGACGAACGGATGGACCGCGTAGTCTCAGTAATAGGGTCCCGTTTTTACCCTTTTGGTACGGAACCCTTAAAACTGGTAAACCAGAGAAACTCGGTACGTCTCCACTTTTATACGGAACTGTATTAAATGCCTGATATTTTATAGCGAGCAATATCGCCCCGGCATCTCATTTTGTATTCCCATATGTACTGCTTACTGTGTTGTAGGCGTCGAGTTCATAAAAATTATGAATTCTGCACCAAGAAAGTGGGTTAATGGTATAATCAATAAAATATGCCTACTGTGGGGATTCTGGCGGGTACATGAGATAAACGTTATTGTCAAGCCAAGCTTGAGCCAAGCCCACTAAAAAAACATTAGTGACTGTGACATCACATTGCTCAAACTGATGTATTCAACAAACTTACATATTTCTTCCTGGGTTCTATATTCATACAGAGTTTGCTGGATATCTAAAAATGGTTATAGGATACGTTTTACCCGACTAGGGACAAAGAAAAAAAAGCGCAGATATAGTTGCACCTTCTATTCTATGAATAATATATATCGACAGAGATTAAAAGCACATGTCTGATGGTGTGGTACATTACAACCTTGATTATATGCTCATAACACACCAGATGTCACTTTATTTTCTGAGATAACGTCATTCTGTCGTGTCACTTTTTTATTGTCATCATGTCCGTTCCATATCAATTGTATACACTAATACATACAAGAAGGGTCTTTTTAAGTTTTCAGCTATACACAATTGGCAATCCTGGCAAAAATCGGATTAAATGATTTATTTTCGGTGATAGAGTAATACTAGGACTCGCCAATCGCCATTATAACAGTTTAATTAATAATATATATTCTCTAAGTCTTTGATTTGCTCGTAAGCGATATGAATTTACATCTTTACCGTCACAAAAAATAGAGTAGTCTCGGTGGGAAACAAAATGTCATAGTAATTACTTGGAATAGATTTACGTCTTATAATTTCGTGTTAAATCGTCGACTTAAACAATGTAACTATATTATTGATACATTTAGCCATATTATCTCCTTTATAATATCAACTTCTCAATATCACTTAATAAACGGTACGGATAATTAGCTGAGATATTGTTAAATTAGGGATATAGCAATGCGTCGTCAAATTAGAGCCAATATAATATTCACTATCAACCATGCTAATCAATCATTCTTGTATAGTATCAATGTCATAAAATATTACGATAAACATGGTAAACTATCTTCGAGAAAAATTTAATCATGTCTAGACATTACCTGTTCACTGGTACTTACTTGCCAAATAAAAAACAGGTCAACATAATTCGGCATCTCATAATTAAATTATAGTGACTTATAGCTAATTATGAATATTCTAGGCTGTGATCCTTATGACAAATTAAATTATATTAAATGAAATTGTTTAATTTGAAAATTACAAGCAACGTTAAAATTTAATGTATTAATCACACATATAAATACTTAAGACACGATAAAGCATGCTTAAACCTAACTTCGAATATTATACGCATTAAAATAATCAAATCAAATCACGCTCCATATTATAATTCATTGTTTAGTTCAATCCCAATCTTGTTGCTATTGCGTACATATTTAGCCTTGACTGGAATAAATTATGTAAATGACAATCCGATACTGATAGTTAGTGACGTGATATTGTCACTTTATCCGTCTGAGAATAGTTATTTAGACAAAATTACGACTACGGCTTAAACGCGATTCAATTTTTCATCGTCGTTATGTGACACGTTGGGACGACGTGTAACGTCTTGTCGTCATGTCGTGGATATTTACGTCACGGCACAACTATGTGACTTGGTTGTGACAACGGGCTAAATGTCAATGTGGGGTTGACTATACTTTCATTTGTGACCAACTGGTTCTAGCTGAATTATTTTTACAAAGATGAGAATTAGGAAAAAAATGCCGTTATTATATAAAAGAGCTATTAACAAACATATTGTTTTTAATGTGTGCATGCGACAATGACTAAAATATGTTTGTAATTGTAGTGTTCACAGCTCTTTATTATCTTCTTTTAACGAACAATGCTCATTTATTACGAATATTTGGACTCCATTATAGTTACGACAAACTAGATTACGTAAACGGCCTTGTTATACGACAAATAGTACACTATAGGTAATTATTACTCGTACCACAATGACAGCGTATACTACGTATTATTTTTATACGTGTACGCTTTGTTGCATTGTGGGTGTCAAAAGCGACAAAGGTCGATGTGTTAACATAAAACATGCAGACTTGTTTAATCGCAAGCACATGGTAAGTACAATGAACTCTGCTTGCATTGCATTCCTTTAGCCGGTTATATTTTGTACAGTCGAGTCGAGTGACCCAATAAGGTCCTGCTTTTGTTTTTCTTCTTACGCCTTTTTCTTTTTTTGTTTGGTGTAAGCCATGCTACTTTAAAAAAACGTGACGTGATGTTAAGCATAAAATATAACAGACAAATTAATTTTAAAACGAACTCGCTCATGGGGAAAAAATATGTATCTTAATTACGCAAAATATGCACAAAGACGTCGAGTTGTGGAAAAATAGCCTGCGATAACCTATAACCTACCACCATTTTAAACTCTCTTTTTAATATGAACGTTTTTTAATACTTAGTTAAAATCAAATCTCTAACTCGTACATGTACTTCATGTACTTGCACTGAATGACACTAAAACTAATAATGTTACAGGGTGACGTCAGCCGAGTTCCATAAAACGACATCTCGTGCACTTTATGCTATACTATTTTATGCTTCTTAAAATAGAAGTGTTTTTCTTTTTATTAATACCTATTATTGTTTTAATTTACGTAATTCCTTTGGTGCTGAACGCTAAAATGATAATTTTAAATTTGTTTAAATATAAAATTAAAATAGATTTACCTACTATAAACAGATTTTAAGTAAACAATTTTATTTTGGGCGTCCAGAATGATTACTAGTTATAGTAAGTATTGATTAATGCTTAGGAAAGCATTAAACATTATACAAATTTAATTGAGGTAGGTACCCAGATAAACCAACCCAGTAAGTAGGAAAGGAAACTGAAAGGCGTACCCATTTGACACACAACACGTGACAAGAGCGAAAATTGGACGTGTTTAAATATTCTTCTTTTGACATAGTCTTGGTGTTGGTTAATACGTGAACAAAACCTAGTCATCATCAGTTGATGAATAGGTTTATACTCGTACGTATATAATGCTAAGTACAGAACTCAATAAAATAGTCATAAATATATAATTTAGGCGTCAGCCATAACTCAGAATGACTTTACACCCGTCATCAGTTCATCCCACGACTAGTCATGTTCATAAACATTGTGCAAGTGTCCTACTTTATTAACCCTGACTTTGTACCAATAAAGGAAGATAACACCGAAGGGCAACAAAACACAAGGCAATTATTGATTTAAACCAATACGAACTATGTGACGAGTTGTCAAACAGATGTTCATGAGCATACCTACCCCGGGGTTTTTGGTGCACGAATGATTTGACTACCGCTATTCAATATTTGTGTTCTTATTTTTCTAATGTAAATGGTTTTGCTATGCACTTAAGGTTTTTTTTTTTTTTTTTAATTATTCACTGTTGAGGATATTAGTAATATTATGCTTGTTATTTAATTTTAAGTTAAGATCTGTAACGCCTTGGCAATCAGCTGTAAGTTACAGGTATGTAATTAAATTAAATAATATAAAATAAATAACACTAGGCCGACGATAGGCTTCAACCCATACGTGCATCAAACACCCCGGGGTAGTTTATGAGTCTACACGCGGCAAAGGTGTATTTATGGGGGCTTATTAAAAATAAGTATAATAATTAGGGGATATATGTACGTACATATAGCTTAGGTCCCAACAGATTTAGCCAGGTTTAATTAGATCATAAGTTCATAAGTTTCTTAAGGTTTAGTTGCTTATACATATTTTTTATTTTGTGTGTCCTTTCTTTAATATATCAGTAAATTTATGAGAACTCGCCTGCATTCGTTCACACGTTCCACAACCATTCGCACGTATTCTGCGATCCCTGTATTAAAAAAATAATTGACATATTGGCCAGTGCTGGCTGATATACTTAATATAAGACATTATGGTGGTAACCACTAAAAAACTTAATACGTATGGTGTTTTTAGGGTTCCGTAGCCAAATGGCAAAAAACGGAACCCTTATAGATTCGTCATGTCTGTCTGTCTGTCTGTCTGTCTGTCCGTCTGTCCGTCTGTCCGTCCGTATGTCACAGCCATTTTTTTCCGAAACTATAAGAGCTATACTGTTGAAACTTGGTAGGTAGATGTATTCTGTGAACCGCATTAAGATTTTGATGCAAAAATAAAAAAAAATTAATAAATATTGGGGGCTCCCCATACTTAGAACTGAAACTCAAAATTTTTTTTTCATCAAACACATACGTGTGGGGTATCTATGGATAGGTCTTCAAAAATGATATCGAGGTTTCTAAAACATTTTTTTTCTAAACCGAATAGTTTGCGTGACAGACGCTTCCAAAGTGGAAAAAAGTTGGTCCCCCCCCCTCTAACTTCTAAAATAAGAAAATGAAAAATCTAAAAAAAACATATGATGTACATTACTATAAAAACTACCAACGAAAATTGTTTTGAACGAGATCTAGTAAGTAGTTTTTTTTTAATACCTAACTTTGCAAGTTTGCACCTAATTTATATGGGGCGCTATACATACCAGGTGCAAACTTAACTTAAACACTTAGGGATGGAAAGTGTTTGTACGGAACCCTCGGTGCGCGAGTCCGACTCGCACTTGGCCGGTTTTTTTTGGTGCAGAAGAGTTGAGAATGTGAACAAGATGGAGATAAGGCCGATATGGAAATGTGGACGAAATAGGAATGTTGACAATATAGGAATATGAACGAATTAAACCTAAACGTTTTTGAGGTTTATGCTCAAATTTTGAAATCTTTTGTGAGCTAGTTCCTTAGGTTCTACTATTGGACGTTTTATCATATTTGTATCATATGGCGATGATTATCTTTTTGTCCCTAATACAACTTAAGGGATTCATTCACAAACCGCTTAAAATAAAGTAATGAAAACCTGAAACAGCGAAAGCAACGATATTATATCATCAGGGACATAGCCTTCTAAGGATTTAACCATTGAATGGGAAGCCTCAATGACTTCAATATATGCTAAAGAGGCCAGGGATTTAGTGGTCTTGCAGTTTCCCGTTCGGCATTCTAATATAATGACTCATTCCGTCGTTGTGCAAATTATGTCTTTATTTAGCTATTGATGGAGACACAGTATGATGATTGACCAATTGAATCGTTTAATTATTTTGTTATGTAAGTATCATTCTTGTTGTTAGTTCAAAGAATACTAAATTTATTTTGCAAGTTTGTAGATCTTTAGTGGTTGAACCTGGGCACAACATTATATTTATTGTAGCTATTTGTATATATGTTTCGTTCGCGTATATTTTTTTCTTTGCCATAGATGGGTAAAGTGTCCCGTGAAAAATATCCAATTGGTTGTAATGAATAATATAGTAACAAGATTAGATCTGATCTTCTTGTTACTATATTCTGCATACATAGGGACAGACAGACGGGAAGCGACTTTGTAGTGATAAAATTGATAAAACATACTATGTTTCTCTATTAGGTAGGTAAATGAAATGAACGATTCACATGAAGACGACACTTAATTACCGTTCCCCATATCGCCGAGCACGTGAAACTCAACATAGGCCCTTTATTACAAGGGCAGATCGGTTTATAGAAAACACCCCAAAAAAGCATATGTGAAATGTTTTTTTAAGGCACATAGGCCCTTTTATCTAATTGTAGGAAGACAGATCATGGGAACCATAGCGGCTCTATGGCCGTTGCACACTAATAACACATTCGGCCCTGACTTCGTATAAAGCAGGTTAGCTTGAATGTTCCCATATTCATTATTTTTGTTAGTAGTAGTTTAACTCTAGGATTAAGATTGACGGGCAATAGTAAGAACATTGCATGTTAGTCATCGACATATATAGCGAAACTATACATACTGAAGCGGAAAAGTTTAAATAAACAACAAATAAATTAATCTCTGGGAATGTCGTACACAAATCGACCTACCAAAACTAAGTTACAGTTGACTATGGGTACTCTTTACGATTATACAGGGTGGAATAGATCGGGGGACTTTTAAGCAAACAGAGAATTGTTCATACTGAGTACTTCATTTTTTATCAATGAACTATGTTAATATTTCTATCCATTTTTGAGATACAGTTTGTTAAACATTAGTGTACAAATCGGCATACATCAACCCTAGCATCTTTTGAACATCGCTTAAAAAGTTAAAGACAGGTGTCAAACGTCCGCGTATAACTTTTTTTCTTTATCGTTGTTGGATAAAAAGTATCCTATAACCATTTAGATGTCCAGCTATCCCTGTACCAATTATTATTGGTTGAAATCTATCCAGCCGTGTTTGTGTAATGAGCTCAAGATTTTTTTTTACCAACAGATGCCGCTGTTGATGTGGAGCTGTCCATCACCCATGATGGCCCAGTTTCATTGGATGATAGTGCCCGCATGCGGGGTGCGGTAGATTTCCATGACGCATGCCATTATGAATTTCACTAGTCTTTATACCGCCTGCGGGGAGTCCCCGCTGATTCAGCAACAGCCTATTCACTCTTGTCTAGAAGAGACTCAAGTTATAATTTTAATACAATTTTATAAAAGTATAGGATGTCACATGGATACAGAAAGCTAAAATATACTGGAGACAAAACTTGAAATGGAAATGAGCACGAATATCTGAGTATCATGTTAGATTTTAGAGTCAAACTAACTAAATACCTTTTCATAAACATGCAATGAAATGTCATTATAACGTGCGTTGTAACAGGCTTCGAAGTACTACGTTTCGGGCAGAACAACTCGAGAGATTTGTAAAGGAATTTTATAAAAAATTGAAGGCCTAGACTAGGAAGTATTTTTTTATAAACAAGGCGTATGTGTTCGTGAACAAGTTAAACAGCCGAATTATATTTTTTTCATTACATATGTTTGAGAAAACATTATACATGCCTTAGCCTTGAAAAGGGCTAGCTGGCCTCGTATCACTATCCGGCCTCCCAACGGTCGGCTGTCAAGTCTATACCTACTCACCCGGCGAGCCCTTCTTTCCCGGAGTCTCCAGTAATGTACTTTTTTTGTCCTAAAGTTCAAACTACAGAATGTATTTTAAACATAAGGCATGTAAAATCTATCCAAGTATAGTGACGTTACTATTCCGATAACCTTATAACTAATCTACGCAATAATATAATGTGTCAATCATACATTTTATCTTCGCCTATTTATTCTATACTAGCGGCCGCCCGCGACTTCGTCCGCGTAGATTTTTGATGATAACAAAGATATTAAAATAGGTAAGTGATTTTATTCTTAGTTAAAATGGTCTAGACAATGCAATTGTTAAAGAATTTTTGAAGATTTTCCAATTAGATTACGGGATTTGTTTGCAGGATGCTTAATATTTATTCCGTCAGTTACCTGATGCTTTTAATCTTTGGCAAAAATGACTGCAAGATACAGAGTGACGCATGGATTTGGAGTTAGAAAATGGGGATCTTAGTTATTATGAGTGAGATTTAAAAAAAATGTTAAATATCGTAAGGCTGTTAAAACAATCTTAAACTCAGCACTGGAAATCGAGAGATGGAGGCAGTTTAATGAAGAGTATCTCTTTCAATAATAATAAATTTATTTTTATATTAATAAAGTTATTTATAACTTTATTTCATAACAATAATAAATAATGACCTCTTTTCATAAGAAGGCAGCACTGGTATTTGTACCTGCCTATTAAACGAAAAGAGTGGTGTGGCGGAGTTCCCGAGGCTGGCCAAAATGTTTCTAAATGGTCTAGCAGGTACCCCAGTTATGAAAAACGCTAGTGTTTAAAGAAAATGCTGAAATGTGACCATTAAAAACTAAATGCACATAAGCGAATTTAATGATGCGATTACTATTTTGGTCTACAGGCTAGTAGTATTGTTTGAAGAGTGATTCAATATATTCTGGTGCTATAGTTCTCTACATATCTCTCAAGAAGCTAAATAAAGTAAGCATAGGTATATAAAGTATAAATTTTATTATTCATGTGTTGATAGACTAATAACTCACTAAATATAGGAACACATAAAGTTTGGAACACAATAATAAGAGACAGCACTAAGAAAATATTGTTGACAGTCAACCATAGAAAAGGGGGTGCAAGTTCATTTTAAAATAAGGACGTAGTCACTGGGTAGTAGACAGGAAATAAAAAATATATAAACTGATAACGTTAGCGTAACACTTCTTTATAAACAACATTAGCGGTGTTCCCCATACAAACTTTGCACCCCTTTTTAACCCCCTTAGAGGTGAAATTTTCCATAACGCTGAAATGACTTTTTTTGTATTTGATTAAGTAAGCTATCTACAAAGTTTCAAGTCTCTAGTTCAAAAAATAAAGTTTCTCCCATATAAACATTGCACCCCCATTTTTAACCCCCTTAGGGGTGAAATTTTCTAAAACGCTGAAAGTACTTTTTGTGTTTTTGAATAAGTAATCATTCTACAAAGTTTCAAGTCTCTAACTCCAAAAAAAAAAATTACCCCATACAAACTTTGCACCCCTATTTAACCCTCTTAGGGGAGGTATTTCCAAAAATCCCTTCTTATCTCTAGCCCACGTTATAAAAGTAACCTACTGTGCAAAAATTAACTCTCTAACATTAGTAGTTTCGGCTGTGCGTTGATGAGTCAGTCAGGACTTCTTCTTTTATATATATAGATTTCTAGAAGTTATGGGTATAAGTAGTTCAATGACAGATAACGTTAGGTATGCGGGTTACCTACTTAGTAACCTCTTGCAGTATTTATTTTGTGTTTATGTAGCACTCTACTCACGTTGAAAATAAATTTCATACAATACAATTGGAAACAGTAAGTTTTCCGGAGGTATTAATTTTTACTTATTTCTCGATAATGGACCGTTATGTGTCTCGTTATGTGGACTTAGAACCTATGGACGCACAACACGCCTAAATAAATATATCATAAAAATCTACGATTTTGATACCTCCCCGCATACTAAGTATTATTTTGGCCTTTATATAATAAGTAAGAAACATCAAATCGAAACCGAATATCTTAAAAATTCGGTCAAATAAACAATTAAACTCTAAAATTAACCAACCATAAATTCTGAATTTTCAAAACTTCCGGAAATCTTAATTTTCCCAATTTTGAAAGCTGTTGACTAGAATAAAATGTTTTCTTTTTAACGCCCGACGTAAAAAGAGCGGTGTTATAAGACATAATATGTATCTCTGTGTTTGTGTATATGTGTGTATGTCTGTGGCATCGTAGCTCCGAAACGGATAGCACAATTTAAGAGCGGTTTTTTTTAATTGAAAAACTTGTCCGTCGAGATGATTCTAAGCTATGTTTGGAGGAAATAGGACCGGTACTTTCGAAGATATTCAGTTTTAATTAGAACAAGTGCACAAGTGAACAATTAAGTTATCTCAATATTTACTAAAATTACAGTTAAAAGTCGACCTGTAATAATATAAGGTTCATTGTCATCTTGGAAACTACCGGCCTTTATTTCCACCAAATATAGATCTCAGCCAATACTAAAGCTAAGAATTCCAAATTTGGTAGTTATGTTCAGTTTTAGTAGCATTTTCAATATAACTCTTTGAATGAGGGTGTCATGATGACCAGCTATTTCTGTTATAGGTGTTGTACGCACAGTCGCCATCAGAAATTATATCGCAGCATATAAGCCGTTCATAAATATCTGAACACGACTCTTATTGACTGGGCGTTACAGTACATGTTCAGATATTTATGAACGCCTTATATGCTGCGATATATCTGATGGCGACTGTACAGTGTGTGTTGTGAAATGAAACATTTATGGATGCTACAAAATCCCTATGATATCGCTACTTAATTAAAATTTTCGTCAATTAGAGATAACCGAGAAATGTAATTGTAACAGGTATCCCTACTCGTCTTTACGACGTTTTTTTGCAGTCATAAGACTACGTTTTGTTCGTTTAAACAACAGAGTTTGAATACCCGTCTTAATTCAAATATCCACAAGGTTAAGCATTACTGCTAAGTATCAACCATTTATTCAAGTGTATAAATGATGTTTGTACTTCCATTGTCACTAAAATTATGTATGGCCCTGTTAATATGCAGCTCATATATTAAGCCTTTTTAAAAAACGAGACGGGCGAATAAGTAAAATATCTACATTGTAATTTTATTGTAAAGTGTGTTTCGTCAAGATATCAACAGTTAATTATTAATACCACTTTGAATAGTATAAATCTTAGAGAATAATGCCGCATATTATTATCGCTTGCAATTGAAATTAACGTTGACAACCTTAAGATTTTGATCGTACTTACTTTAAGTACGATAACACGGGAATCATAGGAGTAAACAGTAGCAAATCATTAAAAAAGGCTTACGACACCTTATATTAATCTTACTGGAAATCATCCCAGGTTTTCATATTTCGTCCTTAGTAAATATTTTTTGTACTCTTGGCTAAATATGTATATTTTTTATCAACATTATATGGCATCCATATTTTGCATTTTTTTTTACATATTAAAAAAAAATATTTAAATTGTCTTGAAGAATCATTCATTATTATATATATATCGTATATTATGTTATTATGTAGGTATAATAAATATTTGGTACCACGCACGATACACAGGTTCTCCATCCCCGTAATTAAATTAAATTAGATATTCAAACGGTAAGAGCAATTCAATAATTTATCCTTCATTTCCTTTAGAAACACCTGGGGATTGCGGATAGAGTTGATTAAATTTAATAGACTATGAACATGCAAATTGTTATCTTACTGGGATTCTATCAGGACACGGTTACTTGTGTGCAACGTAAGAGGAACAACAACAACTACTACCTACTACAACACAACACGGCAACACTACAAATATAACTGCGAATTTTCCATACAGACGAGGATCGTTCTCGTCTGTTTTTTCTTCCAAAACTTTACCAATCTTTACGAGAAAACAGATCAGAACGAAACCTCCATTAGTATAATCCGGTTACTTTAAGTTTGTAACTCATTTGTATCCAACGCCATAGTTACCAGGTGCAAACTTAATATAAACTGAAAATAGTAGATGTCCTCTTAAATATACCACAGGTGGGCCCTGTAACAGAAGCAATAAATTAAAACAGAGATCCTACCCTTCAAACTGAACAACATGCTTATATCTTCCTTTAGGATCATTTTACAATGTTGTAGAGAGTTAAATTTACTATATTCTACATTTTACATTTTGTTTCTAGGACAGATAGTTACGGAGATATGCACATTAAAAAAAAATGTAAATAATCGCAATTTCCAACTCAAAAACTTCTGGTTTATATCTTCGTTTAGGAGCATTTTAGCTAGAAAAAGGGTTGGGCAATGTTAAAGAAAATTAAATTTACTATAATCTACATTTCAAATGTTTCATGAACGGTTAGTTACGTCGTAGGTAGTTTTAAGTCAATTTTAACCTACTTTAAATTGTCGTGTCGAATTGAATATTTATATTACGTTAATTATAATCATTTGGTATCTTGGGGCTGATCTGATGATGAAGTTGGAAGATGGCCGAAGGAACTTCTAGACAGTACAAGATAAACTCATCATGTTTGAGCTCTTTTAGTTGGTTCTGATGAGCAATTGTGTAAGAAAGTACAGCTGGAAATAAAAGCGTGAATCAGATCTTTCAAAACTTATTATTACTAACATCAAGTAAGTCTCCATCCATCACAATCTTTGGGTGTCCAAATATTTCTCAAAGTAATTGTGAGTTAAACTGAGAATTAATTGGTTAAAATCCGTCCAGTCAGTTAGGCGTGATGAGACTGCAAATAACGATGTTTCCACCGATTTGTAATCAATGTCAACACAAAACACTAGTAAACGTTCGAAAAAAGTTTCCTTTAGATAACCTATTTCACTTTTTTTTGTAATTATAAAGTGCAGACAATATTTAATTACGTTATATAATATACATACGTAATTATAATCTTGTTGTTACTAAGTGAAGTGTGCAGATATGTTTTATTAATTGTGAACTTTGGCATTTGAACTCTAAATAAAGAGATTAACTATTTTATTCACAGTTTCAGCTCAAATAGCGATATAATTTTTTCTTATTCTATAAAACCATAAGTCATACAGTCAACTATAGTTGTACTGCTCAAAATGCTTTGGGAGCAAAAATCGCAATTGAAGTCATAATTTTAGATTGAATCGTAAAAACCAGTCGATTACAAAGAGATGCAGTTTTCTTTATTATTACAAAGCAGTAAAGTTTACTGTAAAGTACCATATTTCATTATTAAGGGAGTTTTCATGTCTCATTTTTTCACATTTTTCATAGATTATAAAATTAATTAAAAGCTATTTTATTATGCCCTCCTGGTATAAGATTATGTACACCACAATAGGTAAAACTTTGTTTCAATAACTTTGTAGATAGAAACGTTTCCGAAACGTCGGTAGTTTCTCGTAACGATATCAATATAATATTTTTCAGGGTGTACTGCCGTTTGGCAAATAATGTTTCCCAAATATGACTTCCCAAATAACTTATCGCAACAGTTTTATTTCCCAAATGCATCTCTAGCAAAGTTACATTTCCCATTGTATTCATTTGGTCAAATCATCTTTTCCCAAAATTTCACTTTGTCAAGATTTTATTTAGCAAATGCTTATAAAGCAAATGTTTGATTTTGTCATAAATTATTTTCCAAACAAAATTTTCCCAAATTAGTCACTTTGCAAGCTGAACTTATAGCAAAAGTCTGGTAAATTGTAAGCCCTAAGTATTCGTAAGGTAAGTAGTACGTAAGGCAGGTCCGACTTGGCTTAGGTTAGGTACGACGACGAGCGTAGCGAGGAGGAGTGTTAGGTTGAGTTGCGACCCTAACGAGCGAGCGTAGCGAGCGAGCCACGCGGCCCTATAGTGATAGCGAGTGGGCGAAACATCATAATATCACTTATTTCACCTTAAGGGAAATCCGACTTGGCTCAGGTTAGGTACGACGACGAGCGTAGCGAGGAGGAGTGTTAGGTTGAGTTGCGACCTTAACGAGCGTAGCGAGCGAGCCACGCGGCCCTATAGTGAGTGGGCCAAACATCATAGTATTACTTATTTCACCTTATACTGGGATATAAATCGTATGCCATGCAATATTTTGGGATAAGAATGTTATGCCAAACGATATATTTGCAAAAAAAAAATTGGGAAAGTAAAACTTGACAAGTAATTATTTGCTAAGCAACCACTTGCTAAACAAAATGTTTGCAAACTGTAAATTTGCGATACGTAGTTTTGCTAATTGCACTTTTTGCCAAATGAAAATTTGGGAAACAAAGTTTGCGATGTGACACTTTGGGGAACGTTTTTTGCCAAACATTAGTAATCCATTTTTCAGACTACAAAAAAACAGCATCCCTAATAGTTTTACGTAAATGCGGAAACTGAAGAAAATATTACTTCCCTATGTAGTCGACTGTACAACGGCGGGCATCGTCCGCGAAATCATATAGAGCCCTACTACTCGCAACAGGTTCCCTTCACTCTACAGACAATACTGGCGGGCGATTCTGGGTGAATATTTAGCGTTTTTGGATGATTGCTTGAGCGTTTCAGCCGCCGATACCTTTGGCCTAATGAAACCTTATTCCTTTTAAATTTAATTTTTTTCATATTTTGTCAAATATATTAACCGATTAATTTTAGCCGACTTTTTGAAGTTGAGACTACTTTTTCTTAAGTTGTAGATAGTTACATAGCTATTTTATGCTTTCATTGCATGCAGTTGAAAGTAAGTTGAAAAAATCTGTTTTCTGCGTGAATTTTATCAATTTCGAGTAGTTTTTGAAACAAAAATTATCAATAAAAATTCAAACTGTAGGTTTCAAATATATACCAATTAATCGCAATAGCTATGTTCTAAATAGTTACGTTGATAATATGTTAAAAAACATGTTTGAACACAGAGAAACACGACGAAAACAATCAGCATTTTTGAACGGAAATGGAGCCTTTATCGGATTTTATTATTTGGGTTTCTGTGTAATTTTGGCGAGTTTAAAGATACGTCAGGAACGAGATACCTCAAAATTTAACCGCAAATTATATCTAGTTGGTTAATAATGCGGCTCAAGCAATCAAACAACAAAAACCCATTGACTGTAATTTTTCCTCATTGAATTCCCAGAAACTGTGGTTAAATATGATTCCTCCAGCAGATTTAACTATTTACAGCATTTAGCAAACAGCAATTCCGAGTAGTCCGAAGTATGATCGGAGTTATTGAGTCTTGCACTTTAGTTTTAGTAATAATTATGTTTTTGTGAGATAAAATTACATTACAACCGAGTGATCAAAACGCTCTGAGATTGCAGTCTTAGGTGGGTGTGATTAACGTTGGAAATTGTTCGTAACTGGGCGTTTGTAGTAAAGAAGAATAAGAATCTCTCCTGAATTATTCCCTCCAAGTGCTCCAACTTAGGAGAGAAATAATATCAATAATGGTTACTATACATATAAAAAAAAAAAAAATGATGAACCTAATTAATCCCTCTACTCTGATAAAAGTATTTAAAAGTAAATTTTAAACTTTTTTTTTTTTGTATTTCGTTACTAAAGCCAGTTTTTATTTCTTATGACTACAATTAGTTGTATTTGGAGCATCGCCCACCTGTGTAACATAAACCTAAAAATATCCTAAACTCGAATTGATTCATTAAGTTGTTTGACACATACAAATCGTAGTAAGTGTTATAGAAACACGTACAGTTTTAAGGCGTTCTTGTGACAGAGATTCCAAGGTCGGCTTCGTGGGTTGGCCCTTACATGATCGAACGTAACTGATGACAATGCCATGTGCTACCAACGGTAAACACGTTACACTGTTAGAGCAAAGCTCGCGAACTCTCAGTGACTCTGTTCGCGCTGGGATGTGCGCGTGTGCGAATGTGTGATGTGTAAATAATACGATACGCGTTGTGTTTGTGTATTTTTTGTGTTAAGTAGGTTTATTGCGATACACAGTTTTGTTTATACGTATAAAAAATACGCAAAAAATAAAAAGATAAACTTTTTGTTTCAGATTAAATAGGTATAAAATAATTTCAAAAGAAAACTGTGATATTGATATAGTATAATAAAAGATGGATGACAATACGGAAGCGCAAGCGCAGGCCCACAATTTGCTGGGTCAAAAAACGCCGAAACAACCAAAAATAGTTGACAATAGTTTGACTAGGACTCTGCGATCATGTAAGTATTGTCATTTTCAACCGACTTCCATAAACGGAATAGGTTCTTAGTTCGTCGGAGTGTTTGCTTTTTTAAATGTATTAGGTATGTGAACCGTAGTGGAAAATTCTTTTTTTGTTTCAAAGAGCATTGTTTCTTGTTGGTCCCATCTTATAACATAGTAACTTCGTTACGTTGACGTCGGTAAATAACCGAAAGTGAAAAGTGATTTTGAAAACCAGTCGTCAAACAGTCTCAACTACGTGTTTTATCAGTAAATTTTCAAAATTTTATTTCATGGTATACGCGATATAATCCGTTTTAATTAATCTTAATTCACGATTTGTTTTTAAATTTTATTAAAATATCATTGTATGCATCTCACATACAATTTTACATGTCCTTTCCATATTAAACGTAATTATGTTCAGTTTGACGTCTTATCGTCATTTATCGTCACAATCAATATATCGCCTCGCCTGGGTGACCACCAAAACTAACAAATAATTCTATAACTGCTCTTCAAAACGTCGTATCCAGTTTGTAGATGGATACTGAGATACGAGCTTTGTTTTAAGTAGGTATTTCTTACTTAGCGAGTTTAGGTTGTCAACTCAGACGATATAAGTCTGGGCTCAGAACCCGTAAATTTAATTACCTAACATTAAATCGTAACTTAATTTTATGTTTGCATAATTAATTAACCGCTCATAAAAACTACCGTATAAGGTGAGGCTATTTGGAATCCAAGGGATTATTTGGTAGGTATTAAGCAATTTTTTTTAATTTTAAGCCCAATTGGTTTTATCTTTGGAATATAGAATATAGAAGGAAACATGTTTTCAGGTTCCAGATTTTTTTTTCAACTATGGGGATATTATAAGGCTTGAAATCTTTTAGCCCCTTGGGTCCGAAACAGCATCACTATAATATACGAGTATATTAAGTACATTGATTGATTGATATTAGATGGTCGGCATAGTTTTGAAGTACATAAGTATCAGTATTTCATTCACGTCTGACTCTTATCGGTCGAGATAACGTCGTGTAACATATAAAATGTCGAGGTAATGATTGACATATTTATGTACACATATTTGTTCAGTTATATATAGATAGCTCGACTTAAGGACGTTGGAAATTTTTGCAGGCTTAATAAATTCCTAATTGAAGAACACAATTCCACTTTGTGAGTGTGTTGTTGTGTTTATATCTACTTCATTACGCTACGGCTCTACCAATTTTGATTAATATTGGTGTGAAGGTAACTGACATCCTGGATTAACACATAGGCTACTTTTTATCCCGAAAAAATGTAGTGTTCTCGTGGGATGGGCGGGAAACACCGCGCGGTTCAGCTAGTCTTATAGATATTGAACTCACCTCAAACTAAGCAATGCTTGCAATGTACCAGATGACAATATTAACATATTAAACGAAGATACACATATACATATTTCAATGAATATACGTAGAAAAAGTCTGGAACTAAATGTACTATCAATTGTTATAATTTATAGAGCCAACTACAGTGCGTGAGCTACCAGAATGCAATTCGTTTTTATATCTGTCTCGCTCGCTATCACACAATCCAGATTAGAACCTTTCAGTTTTCACCCAAAGCTGAATCGTAATCTGAGAGCTAATAGACTGTTCGCTAAATGCTCCGTCAGTAAATAGATCGGTAGATAGATAGTAGAAACTGAAATATATATCATAATAATCCAATATATTTATATAGTATCCATAGGTTCCTTCATAAATTAGTAGAATTTATGAGTATTTCCAAGAAAATCTAAGACTATATGAAACCTAATTATCGACATGAAATAAATAATCTGTAAAATCCTAAGTCCCAAATTAACGTGTTTTCAATCGTGTTTGCGACAACTTGAGGTGGCTATTGTTACTAAGAATTCATTTTATATGATCATTAGTATTAGTAGTTTATGTGACTGTACATAATGAAGGGTATTAAACACGAGTGTGGGTTTATGAAACAAGCGGAAGGCAAGTTTCATAATAACATCACACGAGTGTTTTAATGCCTAATTATGTACAGTTACATACACTACTTTATCTAGCCACATATCATAATCATAAGCCTCCATGATACATTCAGGACTCACATTATGACAAATTAAATTACCCGGTAATGGCGGTAATGAAGTTTTCTGGCAGTTGTCATAGTTTTTTTTTATTCAGAGACAAACTAGAGTCGGGCCCAACAATCATATAAAATATATGGTTCACTAATATGTTGCATAAAATTGATACTCATATTTTCATTTTGCATAACAACCTTTGACAGAATCATCATTTCTCCGAATTTTATTTCGCATAATTTTTTCTCATTGTGATGTCACATAATTTTTTTTATCAGAACATTCATATGGCAGAATATGAATAAGCATAATATGTACATGTCCCATTAAGTTCAATAAAAAAAAAAAAACAAAGATTAACCTAACCCATTGTTCGGTTCTAACCTAACCTACTTTACTGGCAGCAGTTCGGTTCTCTTGTGGTCATGGTTCTAACCTAACCTAACCGATTATACTGGTATCAGTTTAGTTAATAATCGCCTAATCTAACCTAAATCTTAAACTAGTTTCCTAGCGCTCGTCTGTTCCGTAAACTATGTCTTTAAGCCATAATAAATTCGGCGATATCAATGTTCTGCCATATAAAACTAGGTCGATGCAGAGTCAGCCACCGGCTAAGCTTGCACCATAGATTGGAGCGGCTTTTTTTTTTTTTTTTATTCGAAATTTTCTCTTCGTCACGACCTAGCGAAATTTAATTTGTGCATTTTAAAACAAAAATTTCTAAAATCGGTTGAGAACTCGCTGAGACCTGCGCATTTTTACAAAGTCCATTCGAGTCAATCCATGGGAGCTCACAAATTATCCTAATATAATAATATTATTCACAAAACGCGCGAAGTATGTACGTATGTACTTTGTGGTAGGTACATACATTAAAACATAACGTTAGTCGGATAAGTACCTGTTATAGTATTAGCATTTAATTGTATTTTTTTACGGTTTTTATGTTGTAGGTATTGTAGCTAATATTAGCTGTGACAAATTGTTAAATCTTATATTTATTATATCTCGTTATTTTTTTTATGAAATACAGTTTAGTCATCAGAAACTTTACCAATCAGTCACCTCATAATCATAACATATACCTATATAGCGGCAACAGAAATACATCATCTGTGAACATTTTAACTGTCTAGCTGTCACCGTTCTTGAGATACCGCCTGGTGACAGACGGACGGACGGACGGACAGCAAAGTCTTAGTAATAGGGTCCCATTTTTACCCTTTGGGTACGGAACCCTAAAACATGATTGAATTATTACTGAAAAATATTCTATTTCCGTTTCATAGTCGTCAGTAATTAACTGAACTGTTAATTTGATTGAGTAATCCGTTTTTATTAGCATATCCTATTGTGTAATAGTTGACGCCAAACTCAAATGAAACCTGAAATAATTGCCAAAAATGTTGATTAATAAATTGGTATATCCGCACTAAGCGTTCTCTGTGACGATTCTTATCTAAGGATCGACCACACCACTACTCTTATTACGGTGACATTGCGTTTACGCAGTGATGTGGTATCCGTACCATTTTTACTGAGCTTAGCTCAAAAGACAGTCAAATGAATGCCTTGTGGTATTAAGTCCAATAAAGTTTAAATAAATGTATAAAAAATCGCGTCGTCGCTGCGTATAGTTCAGTCGCACCTCTGTTGGTCACTTTTTGGTAAAAAAAAATGGGGAGACTAAGGCGAATTGAAACTGAATTACTTAATGTCTCAGAAATATTAATTGCAAAACATTTAATAACCCCTCGTCGTGAAGTGTCAGCGTTGGCTCTCTATTGACTTTCAGTTTTGAAAATTCAGTGTTCCCTCGGGCCAAGTCATCTCGATCGTTCTCTATGACACTTTTAATCACGAATGACTAAACTATTAATTTAATTTCCTGGTTCTTTTTGACTCAGATAATACTATATTATGTAGTCACTATAAAATATGGCTATATGATAGTGTAGTTTGTTCTAGAACGAAGTAATGTTTTCGTAAAATCTTCTACTAGATACGTAAGTATCCATATCAGAATTTCTTCATTATAGCGTTGAACCTAGATATTCAACTTTCGAAACATCGAAAGTGGTTTGTGTGGGATAGGTTGCGTTGGCCCTAAGCCCTCCGTGGGGCAACGAAGCATTAGTAACAATATAATTATGTATTAAGTACTGTTTTTTTTTAAACTAGGCAGGTTTTTTTTTTGTTAAAAAAAACCGTTTGTTGTTATTTATATTTTTTTGTCAGTGAAGGCTTAGGAGCAATTCTTGGTGCTCAAACTATGTATATCACGCAACATGATAAGGTTAAAACTAAGTTTGTGATAACTGAAAGATAGCGAAAGCGTTTTTCCGAAATTTTATTCTACCACTTTGTCAGCATGTGTGACGAACAGTCTCTAAGCTAAGCTGTAGACAGACGGACATGGCGAAACTATAAGAGTTCCATGTTGACTATGGAACCACATGAGTAAAGATGGAACCCTGAAAAATTGAAAACTTCTTATTATAAATATGCTAATTTAATTGTAATAAATTTTACATGTTGCAAAGTAGTTTGCAAATTCATAACACGATCAAACATGTGTGCCGGGTACAAATGTTTATCTTGATGATCAGTTGGATAATTTTATTGGCTTTTGATATTTTAGTGGCAGCATTAAATAGGATAGTTATCAACTAATATCAGATTAGATCTTCTTTTCCTAATAATAAAATAAATAAATGTAAATTGGCGGTGTTCTCTTTTAATTCTTACATTTTTAGTACATATATTATGATTGTTTATGACTGCACGTAAATTCTAATTACCTTGATATTTTGATGATAGTTATGTATATCGCTTTAGATGCAAGTGATTAATTTACGTACTTAGGGTTTCTCCATTGTAGAGAAATATAAAATTATTCACCATAATTAATTTTAAAAAGAATAAATTTTCTATAAAATTTAATCTAATCGTTTTTAAGGTTCCGTACCCAAAGGGTAAAAACGGGACCCTATTACTGAGACTTCGCTGTCCGTCCGTCCGTCTGTCACCAGGCTGTATCTCAAGAACAGTGATATCTTACAGTTGAAATTTTCACAGATGATGTCTTTCTATTGCTGCTATAACAACAGATACTAAAAATAAAATAAAATAAATATTTAAGGGGGGCTCCCATACCTACAACAAACTTGTTTTATGGTACGGAACCCTTCATGCGCGAGTCGAACTCGCACTTACCCAATTTTTATTGAAAACTTATACGTGATCAAAGTATAATAGCTAATATTGTTTTTTGTTGTCATTTTATTTCTTATTATCATCATTATCATCAAATTATACTCCATACTCCTCATTATGTATGTATTATAAGGATTTCCCAAACCGCCTCAAAAGAGAGAAACATTAATTAGAATGATAATATTTTGTTTTTGTAAGTTTTAGGTGAATTTGAAGAGGCGCCTAGATAATGTAATCAAAACCCTTGCTTTAAAATTAAACGGGATAACGTTACGTTCAATGAAAGTGTTTCAGAAATTTGTAACAATCGACCAAGCCGGTCATTTGCATACTTATTTAGGCCTCTCATAAAATTATGCAAAATAAATGATAACAAAATTTTGCTCCGCCATTGATATTTACGTGCATTTCCAGCGATAAGGTTTAACCGCGACGTTAACTACCGCAATAATAAATAACTATTTGTAATGGTTTTTGGGCTTATAAAAACATAGTTTATTCGCCTCAATGAGCAAGGAAAGTTTAATACAGCAACGATTGGATATATAAATATACTAATAAGCATAGCGCTAAAGTGGAAATATAGAAGCGAGATCTTGGAAATATTTCATTGTCAAACGTCGTATTAGATAGTAAACATAAATGTTGATGGGAATGAATGAAGTACGAGCTTAAAAATTACGGCTACTAATGCTTATTTTACGGCAGAGCTGGTTAAATCGCTAAGTTTGTTCAAAACTTTACAGTACAGAAAATTTAAGTTGTCAAATCAAAAGGCCTTAAGTAAAAACAAAGTATAAGAAAATTGGGACCCAGTGATTAAGATAATCAATATGATGAACTGAGAATTTTTTTGGCAATAAACTCTCCAGACACATAAATTTGAAAAAAACCTTGTATACCTGAACAAAACTGACCATGGTTGGGCCTTCTTTTTGTATCTAAGTGACATATTCGCGCCTAAAACCAACATTTGTTTTTTTTTTCTTTTCAGGTTGTTTTATTCCTCAACGCTACATACTAGGAGTAATGGGACTGCTTGGAGTGTGCAATGCTTACACCATGAGGGTCTGTTTAAACTTAGCTATCACACAGATGGTGGTCAAAAGAAACCATACAGATTCGGATAATAACAGTACAGAATTAATATGCCCAAGCGATCCAGTTGCATTTAATACTACTGTTACTATCAGTCAAGTAAGTATCAAAAGTTATAACTTTCACTTTCACATCATTAACTGAACGCGCCTCCAATGTGTTTAAGTAAATTTAAACTATTGTATTAAGCGGTTTAACTCACGTGAAATTGTCAGGAATGGCCTGCCATGTTTCGAACTCGTATGGAGCTCTTCTGCGCTTTAGCTACCCATACAGTCGCGCGGTAACTTTGTCACTTGAATTTAAACTAAGGTTTGACTTTGCAATGATAACCTATTAAAGATTATTTATGTATAATATAGTTAGTACTAGTTATGTACTACATTACTGTATTGTATCTACAAATTGTGAATGCTTATTAATCCGTCGGCGAATGACGATTTATATATTTTATTTATTTCATAAGTAAGCACAAACAAAATTACATTTTATTGTAATGGCATCGTTAAACCATCTCATTTTTTATTAATATTGTTTAAATGCGAATTTTTTATGCGAAAAAGTGTGTTATTTATTTTTAGGGTTCCGTACCCAAAGGGTAAAAACGGGACCCTATTACTGAGACTTCGCTGTCCGTCCGTCCGTCCGTCCGTCCGTCCGTCCGTCCGTCCGTCCGTCCGTCCGTCCGTCCGTCTGTCACCAGGCTATATCTCAACAACGGTGATAGCTAGACAGCTGAAATTTTCACAGATAATGTATTTCTATTGCCGCTATAACAACAAATACTAAAAATAAAATAAAATAAATATTTAAGGGGGGCTCCCATACAACAAACTTGTTATATAGATTATATATATGTATAGGCACGGAACCCTTCATGCGCGAGTTGGGCTCGCACTTGCCCAATTTTTTTTATCTAACTTACGAAAATGTTGATGTGACATCAACACATCATAATAAAGGTGAATTTATGAAAATGCCAATGAAGTGTCTCAGTGATCATAAATGTTATATAAACCTTCATTTGCCAGGTTCCATATGTATTAACATATTATTATTATTTTACTGAATGCACCTTCATTGAGTTTACGACGTCCATTCTTGTTAAATTTGTTCCTCGGGGATTTCTGTAACCTGTAAACAAATTGATACTCATAATACATGAACTCCCACAACAAACAATTCAACCGTTTTGTGCTGCATTCAATTCTGCGCTGCACACAAAGTCGCAACAATAATACGATCAACTATATTTAAAATAACTACTACCTATACCTAAAGTAGTCACTTTAAATAGTTATAGTTAGGATAAGGTTATAGGTTAATGTGGTTGTCCGCAACTCGACGTCATACAATGCGTCTATTTTACGTAACACTATCATATGACTACCATATTCATAAGACTAGTTTTGAGGGTTCCGTATTCAAAGGGTGCTATTACTACGGGACCCTATTAATGAGTCTCCGCTGTCTGTTTGTCTATCCGTCAGTCGATGACAAGCCTTAATCTTTTCAACTGTAATAGGTAAAAACTTGACATTTTCGCATAATGTGTATAGCTGTTAAAACAGGTACTAAACAAAGTAACTACATTACACACTAAACTAAAGAAAGGGAGTCGCTATACTGACAATTAACGTGTTTATTTAGGAGTTTTCTGCGTTAGACACTTTACATATTACTATGGCCACTACCAAATACCAAAAAAAGTAAAAAATAATAATTATATGCGATGGTACGGAACACTTTGTGCTCGGGTTCGACTTGCACTTGGCCAGTCTCTTCTAAAAGTAAGTATGTATACAGTACATACAATAAGGTTAAATAATACAGACGATTAGTTCGCCAAACAAATTCAAATGATGTCATTCTGTAGTCAGAGTCACCAACTACAAGTATAGAATTATAAAGTGTCACTACCAAGAAACATTAGTAGCGTATAGCTACAAGTAGTGATATATTTTATGCAATAATAATTGTGGTCAGGAACTGGTAATTTAAGCTTAGCATTTCATATTTCATTTGCAGCTTTACCTAACGAGTACTAGTGATTACACAATAGTACAATGAACGACACCTAAATCTGTGTCTATGAAGTTAAGTGTCTTAACGACTATTTTGATTATATGTGTATCTTTGTGTCTGTCTGTGGCATCGTAGCTCCCAAAGGGAAGGTCTAATTTAAGTGCAGTTTTTTTTTTATCGAAAGACTTGTCCGACAAGATCGTTTTAAGCTATGTTTGGTGGAACTAGTGCCAGTAGTTTCCAAGATATTCAGCTTTAATTGGAACAAGTGATAAGATCTCAGCTAATATTGAAGCTAAGAATTCAATTTTTTTTTAGTTATGTTCAGTTTTAGTAGCAAGTTCTATATCATTAAGAACGAGTATCTGATGATGACCAGCTAATTTTTTCGGGGGTGTTTAATTTTTAATTTAGGTTTTTGGTTGTGTTAATACAACTCTTTTTTTCAGTACGCAACCCAGCACTGGGACGAGGCAACTCAGGGTCTAATCCTCAGTGGCTTCTACTACGGGTACGCAGCTACCCAGGTCCCTGGCGGCTACCTGGCTGAGCGATGGGGCGGCAAGTGGACCTTGGGTGTTGGTCTGCTTAGTACAGCCTTGTTCACTTTCCTGACGCCATGGGTGATACGCATAGGAAATGGTTCCTGGGGAGGCTTGTTCGCTCTTCGTGTCCTGCAAGGAATGGGAGAGGTAATTTTCATTTATCGTATTGGCATTTTTGATTAACTCACTCAGGTAAATATTGAAAATCATGAATTATATTAGAATTAGATTATATTTTAGTAAGTACTTATAATTAATTGGTGATTTATTGAACGTAACATTAGGACTACGTCCTTAGGCTGCGTTTCCACCAGAGATGTGTAGCGAGGGATGTGTTTATGTTAACCAATAGAATCAGCTGCGCTGAGCGAGGATAGGTAAATGAAGTTATTCCATTGGTTAACAAAAACACATCTTTGGTGGGAACGCAGCCTTAACCTGTTCTGTTAAAAATATATCATTTACTAGTTTTAACATACTTAGGTATACAGATGCTGCTTGGCTGCAAAGCTTAAGGACCAATGTTTGATTTCAACTCTGAAAGTAGAAATGGTAGTCATTATGTCACCAGTAGTATGCAATCAATCTCCTAAAGTGCTGATGAAACCAATTTATAAAGCGAGATTTCTTCCACTCTTCAAAAAAGGAAAGTTATGACCCTCAGTCTATTACTCTGAAAGAATAAAAAATATTCACCAAGTATTGGCATATTAAAATAAGACAATATTTTTAAATTATCTATGAAAGTTATGGAGTCATGACTCATGAGCAATAGTTACCCAAGTAGCACAAGAACCTGTTTAAGAGCTGTTTATCAGAATATGTTTACGGCTACAGCTGAATTACTCAGCTGAATAAGAGCTGAAAAAGCGCTTTTTCAGCCTTTATTCATCTAAATTGGGCACAAATTATTCAGCCCTAAGTTCACATTGCTGCTTAAAAGCTGCTTAAGAGCAATTTAACGGTGGTATAAAGGGTTACAGGAGTTATAAGGGCTGAATACCAACTGACTAAGGGAGCACTAGTTACCCTTTATTCAGAATTTTATTCACATGTGCACTTTTATAAATCTTTTAAGCATACATAGGCTGCCGCTGAGCTGTATTATGAGAAACTATTTTTATTAAACATTGCCAAACAGTAACATAATTGGTTCGAGTCAATGCACAGGTGATGGTGACTTTTGTGTCAAGTGTTACAAGTTACTAAGTATTTTTTAATGGAGGACACATTTTTTTACCATCGGGAATGTAGCTGTTTTTCACAATAACGTGAAGAAAATGATTGGGAATGGGAGTTTACTGTCATTATACCTATATAATATATAAGATATTTTTGACGCGCCACGAAAATATTCATTTTTTTCTCTGATATTTGATATAAATAAGCCTTGGTGTAAACATTACAAATATTTTTTTATTGCTTTAAACGTAAATATTAGGTTAAAAGTTATTAACATGATTTTAGGAAGTAAACATTAGTTCTTTCGGTTTAGTATTCACGCCTAAACCTCTTAAAACGAAAAAAATTATACGATAATTTCTAAATTCACAATATAAAATGGTGGCTTGATGCTAAGCAGCGATGTGAACCATTATACATTCAAATTCTTGCTAAGGGCTATTTTGTAGGTCACTTGTGTTCTGCTAATTAGCAAAAAACTGTGTAAAATTCAACACGTGAACTGTAATCAGCTATAACCTGTTTTGTTTATGTTTAATAGTTCACATACTCGGTATTAGCCTTGCCGTGAACATTTAAACAGGTCTTATATAGCAATTTAGGAATCCACATTTAAGCCTCTTGGATACTTTTAGTGCAATACAAATTATTCTTTGTTATTTTACTTTAGTGGAGCAAAATCCGTTTCTCAGCCATCAACAGATAAATAAACTGATTTAAGTACCACATTTACTTCATTTACTGCACAAAGGTCCACACCTACTCATTTATTCAGACAAAGTCTGATGAAAGTTACTTTTGTGGACTACTATTAAGTAACAACCGGTATACCGGTACATTAGTGTACCTTTAAAGAGCATTTAGGCATCTAGTGAATGTTTAAACAGCCCCTATGCAGACTATATCAACGGCAGCATAAAGGTTGGTTAGCGGTAAATACGGTCAGCATTACGCAGTATAATAAACCACATTTCATCCATTATACGCCTATTGACTGTATAATAGTTCACTCGTGGTACCTTAAAAGTCAGCGGAATAGTAGTTCACACATACCTCGTTATACCGCTGTCAGCAAAATTTTATCCAATAAACAGCCCTTATTCAGGTAAAAGGTCTAAATCCCGGTTAAAGCTGAATAGAAGCGATATAATGATGCTTTTGTGGACATAATGCAGCTGTTAATCAGACTTAAGCTGAATAAAAAATACTGAATGCTACTATGCAGCTGAAAGTGGTAAAAGCTGAATAGAAGCGATATAATGACACATTTTTTGGACGTAATGCAGCTGTTAATCAGACTTGATCTGAATAAAAAGTACTGAATGCTATTATTCAGCTGAAAGTCTACCAGCGAACTCTTATTAGAGTCTTTTTACACCAAGAGCTCTAAAATAGTCCAAATGTGAATAGTTATACAGCAACTTGTGTTACTTGGGTATGTATTCCTAAGTACCTACCAACAAACAGCTGAAAATATAATTATGTAGGTACTGGAGGAGTCACATGCTTTCGCTACAGCCTTTATACGCAGTTAGGCCTACATTTATGTAGCAGTAGGTTTATTATTGTAAAAAGCACGTCTAGAATACTAAGTTAAGACAAAAGTTAAGAGGTCACAGATTTCTGACCTGTTTTCAGCAAGGCTCACAAATTATGGACGACCGTGAAACTTCAAATTAGTCTTCCTGCCTATTGAATTCCTAATAAGATACACGTCCCTAGAGTTTGCGAATGTTTAATACTCTATCATTCTTGTCTTTCGTATTGCCGTTGTTTACGGTACTGTCTAACACGTTCTTATAACGTGATACTAAAGTTAAATCTCCTTATTCTTATGTGGCGCCATGATCGTCATCAGAATTCAAATTGCGTTCCTTTCAACGCAGACCTAATGACAGTGTTTAGATTCTCAACAGTCTTCAAGCTACTTTGCACTAGAGCATAACCTTAATAGGATAACAGAGATATGATTATTATAACAAAACGAGACCTAATCGCATTAAAAAAGTGTAAAATCAACATATAGCGACCAAACATATGGTTAACATACTTATAATTGCTTCCCAAAAATACGAAATAGGTATTAGCAGCTATTTTGTAAATATACACAACTAGCGACCCGACCCAGCTTTGCACGGGTGCCATGATGATAAATTATGCATGTTTTATCCATGTAAACCTTCCTCTTGAATCACTCTTTCTATTAAAAAACCGTATCAAAATCCGTTGCGTAGTTTGAAAGATCTAAGTATACATAGGGACAGACAGACAGACAGACAGCAGGAAGCGACTTTGTTTTATACTATGTAGTGATAGTGATACATATAGTACTACTTTAACATAGGAGGGTGGGGTTGGCAATAGGATTGTTCACTTATCTACACTAATTACTTACCAACATTTTTGAGACGCAGACGCAACGCAGTGAGACCCTTCTGAGGAATTGCAATTAGATACTTACGTAAAATCTTCCCAGCACACCATGTAAATATTTCCTAATTAATTATTATTTGGGGTTTATAAGAATGCATACCTAAGCACGGCATACAGCGAGCCGTAACTTTTAAAGGGTCTGAACTAAAACAAGTATAGATAGATATAATATATATAGAGCGCCGGCTGTTTTAGAACCGACCGGCCTCGCTCGCGATGACGGTAAGAGGCCCGACGGTATGACCCTAGTGCCATGGAAGATGGGACAGCCGCTGGTCTGGGACGCGACCTGTGCTGATACTCTGGCGCTGTCCCATCTTCGTGGCACTGCTGTAAAGGCTGGCTCGGCTGCCAATTCGGCCGAACTCCTCAAGCGGCGCAAATATGCAAACATTAATAGTGGATGCATATTTGAGCCGTTTGGGGTCGAGACTCTGGGGCCCTGGGGTGAAAGCGCCCACAGGGTCTTTAAAGAGTGTAGCCGCAGGTTAGACGAGTTGACGCGTGACCAGAGGGCTGGTTCATATCTCGCACAGCGTATCAGCATTGCCATTCAACGCGGCAATGCTGCCAGCCTTCTGGGCACGCTGCCAATAGACGGCGATTTGGGCCAAATTTTTTATCTATAGTTTATTTTTAAGTCTAGTTTTTAATTTTTATTTAAGGTTTTATGTTAATTATTATCTCTGTATTGTTTCTGAATAAAGATAGATATTATGTATGTGAAGATTTCCATAGTTTAGTGCGCAAGCACGTCAAGTTTCTTGTTTAACCAGTTAAAGGCTGTTCATTAAACCATTTGCATTCCTCGGCACGTGTTTGCTCATATACATTCTTATCGTATACAGCAGGATGGCGCTTATCTATTTATATAAGGAACCGCCTGCAGCTCTGTTAACGTGGAAAAGGAAACGGGCATAACCTGCCTATCTTTAACTCCTACAACCTTCTCTTTATAAATCCGCTAAGTAACCAAAAGTTGTCTGGAAGTGATCGCTTTTTTGCAATAAAATCGTCTTGTTGACTTCTACTGTAATGCTACGTGTAATCTGTGTTTGTATTTATTTCTGGTTGAGGTGTCCAATAATAGTGTATACTCCCATGCCGGTTTCGGCTACGGTGACTGCTAGGTACCACGCCGGTGTTTAGAGGCTCTGGTGATTAGCCCTATCGTGTGCCCTCATATGACTACGTAGCCAATCTTGTGCGTAAACGTGCGCGTGCGTTACTGCTGCGTGCGTGCACACATTACTACTGTACCTCTGTACTACTGTACAGAGGTCGGGAAAACGGGGATTGCTTGTAGAGTAGGTATCAATACAACTAATAGAATACTGAAATAATACCTAGAGCAGTGGATTCGTGAATACTCTACGCAGGTGTTTGTGACCAGTACTAATCCAATACAGACACATAGTTTTGAAGAGAAACATGTTAAAAAAGTATCTATGACAAAACGATGTTATTTATTTCCATGGCTTTTACAACTGCTTAAGTGCTTACATAAATATTCTGACAAAATATATTCCTTTTTTACTTTAATTCAAGCGTTTGTAAATATGTATACCAGCACGTCTAGCATAACTTTGACACGCGACTCATGTCGCGCGAGATAGCATCATCCGTCACTATCTCATAGTACTGTACAGATAGAGACAGGTAGTATACCTACTCGCGCGAGAAAGAGTCGCGTGTCAAAATGTATGCTAGCCGTGCAGGTGTAGTATATTTTGAATGGGGTTTTGACGACGCGTTTGACTCGGTTTGTAGACACCTGCCTACTGAGCCGGCGGTCCCGCGTTCGAATCCCGGCCAGGGCAAATATTTGTGTGATGAACTCGAATATTTGTGCTTGGGTCATGGTTGTTCTATGTATTTAAGTATATATTTATCTATATAAGTATGTATATCGTCGTCTAGTACCCATAAAGCAAGCCTTCTCGAGCTTAATTTGGGACTAGATCGATTTGTGTGAGGTCGTCCGATATTGATTTATTATTATTATTTTTATAGACAAACAAATAAACTATAGTTAAGATTAAGCTTAGCATTTTGTCACGTTGTAAGAATACCTGACAATATAACAAATTGCTTCCTTCCTGGTCTTCTGTATCTCACGAAGCAGCATAATTTGCATATATTTTTCCCGTCTTACATTTCCGTTTGTGTTTACAATGCGTGTGAATAATTACGTTTAACAATACGTTTACTCTTTAAACAATATTTTTGGACATTATTTTTATGGACCTAATGCATTTCAATAATAATTTTTATATTGATAACGGAGAGATAAGTAATAACTGTGTAAGAAATAGGATAATGTGACTCTAATATTTAACAGTAATATTATAACCTTGCATAATATTAAAGAATACAAATTAAATAGTAGGTACATTTGATAATAATTTTGTTTGAATTTCCTGATATTAATTTTTTTCACGCCATTATGCTGCATCTCTGAACTTAGCTTGAACATCCTCAAAATTCTTTGACCAGGCCCAGACTTAGAGGGCCAGGGCCCCTAGGCACTGTTTGGCATTTGGGGCCCCCTCCCCTATCTGGTAGTAGTATTTTAAGTGATAAATATGGTGCAAGTCCTACTTCTGGGACTCCTAGACTAGCTGGAGTGGGATTATTATAAACTATTTTTGTTCCAGGGACCTACAATGCCAGCTCTCATGATAATGCTCGCAAGATGGGTGCCTCCTCACGAGCGCTCCTTCCAAGGCGCTCTCGTTTTCGGAGGCGCTCAGATCGGCAACATATTTGGGTCCTTCATGTCTGGGATTCTTCTTGCGGATAACAGAGATTGGGCCTACGTTTTCTACTTCTTTGGCGGGTTTGGGCTGCTATGGTTTGCTTTGTGGGTATGTATTATCATTAAAGTGTAATTATAACGCCTCTTTAAACGGTGCCGTTATCACACCAGGCAAGGCAATTTATATTTAATGTGTACATTTTTAAAAATATAAATAATCATATATGGGAACTAACCGGATAAGGAACGAAGGCTGTATAAGGAAGAACGGTGAATCGAAAATAGTGCGCGAAACTAATATCATAGGAGTATGCTAGTTGTCAATATAAGTTGCTAGCTTAGAGCGAATCTCGCGATAACAAACAAAATGATGAGGCATCATATCATAAATAAGTGATAAAACATAATTCTTAAACATATTTAAAAGAGTGATGGATGCCATATCATTTATATTTATCGCGTGAAAAACCCAACTACCGTAGGCCCGCAGAAGTATTTATGTGTTGTCAGAGACGAGAAAGACTCTGTTTTGATTGCTATACACCAACCTCCTTTTTCCAGAGTCTCTTCTGCTACAGCACACCGAACACTCATCCCTTCATATCGAAGAAGGAGCTCAATTATCTCAATGCCAACGTGACGACAGCTGACGTAAAGGCGGTGAAGGACCCTGTACCATGGAAAGCCATCTTGAGATCCTGGCCTGTGTGGGCGCTGGTCTGCGCTGCTGTAAGTATACATAGAGTTATTATCCCTAAGAGGGAGATGAATCACCTCAACGCCAACGTTATGATAGCTGATCAGAAGATGGTGAAGGTCACAGTCACATGGAGAGACATAATGAGATCCTGGCCAGTGTGGGCGCTGGTTTGCGCTATTGTAAGTATACAAAGAGTTATTATCCCTAAGAAGGGGATGAATCACCTCAACGCCAACGTTATGATAGCTGATCAGAAGATGGTGAAGGTCACAGTACCGTGGAAAGCCATCCATCCATGAGATCCTGGCTTGTTTGGGCGCTGGTCTGCGCTCCTGCAGCAGCTGAGCAGCTGCTGCCAGTAATACAAAGAGTTACCTCTAAGAAGGAGCCATTCCCACAACGTCAGCTGTCCAGAAGGCGAAACAAAATAGCTGACTGTTTCCAGAATGTTCTTGAAATACCACGTTCTTACTTTTATTTACACTACTTACATTTAATTTTTGCCGTGTATACGGTTAGAAAGTGTAAACATATGTGTTTGTCGTTGACTTTACTGTACTACTAAATTGGTAGAATTTATGTGAGCTGACTATGAGTGCACGTCAACATACCTATATTTAACTTATTTCCTTAGGGATAGAAAATCAAAAATAATTTCTAGTAACAAAAAAGCTATAATTCCTACTACACAAAGTGTGACCAGCCGCAGATTTTAAAAATTTCCCGCTAAAGCTTAGAGTAGGGGAACCTGGGGTAATGGGGACCGGCGGGTAATAGGAGCGGTGCGACTAGAGACAAAACTATAGCTCACATTCACTCATTTACCGCGCGGGCGTTTTCGTCACAGTGCGGCCGTGTTCCCCTGGCTCGCTCAGCTCGCCAGTGCCACGCATTATGTTACCACGGACGCTTATCGGTTTTTTGCTCCGCGCTTATAAAATATACGATATTTCAACGGCCAGCTTAAGTTGAAGTAATATGTTTATTGTAATGAAACCTGTTTTATTTAATAGCTAATGGTGTCAATTTTAAGTATCTATTCATATCATTTCATTACAAGCTAGATTCGGAATATTATTTTATGAAATTTCAAGATGGTGGTAGTCGGGTAATCAGAGCTTATTACATTATTAGGCTATTATTGTTTGGATCCTGAAAGTTAATTAATTTACGCATACGTTTATGTTAATATTTATATGAATATGAGATTTTAGGCTGACAGTTAATGTTTTGAGGCTGACTCAATATTTAAGTAGCTCCCATTACACATATAGGCTCTCATTTCCCGCAAAGTCGGGTAATGGGAGCGATTCTGTTTTTTTGAAAAAAGTTTATCTGTCGCCATATGCCTGATAATGTAACGGTGGTGCTGTAATTAAATGATAGTCAAATAACTAAGGATTTAGTTTATATTAAAAAGATCCAACAATACCCATACATTTGCCTTATATTGAACTTTTGCCTTAGTAGGCTCCAATTCCCCCACGCTCCCCTAATATTTCATAAGCCAGACTTTCAGTATAATATTTTCAGAATGTATTTTGTAATAAACAAGTTAGAGTAATAATATAATTATAATTGCTCCACTGTTGAGCGAAATCTACTAAAAAACTCTCACTACTCTTCAAAACTTCGTATCTCTGTACCGAATCTACAATGAGATACGAGTTATTCTAAGAAGGTAATCGGTACTTAGGATGTTTTACTTCTCAACAAACGAATACAAGAAAATGGAATTTAAACAAATGATTCTATAAATAGAAACGACTTGGATTACGTAACCGAGTTTAATACCATTTAAATGACCGTGTTTGCCATGAGACTAACCTTGACTCGTGGTCATAAACTGGTTCGTTGGCATTTGGGTAAAAACTTACATAAAATAAAGGTACTTTGTATCTTTGTCTAAAAGGTTTCTAACACGGAAAAATAAGCCAAGAAGACTGCCAATCCCTATATAGATGCATACGTTTTTGCTAGATGGCGCTTGTGTATTGTAATAAAGGTTCAAAGCAAACTCCATAGATAAATGATAAGATTGGGATGTAAAGCAGCGCCGTTGGAACGCGACTTAGTTGGCTCTACTAGTGATTGAATTATTGGTCTTTGGTTTTTATCATAATTTTGAGTAGCCTAAATGTTAGTCCAGGGTGTCAGTTACCTTCATACCAAAATTTATCAAAACTGGTACAGCCGTTTGAGCGTGAAGAAGTAACAAACATACACACGAACACACGAACTTTTGCCTTTATAGTATTACTATGATGTTGGGTTTATTTTTTAAATGATTTTTTTTCTTTGTAATGATCATTTTATCTATATAGGTACCTATCATTCCACAGGTCGGCCACGATTGGGGCTACTACACAATGGTTTCAGACTTGCCAAAGTACTCCCACGACGTCCTCAAGTACAACATCGCGACCACCGGCTCCCTAACCGCACTCCCCTATGCCGCCATGTGGATAAGCTCCTTTATCTTCGGTTTCGTCTGCGATCTATGCATTAAGAAGGGATGGCACACTATCAAGACTGGGAGAATAATTCACACAACTATAGGTTTTTACTACTTTCATATATTTTTATTCATAAACTAATAACTAGAAGAAGTAGTCGGGTAAAAAGCATCCTTTAAGTCGTGTGCCAGGTTTTGCTTTTCAAATTGAAAAGATTCTAATGCCCCGCACAGATCTGTGCCTAAACATACAAGGAGTTAACCATCTTTAGAAATCCGGCTATCCCTGAACCAAAATTGCTTATAATTCGTCCAGCCGTTTCGACGTGATGAGAGGACATAGACAATTTTACCAAAAGATGGCTCTGTACGGCTGATGCCGCTCGCCCATACAAAACAAATTGCAGATCTCATTTCTATAGACTGATTTTACATACAATTGTATAATAGTATAGATATAAATTGGTTAATGTATTTGGAACCATCACATCCGGTCTAACATAATTAAGATCGCTAATTCGAACTCGGCTTTGACATTAATTGAGCGCATTTAATAGCTATTAAGTACTTGATATTGTAAAAATGGATACTGAATCAAATGAAGTAACCATTTTTCAGTCGCTGTAAACGCATCTTTAATTATTTATTTCTACAGTAAAAATTACTTGGCAATCACACCGCATAAATAAAACTCTTCTGCATGGAACTACTTTCTTCGATCGCTTATATTATATTCTTATTGTCATTCATTCGGCAAATATTATTGATTATTATGCCTAGATATTTTTCTAGCAGAAACAACAGGTGTTTAGTGCTTACATAATGATATCGATATCCAGCACGTCAACGTTATAAAGGAATACACAATATAGAGAGAATATATACTTAAAGTTCCATTTAGACTGCTCCATTTAACAATAATATACGAATTTTAGAAAAAAAAATGTGGAGGACCGACAATTTACAAATTATGTCCATTTGTAAATGGCAAGCCAAGTGGGTGTGTTTGTGGCGTCTACCAATATAGGTCTGAGATTTTCCTCTTGACGTTGAAGTGGTACTTATCGATAACAGAGTTGTCGATGTTTTTATTTTATCGAGCACTAACAACACGTTGTTCGTGCTAGGAAAAATTCTAGCTATATTGCAGGCAATTTGTAACTTTAAGCACATGTCATTACAGCTGCAACGGGGCCCGCGATATGCATAATTCTTGCATCGTACGCAGGATGTAACCGCGACGCCGCGATGGCTTACTTCGTCTTATCTATGGCCTTAATGGGAGGATTCTACAGCGGGATGAAGGTAAAAGGGTGAAGTTTTATTTTGATGTCGATTTCTCTTTAATAAAATTTGGTGAGTTGGTAAAGTTGCTTATTCTGAACAAGGCAAGCCCCCAAGCCCAATTTCACGCAATGACATACAAAATTTTAACCTGAGTTACAAAACAATTATGGAATTCTACTAACTAAATTTCGTATTTTGTACTAAAATTTAGTACAAAATGAGGAGCTCGAAATGAAAAACAAATAAATCGACAACAAAATAAAAATTGGCTCATGGGCCAATTGCTTTAATACATTTTGTGTAACTCAATGGAGAAAAAATTGTAGGACATATCATGAAATTGGGCGTACCAAGGTCAGAATAAGCAACTTTAGCAACTCACCAAATTTTATTGAAATCTGAGAAAAAAAAAATCGACAACAAAATAAAAAATTACCCAAAATTATGTTTTACTAGTTTTATCAGCAGAGTTCTTAAATTAATGAGCAAAATTGTGAGTTCGCATATTATTGATTGACAAATTTTTTGCTCATACTTACACATTACATTACATACATTTAAGTACTCGACTGTACTGTACGTAATTCTTGCATCGTACATAAATTCTTGTACAGTAATAAAAATCTGACCTGTAAGCGAGAACATCAGACATCCAGAGTTCAGAAATACGAAATATTTTTCGCCAAGCTAAAATGGGCTTCGCTCTCTCGGTCAAAAATGTAAAGAGTAAAGAAAACATCTTACTTTCCTAATACTCGGTAGATCGCTAGTTATTAGGGTTCTGTACCCAAAGGGTAAAAGACAGGACCCTATCACTAAGCCTGGTGTCCGTCCGTCCGTCTGTTTGTCTGTCTATCCATCTGTCACCAGGCTGTATCGGTGCAAACATAACTTAACCCGGCCAGTTAAGATGGGAAGTGTTTGTATGGGACCTTTGGTGCGCGAGTCTTTCGATCTTGGCCGGTTTTTATATTTGTTCACATTTCAATAGACCGCGAAACTTGGCATCCAACCAAAGCAAAATATTCTAAGATTACGTTACAACAAAAAAGATAAATAAAGATAAACAAGTAATTTTCCTACATAAATATCATGTAACTACTTACTGTGTCACTGAAGCGAGTGTAAACATGTCACTTCACTATTTCGTCAGCATGCGACTCATAAGAATTTCTATTTACTGTAGATTTTTATTGTAGTATGTATGATTATTATTGTTCATCTGCCGAGATGACTCATGTCAGAGTTTCAGCGTAAAAACTACAAACAAATATTTGATTACTCTTTTAAGTACCTAGTATTTTTTAGCTCTTTCTTGCTCTTTTACGTTTGCTGTATAAAATACGTCTAGAACGAGCGTCTTCATACAACAGATTTGCGAAATGTGAAGCCGGTTTTGGTTTCATGTGTTCGTATCTACGAACTAATCTTAGAACGTTTTGTGTTAGATACCTACAGTACGGACGAAACTAAGCCCGTGACGGGCCGTGGCTCAACAAAACTGGCTTCACTTTCAAACGCTGACTGGTTTAATTATGTTTCACTTTTTACAATTAAAACTAAGTTCTTTCACAAGTTTTCATTATTATCAAGAATTAAGAGTCACCCTGTATTTGCCACTTTGGACGTTGCAAGCACAGATTATTTTATGCTAACTTTGCTGACTGTACGCGTAACAACGAGGCACGTTTGAACACATTATCTCATGGCAACTTATCTAATAGGGCTTCATGGACCTACATAAATAAACCAGATGAGTCGCAATAAATGATAATGAATAATCCTAATTCATCTTCATGTGCAGGTAAACGCGCTAGACTTGGCGCCAAACTACGCTGGGACGTTGACATCTCTCGTAAACACCACCTCCACATTTGCCGGTATTGCGACGCCGTTCCTTATTGGGCTGCTAACTCCGAATGTAAGTATCGGTGTATCAAAATATTTCAAGTAACACACGCAAGCCGTCCGTGCTTTGAAATGTGTACCAGTATACTCTCGAGGACTCTATTAATGCTATTGTTTAACAGCCATTTTCAACCTTGTTTTCCCCTGGGCCACGTACTACTGCCTCTGATTCATCACTGTCTACTGTCTATACCTTGTGCGCTGCAATAATCAAGCCGACACTGCATAGGTATCTTAACTTTTAAGTTGCAGTTTATTATTGTTTTGCCTCTCTTTCCGGCCGCAGGTGTAGAGTCTAGAAAATAAGACGTACATTCAACTTGGCACCTGGTTTTTAAGTGTCAACAAAATTGTCTTCTCTGGCATTACACTCTTGCCATGTTCATGGCCGCCGCATAGTGTTTAAAGTGACCTATTTCACAATGCAACATCACTCCTCGCAAACTGTTGTTCTTTTTGTTTGAAGTTCTATGGCCTTATTTATCTAGTCTGCCCACTTCGGTAATATGACTCATGGTCTCTTTACTTATGTAAATGTCTTCTTTATTTACGTATTTTCTACATAAAATAGGTACGTTTTCCAAGAAACGAAAGACACATTTTTAAGTAAAAGGAAAAGTAAATGACATAAAACTTAAGAGACTTCGGTTTTTCCACAGTCAACCCTAAGCGAATGGCGCGTTGCGTTTTGGGTGTGCTTCGCCGTGCTAGTTGGCACCAACGTGGTGTACTGCATCTGGGCGGACGGCGAGCAGCAGTGGTGGGACGACGTCCGGCAGTTCGGCTACCCGCCGGGTTGGAAGCATGGCCCCTTAATCCGGGAGACCGTGCCCGACCAGCCAGACGCCGTCAAGATGACTGACAAGGACGATGATAATGGTGTATATTAATGTGGCCCTGACTACACGATAGATACGACGGACTGCGCTTCCACTAGAGCTGTTTGAGGAACCTAAGGTGTATGATTGTAACGAATGATGCAATTTGTTTTAGTAAAAAAATGTGTGAGATTCTTTAGGAGAGCAAGCGTGTCTAGCTCTCCTGCAATATTCATATGCCTATTCACCTACGACTGTGATTCATTGAAAGCTCAAAGTTATTTCAATGTTCACTAGAGTTGCCATGTTTTCAGCGGCTATTGCACAAACTTCAGCTAAATTTAATGGTAGCTACACTACTCGCGAAGTTGACCGAGGTCATCTAAGTACTTATTAGCAAACAATAAAATTGTCAATCGCCATATTTAATTATATGCAGTACATTTTTCGCGCTCACTATTCTCTTTCTTTCTCTTAGTGCATTTGCTGTCGATGTCTTAGTAAAATAATATTAATTAAACGTTTCGAGGACACATAATATTATAGTTTTCGAAGGAGCAAGTTTTATTGCGATTGTTTTTAAAATTATCAAATGATTTTATACCGAAACACGAACTTCTGAATTAGCGTTCATGCATTAGACATGTAGTTCTTTTACGTTCATATAATGTGTGCATGATAAGAAAGTTAAAGTGTTCATAGTACTTACCATTTTTTTCTGAGAAAGCATTTTAGCGAATGGACCAGTTAATTAAGTATAAAAGTTAATTAAGATTATTTTTATAATAATACCTATAATAATTGTTGATATTATTTAGCTACATATGGTTGTATTGTATGTTACTCGTGTGTTTCTTTGTTAAGTTCACGTTCAAATGCCAGGTAATTTGTTAAATTATCTTTTGATAACCAAAACCCAGGGTCCAATTTTTTTTGTTTTAGATCTGGTTGTCAAAAGACGAAATACCCCAATTGATTATTACAATAAAATTGTAAAGATAAGTTAATTTTAAAACCAGTGTACTAGTCAGTAATGAGAACAGAATTGGACAGTACCAACCATTTAGTGCCTTCCAACCTTAGAAGGCGAAGAGAAGTATAGAAGTAGGTAATAGTGCCTTATTAATTAAATGTATAGGAGCGACCTGCGGTGAATTCACTTGTAATTTAACAAAAAAAATATATAAATGACATGACATTATAAGCAAATGCTTGTCATTTTTAAAATTAAATTGTTATTATATTTGGACCTTTCAAATAGTAAAAAATGTGAAATACTAATAAAACGAGCATTTTCAAAAAAAAGTGTCGCAATTTTATGACCCCACTTACGTTCCTATTTTAATAGGATTTTTTTTCTTTTAGTAGAATCAGTAGTGCTCAGTATTCTAAATTGGAATAACCTTAATATATAAACAAGAAAAATGACAAAGATTTGTGGAATGCTCCTTTACAAAATTAATTAAGATTAAAAGAGATAGAAACTGTTTTTTAACTTACAACAATTTTATGTGGCTCAAGCTCTACGTAACTAAAGTAACGCTTCTCAGAGAAGTATTTAAAATGGGCTGTATTGATAATATACTGATCAAATCATTTAATGATGAAATCATTTCTTAGTTTTTTTTTATTCCTGATACCTGAAAACAATGCATTAATAATATTATAACTGTTCTTCTGTATGACATAAAACATGATCTTTTCATAAAGGGTCATTGCGAAAATGAGATAAATAAAAAGTGCAAATTTAGATTTAGTTAATATTTAAGGCATGTTTATAAATAAAATATAATATTTTATACCCAACGTAAGTTTTATTTCTAAACAATAAGTTTGTTACAACAATTACATTATTAAAACGTGTAAAATTAAATAGGGTAGGTACCATACTCTTTCAAATTAGTACTCATGGATTTTTGTGTAACATTATTATACAAAAAATAACATTTCCTCAATCGATAAAAACTATAGGAGCTATGGCTTTCCATAGCTGTCCTCCCATCCGTCACGGCAAGCAGGGCCAGTCCGTTTAGTTGGCGCCCGAGCGCCCGTTGGGTTTTAGGCTTGGGGGGCCTCGGTACCCGGCGGGGTGCCTAAGCCATGAGTGCTATATTGCGAACAATAAGCTACGGCCAGATACGCCAGTCCCATCAATCGCCACTTCACGACAAAGAACGCACACCGAGTAATCGTTAGGTAGCATAAACAATCAAAGTCCCCGGTGCAAAAAACACCCCACGTGTCACTTTTGGTAGTCAGGGGCTAACGGCCCTTGGCTTAGGGGCCTCGGTACGTGGAGCTACGCCAAGAGCTGCGCTGCTGCGAGTAACTAAGGCGTTATGGCTAGACGCGGCAGTCTCGTCAATATTCGCGCGCGCCTGCATTCGCCATCGCGCTTCTCTTACCTCCTTGGTGGTTTTGCTAATGAGTTCTTGCAGGCGCTTCTTCTTTTCATTCATTGTTTCTACCTGTTGAAGATATGCATAAAGATCAAATTCAATGTTTATTTGTTAAATAATTATTTGGCTACGATGCCATAAAAGCATGATAAAGTAGTAAAATATAGGTTTTGATATACATTTATTTCTATTTTAACTCTGTTCCATGAGTTCATGACGCAGGGTTTTGATACTACTTTTCCGTTCAAAAATATTATGTAGATGGTAAAAAAAACTATATTAGAATTGTGGGATCCCATTTCGGAATAAGTTTTAAAGTGCGAATTTTTATTAGAATCAAATGGAGTAGAAAAAGTACCTAAATCAAAAAAGGATCAATCGGTTAGAAGCTATAATCAACTAGTAAATACCTACATACAGATGCGTGTTTTAAATTGAAAGTACATGTTGGCACGCACATATTCTTTTAAAGCTTCAAAAGCGAAAAGCAAAATAACGTGTCAGGTCCCAGACGATGAACAAGATTTATGTAGGTACAAGATTTATGCGTACTAATCGAGTTACATACTTTTCAAAGACAACATACTTTTCCAAAGACACCGTTATCACACTGCTACTGCGGGCTGCGAGTATGGGTGGAAATACTCCACACAGAACTACCACAAAAGTTAATCTTACAACACCCGTTTTTTCTGCTGCTATTACTGCTATTGTTTACCGCATGTTTTAAATAGTCCAAACGATTGAACTTACTTCGTCAATTGCATTTTGGTAGTCACGCAACAGGTCCTTTCTTGTGAGGAGGCCAGCCTTCAGTCGTTCAGCACCCAAGCACCACCGAAGTCTATCACGACGATTCTGGTTGGGAAATAACAAATACTAAATTAAGGAACTCTAAATTATTTATGTCGGATTGAAACTGAGTTGATTAAATATTGAAAGTGTGGTGTTTTAGGCGTTTGCCCTATTATAGGGCTTTAGAGTTTTAAAAGGCTTTATTTTTCTAAACATTATAAGGCACCTATTAAGCGATATACGATAGCAATTTTTAGTGAAAAAGTTGACTTGTATAAAACTCTAAAGACTTTACTCTACAGAGTTTAGAGTTTTATACAAGTCTTTTGTTAAAGTAAACATTACTATCGTTTATCGCTTAAAGGCACCTATACTATAAGCGATAAACGATAATGTTTAGTTAAAAATTTGATTTGTATAAAATTCTAGTCTTACTTTAAACTTTACTCTAAAGAGTTTAGAGTTTTATAACATAAGTATTTTGTTAAACTAAACATTATTATTGCTTATAAGGCCTTTTTAAGCGATAAACGATAATTTTTAGTATAAAAAAATACTTGTATAAAACTAAAGCGTTAAGTCAGTCTTTCGGTAAATAGGTTTTCTATTTGAGCATTTAAGAATAAACAACGGTTTCTTATGATACGCATTATACATGAAAAGTGAAGAAAATCATAACATTAATCATCATTAGTTTGTTTACGTTTTAAGAGCATTGACATCTACGTTTATATCGTAGAAATATCCATCGTAAACTTACTTTGACAACACTCAGATCCTCACGAGCCCTAAAATACTCAATTTCCGCATCACCAAGATCGCACTCCGTAATATCAATCACTTCATCTGTGTGGTGCATCTTCTCCCGAATATGTGCCAAGATCTGGTTATGCTCAGTGCAGTTACTACGGTTCTTGATGAGTTCGTCTTCCCGTTCTGGTAATAAAAAAGTTATTTCTGGGTCAGTAATGGTGACTCAATTAGTGAGACGGTTATCTGTCTACAAGTTCGTTCGTGGAAAAGGTTAGGGAGCATTATACTAAGAATAGTGCATTAGTGAAATATATATAGAAGAAGTTGCAGAGAGTTTTAGAGTTAGAAATCCTTCTTTTATAGACAGCCAGCCAGCGCATCCAGTCTGCCAAAAAGCGTTTTTAGTACAAACTACAAATTGTACCTCACCGGCAGAAAAGTTATGGTAAGTAAACTGCTTAAAAACGTGCCTTTTACCAACAAAATGTGTTTAAAATTGATGTGGTTGTTAAAAGTGGGTTTTCAGTACGTTACTAATTTTATGTCACAAGCAAAAAATGGATTAGAGCACGGTAAATACCCTGCCAAGTTGAATAAATATCACTTGGGTTAGGTTTCCGTAAGATGCCAATACAAGGGAAAGAACAATATCGTTTTTTTAACCCTTAATTTCACGATGTATAGCCAGATACACATATATATTATTCTTTACCATTTTTTTATTCAAACAGATTTTTACTATTTTTAACGGTATTGGGGTTTGAACCTGGGTTTCTTTTTTATTTTGTGATATGCTTAGGGTAAAACACAAAAAAGAGTAGGTATCATTAAATTTTTTCTAGGTATGAGAGAGGTTATCCCTACCTATAAACAAAAAAAATATATTTTTTAAAGTTTGTGCATTCTCCATTTGCTAGACAGCTCTTACCTTCAATTTTGTTCATATAAATTTCTTGGTCGCAGTGGAGTTGCTCGTACTGAGCCACGTACAACCCTGGGCCCAGTTTCTCCAGTTTCTTGATGATAGTCTCTAGCTCCGCGACGGCATTCCTGGCTCGAATATAGCGCAGACGAAGCGCCGACGTCTGTTCGGCTTTGCGGCGTTGCAGAGTCAAGAAACGCATCAGGGTCTGGTGGACACAGAGATTGTTATATTGAAGTATGCAAGCAATAAACTAAATTAAAAAAAAAATACTGACACTAGTGGGCGATTCTCCGGGTAGAGCTATTTTGCTTGACTTCGGTGGTCCATTTTATTTTAAATTATGTTTTAGATTCGTGACTTTAATATATAAAAACGGCCTAATTAAAAAAAACATTGGTAGCCAAGGCCGTCCGCTAGACCTAGTGGTTTGTAAGATATTTAAAATTTTATAATCACCGAAATCAAAGGCTCAATAAATACTTCAGAGTTTTCGACTTGTATAGCTCGCTGAAATGACGATCCTTAGGAATATTTGTAAAGTCAGGCTGTTGAGGCATAATACCCTGATGCACTAGTTCAAAGAGATGGGTAAAGCAGGTGTTAAAATGCCAATGAGATGCCGGTGAAAACAGCCTTACGACCAGCAACCCACCGAAATGAGTAAAGAAGATATTCACCGTCAGATTTATGCTACATTAACAAAATCACGAATCTACGCTTTTTTACATAAAAACTACAGTGTTTAATATTTTAACGCGATTTTAAGCATTGAGGAATCGATTGATGGGAATGAAATTATATAAATAATGTATAATCAGTTGATTTCGTCGTAAAATTGAAAGCGATGGCAATTTTTGACTTCGACGGTCAAAAATTACACCGAATCAATGGAAACCAATTCCACTGATTTCAAAATTTAAAGTTTTTTGTCGATTTAAGGAATAGAGAAATGCCCAAGTTGGTCATCATGAGACCCTCATTCAATGAGTGATATAGAAAATGCTACTAAAACGTATCATAATTATTTTGAATTTAGGATATTTCAAATGGCGAGTGAAACGCTCTGAGAACTACCCAAATGGCAAATCACAGTTTTCACGTATACAAGCTGCTTTACACTATTTAAAGTGTTAAAATGGTCTTTTTCTTCTCAGTAATACTCATATCATAATACAGATTGACCGTATTAGGGTAAAAATGCTATCCAGCGGACCTGTGATGGTTGCTTTTATCACGCGATAAATAAGTGACAAAGCATCCGTCACTATTTGACAAGATGCGAGTGTGAGTGACAGGTGCTTTGTCACTTATTTATCGCGTGATACACGCAAAGCCCCCCTGGGATGATTTACATCTATAAACGCTTAAATTAAAATGTGTTTTGGTGTATAAGAATAATATAGTAAGATATTATAGTAAGCATATCGAATAACACACTCACAACACATTCCAATTTAATTTATACATATTGTATCATTATACGACCCCCGAGGGAACAGAACGGGTAGCACTCTAAATAACCATTACTTATTTTGAATAGGTATCAGTTTTATGAGCGAATGTCACATTTGTATGCATAATATATAGATATAATATACTCCTACATATGTATTCGATGTATATTTACTGCTGAGTTTAGTATCGGCCCCAGATGTCTTTCGCAGAAGAATATTTCGCATTCTTTCTTTATTTATAGACATTCTGAAGCACGAAAGTTTATTGTAATGTAAAAAAGCAAGTATTCACCTCACTGATGTAAAATATAGCCAAAGATGAAGCATACTTTGCAAGAAATACTTATTTACTCTCGACTTGAAGGCAGCAGGACTTATAACCGTTAACTTTCATATCCTTTATCCATTTTCATAAGTATGGAAAAAAAAATGTGTTATAAGGTACCTTACTATATTTTTTTTTGAAAAAATTGTTCGCTAGGAGGAACTTTTACTCTTTTGCTGGCATAATCAGAAATGAAAAGCTTTGTACAAGCTGAGGATATCTAACGTTTGTCAAATGCATTTTAGTTTTGTTTCTTTTATTTTACATTTACTTGTATTTACAATGATTCAATCTTATCATACGGCATAATTGTATTTGTATGAGTTAAAGAAATATTCAAAACAATATTAAGTGGGTCGGCCCAGTCTTTAGACCGCTTTTATTTATCCGTAAAGAAATCAGCTGATGCAATAAAAAACTGGCCAAGTGCTAGTCTGACTCGTGCACCGAGGGTTCCGAACAAACACTTATTCCATCTTAACTAGCCGGGGTAAGTTTGCACCTTGTATATAATGGCGCTGCAACAAATGAGGTGCAAAGTTAACGCCACCGATCACGTTTGTTGTATGGGAGCCCCACTTAATTTTTTTTTCTTTTTTTTTGTGGCAATAGAAATACATCATCTGTGAAAATTTCAACAGTGTAGCCTATCACGGTTCATGTCATGAGATACAGCCTGGTTTGGTATTGAGCAAAAATTGACGTTTGTTGTATGGGAGCCCCACTTAAATATTTATTTAGTTCTGTTTTTAGTTTTTTTTTTAGCGGCAACAGAAATACATCATCTGTGAAAATTTCAACTGTTAGCTAGCAGCTATCACGGTTCATGAGATACAGCCTGGTCACAGACGGACAGCGGAGGCTGAGTAGTAGGGTCCCGTTTTTACCCTAAGGGTACGTAACCCTAAAAACTGTAGTGTTCCTCACCTTATCCGCAATAGGTTTTCCCTTCTTGGAGTATATGAGCCCAGTGCCTGTGCTCTTCTCTTGCGCTTGAAGGCCGTCAAACTTGCTTTCTGCATACTCTAACTTCCCCTGATATTGCAGTTCCACAGCTTGCACTCTATTTCTAATCTGAAAGTTAAATAAAAAATCGTACTAGGATCCATAGAGCACAACATAATTTAATTAATATTATTTTTTATTTGTGCAAATATTTGTTCTTGGGTCATGGATGTTATCTATATATGTATTTATATATTATGTATATCGTCGTCTAGTACCCATAGTACAGTCGCCATCAGACATATCGTAGTAAGCATGTAAGGTATTCATAAATATCTGAACACGGCTCTTATTGACTGGGCGTTACAGTACATGTTCACATATTTATGAACGCCTTATATGCTGATGGCGACTGTACAAGCTTTGCTTAGTTTGGGACTAGGTCGATTTGTGTATGATTGTCCCTTAATATTTATTTTATTACTTTAAAGAGAAAGTCCCTGAAAATGCTATTTTCACTAAGCTATGTATTTGAGTGGATCAAATTTTTCTTGTTGTTATTCTGTGCGGTCACCCAGGAGACAATAGTGATTAAACTTCTTACAAAAGTATTGACACTTTATATAACTGATAATGCCAGGAGATAGTCTGCATCAGAATGGGGACTTTCATTTCATTTCAATAATCGTTATTGTAAAGAGTGACCCAGGGGAAATCAATCACCATGGCAACGAGCAACAGAAAAAAGTTGATTGACCCATTTAACTGTATTTAACTTTTTCACTGCCAGCGACGCATATAATAGGCGTTCACGTCATACAAGTTTGATCCTAGGCCACGCCCCCTGGCAGTGAATGCGTTACCTATATGCTCAATACCTCAATGGTTGTGCTTCTATATACAGTTATTGAGGTGCTCGTTACATCAAGGCTTAAAATTTTTTTTGGCTGTTCTTCTACAGACGTTATATTCAATAAATAGGTAAATTATGCCTACAATAGTAGGTAAATAACTAATAGTTCAGTCACACACATTATGAAACCAATTATATAAATATATTCATAGATTTTTTTAAACTGATGCAAATGCGTGATTCAGATAAAAGTCTCTTGGAGTTAATCGAAAAATACGAGTAAGTTGAGTTTTTCGCGTCGCATCACCGCATCACACATACCGTAGCTAGTTAAAAAAAAAACTCTTAATCATCATTTTGTTTCAAGCTATTAAAAACATCTTAAAAATATTGGACGCTTGTAGATTCTACATAAAGAAGCTACACACTCACTTCAGCGACTTCTTTTTCCTCGTCATTCTTAACGCGTTCGTATACAAACAGCTTTTCCTGGTACTTTTCCTCCAAATCAGGCGCCCCGTCGAGCGGTTGCTTCAGAACGTGACTTTGTTTTCTCTTTCTAAACAAACATTGCAGTTATCAAAAATAATGTGCAATGAAATCGCGGCACCTGGGACTTCAGAGTTCTGAAATTTTGTTATGATAATAAGAAACTGTTATCAAACCATAAATAGGCAAATTCGACAGTCCATGGAAAATTACTATAGAATAAACATTTCATTTTAAAAGTCAGTGTTAATTAAACCGCCTACCTATGAGACGGAAGTCAGTTAAATAATAAGTGTAGGTATTTCATTGGTTGTTTTTGTAAAATGCAGTGCCATTGTGAGGCGTGACGACCACATATACGATCGATGTGCGCACCGCTAAGAGCCCGAAAAAATTAGGCAATCTGAGCTTCTGCTATTGGTGGTGCGTTGTAGTAATACTAGGTGGTATACAGGGTAGGAAAAACCTTTGGGCCCTGGAGAGAAACTACCTTAAATCCTAGAACAAATAACTGCATTCACAGATTTTATGGTAAAGCTTACCTAAACCAGGACTCGAACCAACTAAATATCTAAAAAATTAACATTCTATTTAAATCTACTAATTAATATTAGGATCAATGTTAAGGACAGAATCTTTCCAATAAAAATTGGTACAGACGGAACGATACAAATGATCTGCTTAGCCCAAAGGTTGACTGGTAGATAATGCCCTATGGCATCAAGTCCGCCTTTGGTACGATACGTTTCTTTTTGTGCAATAAAGATTAAATAGATAATTAATAAACAATTAAATGGCCATTATGAAGTCCAGATGTCGTCTGGATTTCATACTGGCCATTTAATTGTATGTAGCGCTATATTCTCACATAACGCGATACAAATAGTTTCCATAAAATAATGTTATTTACATAAAATCTGTGAATGCAGTTATTCATGTTAGCGAATTATGATGATTATGGAAAAATGCTTTCTCAAGTATCATATGGTAATTTCCCTGCAGGGCCTAAGTATATTTTATTCAACACTGTATAAGAATATAAATAACATAATACGTGGCTTGCACTACGCAGTAAGCCCGTCATGCCACCGCGATAGAAGCTATTTTTTTTTTCCTACGAGTATATAAATACTCTAGCTTTTATTAAGATCTGAAGACTTACTTATAATACTCCGCCAACCGACGATGCAGCAGGCTGTTCTTCAGCTGAACCTGCATGTACTCGTGTGTGAGGTCCCTGTGGGCTAGCATGTACTCCTCGCGGTCGACAGTGATGGCCGCCGTGCCCACCCCCTTGCCGATCTGACCTTCGTCATCGGCATCTTCGCTAACTAGAATTGAGAATTTTCTGTACTATTCCAACCGACATACCTTTTCCCGGCGATAGGACTGTTACAGTGAAAAATTATGAATATCTAATAGATATTTAAGGAGTTTAAAATAGGCCACGTCGAGGCTACGGGATTAGGTATTACTATTTTTGTTTTTGGCCATTAACAGAATTTTATTTTTATAGTTAAATAAACTCAAGGTTTTCCTTCGGGTCATATTCCATAATTATAAAAATAATAATGTTATTTTTAAACGGCTGTATTTAGTTTGACCCCGTACCTATATTTCTACACTTTTGTTCCGTATTAATCCTGTCCTCGTCCCAGACTGATTTTTGTATTTTTGAATTGCAATCCTTCTTAAATTTGATACGAGTTCAACACTCGATTTGAATTTGTACGTCTTACTATGTAAAGTACCTACACGGGGACTGACAAGGCTAGCTACCTTCACACAATAAAAACTTTCCTTCATTTTTACCCATCTTCCTAGTAATAAAACCTTATCTATCTACCTAGTAATAAAAAATCAACGTTGTATATTCCAAAGTATAGGTATAAAATTTGACTTACCACTAGATCCACTTGAACTTTCTTCCTCTGCTGACTTCTTCGTATCTGTCTTCTTATTCTTTTTCTAGTAAATGTAAATAACTAATTGTTAATTTACAAATCAAGATACACAATATTAAATAATAAAAAAAAACATCAATAACTAACTTAACCTATCCTAAGAGAACCTAACTAAAACGCATCATGGCTCTGCGGCAGGGTACCCATGACACCGGCTACGTTCCCCGCGGAATAGCCATGTTAATACTTTGGGCGAGGAATGAGCCGGTTCTGTGATCCGAAAAACACTTCGACAGCTTTTTTTTTAATTGGCTGTAACAATAGTCTCTGGTCGTCCAGGCTCCAAGGCCCGAGTGTCGGTCGCCATTGCGAAAATATGTGGTTACTGGTGAGACCTACCTATCTACATACCTACAATAGCTCTCAGTAACGTACTACGATATATTTACTAATTAATGTACAAACTACTGAGACAAACCGATAATGTTATAGTTTAACGTACGAAACTCCTTGAAGTACTCTGTTACTTTTGCGCCAGAGATAAATAAATCTATTAAAAGGTACTTAAAAGTACCTACAGTTTAAATTCCAATTGTTTCATCGGATTCTCTAGATACGAGAGAATAGTGAAACAGCGCACAAAGCCTTAAGCAAAAACACTCCTAAAGCGATCGCGTCTCCGTCCATAGTACATAACAAGCCCCACAATAAAATTAATTAAATATTCATAAGAGCCGGCGTCACTTCTTTATAGCTGGATTAAAGATAAAAGCGGACAGACATGAATAAATGAATACGAGGGTGGAATGCGCCCTTCGTGCTGAAAACTTTGACGTCCCTAGTCACGTGAGTCACATTAATTAAATGGAAAGTAAGGACAATAACATTGCGGGGCGTACCTTGGTCTCCATCGCGTGATTCACCCGAATTTACCTCTTTATTGATTTGGTAAGGTTCATTGAAAATTATATTTAGTGTAATTTTGTGAAACGGCACGCGAATTATGACTGGGTTGCCATGGTTACTGGTAAATACGTATCGAGCGCGGTGCGGCCAGTCACGTGACGTCATTTAGCGCAGCATGGAGGTGGGAAATGAATTAACACTTTCGACACCAACAACCCGGTAGCCGGGCGCTCTGCTCGTAGTAAGTTTTCGCTACATACGGTTTTTCCCATGTTATCGGCTACGAGCGTATCCCGTAGCGCTACGCGGTAGCGAATGCGTTAATAATTATATGCTTTAATGTCTAATGTTTCCTTTGAATGTTTTCTTATCTCCCGATAAAATGTAGGTACCTATATACTTACAGTAAAGGAAACTGAAACGCGCACCTTTTTAACCCCTATTTAAATTCTTTGACTGTACATCTTTTTTGACGCCATCCAGCAGTGGAGTTCCAATACCCAATAGCATATTATAGCTAATCATCCCCCTTTCAAATATGCCGCTCTCGAATTGACCTATGGAGTCACGTTCGTAAATGCCGCACTTTATTTTATTCATTTATATAGGCTTATTTGCTACTGCTTCAATAATCTTTTATAGGCCAATAATGATTATAGTTTCTTCACAGCCATACTCGTATTCCCGATGATATCCGATTTGGCCATAGCCACCACAAAGCGCCAACGTTTTTCGTACAAAGAGAAAATGTAGATACACATATAGGTATACGAACATTTGTCGCCCGAGGGTCTCAAGGTATCCGATGTCGGCGCCATAACATCGATAACGGATGGGATAATCGGAGAGGCTGGGTGCTGGTGATTATAGTTAACATTTTCTTTCCCGATTTTGTAATCGAAACATTCCCAGAACACCTAGCATTTACGCCGCTAGTGAATCCTACTGACATTACAGTAAGCCTAACTGTTATTGCAGTAAGGCTTACTAAAATGTCAGTAGGCCTAAATGTTATTGCAGTAAGGTTTACTGAAATATCAATAGGATTCACTGGCAGTGTTAACATTTTGAATCAGAAAGCGTTTAAAGCACCTGTGCTTTGAACCAGTACACGCCTTGAAAGTTAGGTTAAAATGGCGCCGTACGATGCAAAAGAAAGGTTCAACCTTTTGAACGCCACAGTCACACCAATATTTGCTCTGGCCAGGATTCGAACCCATGACGCTAACCGCCGAATGCCGCTACAAACTCCGCCAATCGTGACGTCTACAAAGGTAAAGTAGTTGGTCTACAATTTACACCAACGGTCGTAAAAAGCGATGAAAAGGGCCTTATTTATCAAGATTCTGAATATACCATTTTATTTAAATTTTCACCATTATTTGAATCTACTCCAATACACATATGAATGATTCAGACCGACAATATTTTTGTTATTGTGGCGAATATCAGATCTCGCTTCGTACTGTGGTAATTAACAAATTTCAGAGCTCTCATGGGTGGATTGAGTTATGACACAAGCGGCTGCCAAATGACACTTGTTGCTGTAGTGGGAGCGGTGTTCAATGTTTACTTTGATTAGGAACTCATAGGCTAACGAACGCATTATTTAGTTGAGAGTCTAAACATTTATGAGTGGTATATTCCAACCGTCTAATAAATTGTAAGTTAACGTTCTAATCTCAAAATTTGGTTGGGTTTGTCGTTTTTATTAAGAGGCCTTTTTCCTTTTAAAATGCTGACTGTTTTAGACATTTTTCTCTATGATCATACGTGTTTCCATATTATTGACGATACTGCTTAGAATAGGGCTATTGGGATTTATTGGTATATATTTGAAACCTACAATTTGAATTTTTCATTGATAACTTTTGTTTCAAAAACTACTCGAAATTGACAAAAGTCACGCGGAAAATTAGTTTTTTTATTTTATTTTTGACTACACGCAATGATAGCATGAAATAGCTATGTTACTACCTAGAACTCGGGGAAAAGTAGTATTCACTTCAAAAAGTTGGTGGAAATTATCAATATATTTTATCATAATAGAAAAAAAATCATTTAAAATGAATATGGCCTCTTAAGAGTGATCACGAGATCGCGCTTTTTGATACAAATTGGTTAACTAATTGCATTTCATAATGAAAACACAAACTTAACCACCGAAAACTTTAATCTCTTTTCTGTGCAGGCGGCAAGAGGGCAAGCAAACAAATCTGAGTTGCAATTGCTGCAATTTGGCGGACCCGTTTTTATAGGAAACTGGTATTGTCATCTGCCTGGATATAAGCAAAAGAGAAACCCATGTACAATAAAAACGAAACCGATTCTCTTTGACTTTGAAACAGTAGATGAAAATATAGTCGGGGTTTAGATTAGAAAAACAACAATGCTTAGTTTCACAGCTGAAAACGTCTGTGTTCGAGTGAAATGACCTGGTTTCAAGAGAATAATGTTAGTATTTTTATTTCAACAAAAAATAGCCGGCTTCAACGAGAAGAGGAAATTGTATTTCTGAGAACAACTGAACGAGTAACTATAAAAACCCCGAAACAGTCATATATGTGCCTATAGGCACATAATTGAGGAGTTTCCTCGATTTGTCATGGATTTTGTCATCAGATCTTCATAAAATAATTATGGGACGGACTAGGAGATGCCTACTCTCGAATAAAAAATAATTTAAATTGGTTTAAATATAAATGACGGAGATAAGGTAACAAAGATAAAAAAAATTTTAACAAAAAATAGAACCGACTTCAGTAAAACTAAAAAGCCAAAAATAACCCGTTCAAGTACAGATTACCTTTGACTCACCCTTTGAAGTCGATCCCAAACCACTCAGTTATTAATATTTATATTTTATAGTTTACGTGAGGTTTGGCTTTTTAGTTTTACTGAAGTCGGTTCTATTTTTTGTTAAAAATTTTTTTTTTTGCTTTTTAGTGATTGTTAAAAACACTTATGGCAGGGTGATCAGGGAGGTCTTGAAGGCATGCATCTCGTTTGAATTATTTCCTAACTCCTATCCGTTGAGGAGTTGTACCTTCCATCATCAGCTCAGCATTGGAAGATGATGACTACCATATGCAAATACTAAATAGTTTTATAAAATATGTGAAAAATATTATAAGTGCCTATAAAATTTCAGGAATTCCTTCGATTCCTCATGGATCTCGTCATCCGATCTTCACCAAAATTTTATGGGACCAACCTTGAGATGTCTTTTCATGAACCTAAAAAGAATTTTCCAAATCGACTCATAAATGACGGAGTTCTGAGGTAACAAACATAAAAAAAAAAAAAAAAAAAAAAAAAAAAAAAAAAAAAAAAAAAAAACATACAACCGAACTGAGAACCCCCTCCTTTTTTTGAAGTCGGTTAAAAAAGCAATACAAGTACAAAACGGGAGTGTGAACACATACGCTTAGTGCAATGCGTATGTTCGCGGCCGGCACTGTCCTGAACCTGTTACCGCGCACAAACCTTGCATTGCACTGAGCGTATGCGTTCACATACGTATAATGTTGTCTGAAAGATGTTTTCTATCGGCAGTGAATACGTTATAAAACATATTCACACATTGTTAACTCTTAATAATCATAATCATATCATATTTTATCATCTGCGAACAATAAACCTTTGTAGAAAACATTCCGGGAGTCTTCCCTCATTGGCACACTTTTTTAACACGCTAACCTTTGTTGACGTTGGCAGTGTCACGCCCTGGGCGACTGCCAGACTCACGATAATGCGTGTTCCGAAATAGACATTCGGTAAATTTAATACCGGCTTCTTTCTATCGAATTTTGAGATGAAACTTAGCCGATACTGTTTTTTGTTTGCTAACCGGAGACGAACTACGAACTACGTTTTAGGATTTCCGTGTGCAACTGTTGTATTTAAACTCCTAATCAGATGAGAGTAAGTCTGTATTACGAGGGTGACATAGCGTGGTCGCTAAAACCTCTAGTCTAAATAAATGAAAAAAAAAATGCAAACTTATATTTCTAGAGAACCTAATTCGAACAGGAAACGAAACATTTCAGTAGAATAATTCGTGACCAGCGACTTGTGAAACTTTGCAGACAATAATATTTTTAAACGTTGTCTAACCTCTTTCGTTCACATTCTTTTTTCTTTTTTTGCCACGCTTTTGGGCAAACGTACTTATTCGTATTAAAAGTTCTGCTTTTGTGAAGCAGTCTTTGAAAATAAATGAGAATTTTTATAAAAAGTTTTCAAGGAAATTTGTAATCCCAAAACCTAATTAAATTTACGTACGCACCAATATTATGTATTAAATATGCAATTAGAAACGTATGTATGATGCTAAAACATATAATAAGGATAACTAGAAAAATGTTATGTACGACTTGCAAAATGAGAACAAAATAATGGTATATTAATATGATCGCGATATTGTTTACGTTTGTGCAGTATTTTGCACGAATACTATAACGTTGAACGTGAAATTTATTGAATTTATGTTTGTAACACTGTACCGTAGCCAAAACATTATGTTTGAAAATTTAATATTCATTCTGCATGTATTGTTTGCCTAGAGGCGCTTCGCGTCATTCATTTCATGAAATTTACAAACTTTTATGAAAGGTGGAGCCTAGCACCCAGGTTTGCGTTGTTGCGTATGCTATTATCTCGGATCGCGGCGCGCAGCGACCCCATCTTGGTCAAGGGTGCTCAACTGAAGAACTAATAACGTTGACCAAGGTTTTTTGTTAGTGTGAGTCTGGGACTATATAGAGCTTGGTCTATATGTATGAAACCATAAACACGAAGTAGAAAAATGACGAAGTTTAAAAGACATATGATTTTAATTGTATAAATAAGAAATTATTGATTTTACTTGCCTTTTATAATTATTTATTTATTTTATATTTCATATCAAAATGTTGAATAAAGTGTGATAAGTACTTAAGATTTTTTTTTTCCTCTATGGCTGTCACTTCTACCTGCGTAATCTATGCTAGATATTTAAACATCAACGGAAATGTCATAGCAACCTGTCTTGTAAAAAAATTCATCAAATTTTGTGGTTTTGTGTATAAATGAATTATACGTTGATACTACTGTTACGGTAAAATCCAGAATTTTCGAAAATGTCTGTTGATAAATACCGCAAGTGCTCTAAATATGGAATTACTCCACATATGGACAACCGGAAAGTATTTCATCGGTTTCCCAAACCGGGCAAAACCAACATCTTAAGGTAAGATACCATTCATGTATGTACCTACTTATTTTTCATAATGACATAATTCTAAATTAATATTATAAGATAAGATCGTGCCCTCAGAATAAATATACAGCATTAATCTTATTAATACTCATAATATTGAGAAAAAATACTGCTTACACACGCAAAAAATGTTAGGAACGGAATGTTTCGTGTGGTGTTCGTCCTCAGGGTTCCTTCCTGGAATTTTTTACGTGCGTTTAAGCAGCTTTGCTCAATTTTACGCAATTATTGATGTTATGTGTCGTTCCAAAAGTATTTTACAGAATTTTTGTTTTAGGTGTAAACCATATATACTGTTGGCCAGAACAGAAATCCTGGTCAATAGTCTCTTATGAAGTTGCATTCCAGTCACAAAGTTTTGTGCTGGAGACACTTCGGGGACTCCTGTTTTGTTGACTCCGCTAAAAGTTACTCCGCTAGAAGTTGCACCATGCATTCTATTCCGGGAAAGAGGGAATATGTCATCAAATTGATGAAGGGAGATGAAAAGTCACGCTGATGAAATTGAAAAGGTAACCATCGCATTCTCTTCAGACATTAAATTATTTTGTCTGTAGAGAGCTCACTGGATACCTATTAATGATTGTTATAAGACTACACGTAAATTCCATCCGATTTCGTTTTGATTTAATCATTTTGAATCTATGCGCTCGCCCGCTCGTCAAACGCGCGCTCACGCATAGTGCTTACCCGCTCTAACACCGCGCGTCTCGCTCACCGCGTCACGTACGCCAGTCCGCTCGCCGCTCGTAGCCGAACAGGCAACCAAATCTTAGTTTCGGTCGGTTTCGGTGTGTTTTGTTAAACTTCTTAACTGTTTGTATTATTAAGAGTACGTTCATAATAAACGTTAAAGTGTGCGCTTTAGTTTCATTGACACTAACCGCTAGTACCTAAAACTACACTGGCGCTCAACTCGCGGCACACGATCGATTCGCGGAATCGAAGTGTTTACCTACGAACTAAATAGTGATACTAGTGGTTATGTTTTTGTGAACAGTTGTTATCGTGGTTATAGTACAGTGTCGTCGTCGTAACGTAGTGCTATCTACATGTTACTTACGAAAATTACGAAGTAATATACCTACCGTTCGTCATTATGCCTCGTCGGAAAAGTACGCAAAGCTCTGATCGAGATATAGCGGAAGAAGACACGATGCTAGGGGCTCAACTATCGTCGTTCTTGTCGGCGTTTGCGGAGGCACAGGCAGCATCGAATCGTCAATTAGTCGAGAGCCTTGTCCAAGCCGCAACGACCGCGAACTCGAACGAAGTTGCCGCGCCGTCCCCGGCGCCATCTTGTGCCACTCCCGCGCCGTCGCATAATACAAATACGAACTTCGCAAATTGTACTGCACGATTTAACGGCTCCATGCGTGATCCCGAGGTGCTGGAGGCATTTTTGGACAACATAGAAATGTACAAAGAGTGTACAGGAATAACGAACGAGCATGCTTTACGCGGACTCCGCATGCTACTCGAAGGAGACGCCGCAGTCTGGTGGCGTGGGGTAAAAGCATCGATCACTACTTGGGATGAAGCGATACGAAGACTTCGTGCAAGATACGGTGTAGCCCGTCCGCCGCATAAAATATTCCGAGAAATATTCGCGGCCGACCAAGGTCACGAACGCGGGGAAGCGTTCATTGGACGACTACGTGCTTCGTTAGCTTGCCTTCCATACCCAATAGAAGATAGGATGCAGGTCGATATGGTATATGGACTGCTCGACAAAAGAATCCGAGAACGGGTCCCGAGAGAAGCTGTGAAAAATCTGGACGAATTGCTGCAGAAAACACTAAGCGTCGAAGACGCCCTCGACGAAATGACCGCTTCGCGTTACGGCGCGAGCGCCGCCGACTCATCGCTCCGCGGATCCAGCAGCGCTAACTACAATCGCGTTTTTGCGCGCGAATTGCGCGCGCCCCTGCGCGATCAACGCGCAGCGCGCGCTTGTGATAGCGCGCCGCCGATCCTCGCGCCGCCGATCGTCGCGCCGCCGACCGCCGCGCCGCCGCGCGCCGCCACGACGTCGGGCGCCGCTGTGCCTACCGCTGCGCCGCCGCCGACACTACAGGATCGCACTAAGGTGACTAGTGCGCCGCAAGGTAAAAAACTTTATTGTGTCTATTGTCGTAAAAGTGGCCATGAGCGTAGTGATTGTGCGAAATTTAAGAACAAATCCGAGTCTGCAGATATCCGTTGTTATGGTTGCAACGCAAAAGGCGTTATTCGTGCGAACTGTGATATTTGTAACAGTAACAAAGACTCATTCTGTTCTTTCGATGACTTTAAAAGTGACGAGTGTAAAGTAAATCGTTCAAAGAATAATAATGTGGGTGCGAAACGTAGCGCTAAGCATTCAAAGAGTATTTCAGGTCAGACTGAACATTTTGCTATTGTGTCACAGATTAATAATGCGCAGACGGATCAACGTAGTCATGTTATGCCGTCCAGTACTTGTTGTCGTACTAAGAATGTATGTAACGTGTCACAGATTAATCATGACCAGACGGATCACTGTATTATGCCGTCCAATAGTAGTAGTTCATGTCATACTGATAACGTTAATATTGTGTCAAAGAGTAACACAATTCAGACGGGTCAATCTGTTAATGTTACCCCGTCTCAAGCTTATTCATGTTCAAATGAAAATTTAAATGTCTTGTCAAAGAGTAACACAATTCAGACGGGTCAATCTGTTAATGTTACCCCGTCTCAAGCTTATTCATGTTCAAATGAAAATTTAAATGTCTTGTTAAAGAGTAACACAATTCAGACGGGTCAATCTGTTAATGTTACCCCGTCTCAAGCTTATTCATGTTCAAATGAAAATTTAAATGTCTTGTCAAAGAGTAACACAATTCAGACGGGTCAATCTGTTAATGTTACGCCGTCTCAAACTTATCCATGTTCAAATGAAAATTTAAATGTCATGTCAAAGAGTAACACAATTCAGACGGGTCAATGTGTAAATGTTATGCCGTTTCATAGTAATTCATGCCATACTGAATTTTCAGATATTGTGTCAAAGACTAACGATATTCAGATGGGACAATGTGTTACTCCGTCAAAGAATAGTTTATCACAGACTGTACGTTGCGGTGATGAGTCGCGAGCGGATCGTGCAACTACTTTACAAAGTGGCGGTACCGGCGATCGTCCGATTTTGCGAATTGAGATTCTCGGTTATCGCGGTACCGGGTTAATTGACACGGCAGCTAAACGAAGTATTGCGGGGTCGAGTCTTTACGCGTTGTTATGTAAATTAAAGCAGCCTTTACGTGATTGTTCGATGACGATTAAGCTTGCCGATGGTGTAGTGCGCGATATTAAAGTTAAACTTGTTGATGTTGAAGTAAAGCTCGAGGGCTCTATGATACCTATAACGTTTGTTATATTCCCTGACGCGGTTAATAACGACACTTTATTGGGAATCGACTTCTTAAGAAAGGCGCGTCTTGTTCTTAACATTCCTAACGATTCATGGTTTACAGCTGATCGGCCTCAGGTCATTCACCCTCTTCTGTGCGAGTCGTCAAGATCGTATGTAGGGTATGCGACTGCGGATGTTCTTCGGTGCGATGAAGGTACCATGCTGACACCGACTGAAAAGGCGATCCTGGCTGAAACGTTACATGAATATGGAGACATCTTCAGAGAAGGGGGAGGTCCGACACCGTTCGCAGAACACTGCATCGACACGGGTGACCACAAGCCCATCGCCGCACCGCCATACAGACTCACACCAGCCAAGAAAGCCATTATGGAATCTGAGATAGACAAGATGCTCAAGGAGGGCATCATTGAGGAATGTGAGTCACCATGGGCCGCACCGGCTCTCTTGGTGCCAAAGAAAGACGGAACTTATCGATTCTGTGTGGACTATAGGAAACTCAACGCGGTCACAAAGAGTGACTCTTATCCATTGCCCGTCATCGACGACTTGTTGCAGTACACAGGTAAGAGCTGTTACATGAGTACCATTGACCTACGCTCCGGTTACTGGCAAGTCTCTGTCAAAGAGGAGGATCGGGATAAGACGGCGTTCGTTTCACCGCTGGGAATACATCGCTTTTCCCGGATGCCCTTTGGATTACGAAATGCTCCGGCGACTTTTCAGCGGTTAATTGACAGATTCCGCTCCGGTGGGTCACTCCAAGGCGTGACCATACTAGGGTATATAGATGATCTGATTGTAATATCTGACAGCTTTTCGCAGCATTTGGAGGACTTACGTGCTGTATTTGACCGATTACGTGTCTTCAATCTGCGTGCCAATCGTGCCAAGTGTGTATTTGCACGAGAAAGTGTCAAATATTTGGGACACGTCATCACATCTCAAGGAGTGTCTCCAGATCCAGATAAGATCAAGGCTATATCTGAGATGAAAGAACCTACCTCTGTGAAGCATCTGAAGAGCTTCTTACAGACGTGTTCCTGGTTCAGGAAGTTCGTCCCAGGGTTTTCTCAGGTTGCCCAGCCTCTGACTATGCTTACGAAGAAAGATCAGTCATGGTTGTGGGAAGAAGCCCAGGTCAACGCTTTCAAAGAACTTAAGAGGTTACTTACCTCTTCACCAATACTGATTCAGCCTGATTACTCCCGCCCATTCGTTCTTAGAACTGACGCCAGCAATTATGCCTTGGGCGCAGCTTTATTGCAGGGGGAGTCTCAGCGTGAGGAACGTCCTATAGCGTACGCCAGCCGCCTTCTTACACCTGCAGAGCGCAACTACTCTACCACAGAGAGAGAGGCTCTGGCAGTCGTGTGGGCCGTTGAAAAGTTCCGTGGCTTCATCGATGGTCACTCTGTGCGCGTGGCTAGTGATCATCAACCCTTGAAGTGGTTACTTACCCTCAAGTCGCCGACGGGAAGACTGGTACGCTGGGCGATGAAACTCCAATCCTTTGATCTTCAAGTTGATTATACACCTGGAAAGGCTAATGTCATAGCTGATTCACTTAGTCGCCCTCCGTGCGAAGAGGAAGTTCGTGATTCCTGTGGAGTGTGTACTGTGATCATCGAAACGCCGAGATGGGAAGCCGCTGCTCTGCGCGATGACCAGCTCGCCGATCCAGAAGTAGCGAAGATCATCAAGGGCCTGGAAGGAAAAGATGAATTAGAGAACAACAGATGGACAGAAAGAGGATACCATATGTGCAGAGGAGTACTGTACCGTTATACTGACGTAGACACCGATGAACCACAGCTCGTTATCCCTGAAAAAAGAAGAAAGCAGGTGATGCTGGAGTGTCACGATGCTGCTACCTCAGGTCACGGAGGATTAGATAGGACACTGCACCGCATTTCTCAACGGTTTTACTTTCCTGGTATGCGTCGTTTTGTAACTGAATACCTGAAAACCTGCATCGATTGCCAGAGGTTCAAACCGTCTAATGAGAAACCTACAGGATTGTTACAAACTCCTGTTCCAGCCCAACGATTCGAAGTGTTGGCTGTCGATCTTTTTGGACCACTTCCGAAGGGTGCCAATGGAGAGAGATGGGTACTTATCGTCGAAGACACCGCAAGCAAATGGGTGGAACTATTCTCTCTCGTTGAAGCTACTGCTGAAGTTTGTGCCAAAACATTGATTGAGGAAGTCTTCTTACGTTTCGGATTTCCACGTCGTGTCATTTCCGACAACGGAGTGCAATTTATTGCGGAAGTGATGCAGAAAGCGATGTTCACTCTGAACGTGAAGCAAAACCTCGTCCCATTGTATCATCCAGAAGCGAACCCGGTTGAAAGGAAGAATCGCGATCTGAAAACGCAGTTGGCGATCCTTGTGCAGGATCATCATAGAGAGTGGCCAGAAGCTCTGCCTTTCATTCGCTTTGCTATGAATTCTTCTAAGACAAAGTCAACTCAACAAACTCCCGCATTCTTGACTTATGCTCGTGAGTTAAGGTCACCGCTGGATGTGCAAAGTGATCTGCGTGCTGTAATAATGGCCGAAAACTATGTGCCCCAGATCACTCCGTACTTACTGAAGCTTGCAGATACTCTAAGTACAAGCAAGGAAATAATCGAGAAGAACCAGGACATGCAAAAGGCTGCTAAGGATCTTCGCCGCAAAACTGATGCGCTGGAAGTCGGTGATTTGGTGTTGATGAAATCCCACGTCCTTAGCAACGCTTCGAAAGGCGTCACTTCTAAGTTTGCTCCGAAACGTGACGGCCCCTACGTTGTTTGTAGGAAAGCAAGTCCAACAACTTATTGCGTCGCTTTTCCAGAAAAGCCAGAAGAGATTGTAGGAAAGTATCATATCTCTGATCTGAGACGCTATCATGGTAGGGAGGGTGAATGCCTTGAGGCTCCGGTCGCTCCTGCTCGTCGGAGAGGACGACCTCGAAAGACTTAGGTTATTTTAGTTTGACTAGTTGTGAGGACACTGTCCTAGTCAAAAGGGGGAGTATATAAGACTACACGTAAATTCCATCCGATTTCGTTTTGATTTAATCATTTTGAATCTATGCGCTCGCCCGCTCGTCAAACGCGCGCTCACGCATAGTGCTTACCCGCTCTAACACCGCGCGTCTCGCTCACCGCGTCACGTACGCCAGTCCGCTCGCCGCTCGTAGCCGAACAGGCAACCAAATCTTAGTTTCGGTCGGTTTCGGTGTGTTTTGTTAAACTTCTTAACTGTTTGTATTATTAAGAGTACGTTCATAATAAACGTTAAAGTGTGCGCTTTAGTTTCATTGACACTAACCGCTAGTACCTAAAACTACATTGTCCTATTCTACTTTAATATTATACATGAGAAAGTGTGTGGCAATTTTTGGATGTTTGTTATTGTTAGACGATTTTTATGACAGAACTCATTGGGGAAATGGAGGGGTTAAATTTGAATTTACAGTGTCAGCGCGGTCACTTCTCTTGGTTGAAGTATTATTATATTCTCTAATTGACTATTTGCTATTAAATTTTATTAGGTATTTAATTAGTCCCTTATGGCGACTAACGAGTATGAACGCGAACATATTTATGAGTAAAAGCAAATATATATTATTTGAACAAAAACATACTTACATATTTACGATATGAAATTGTATTTCTGATATCAGCTGAACGAGTTACTGAAAAACCCAAATCACGATATGTATGCTTATAAAATATTTAAAAAGTTCCCTCAAGATCTTCTTAATGTCAGGATTGGATGCTCACATGCTGGCAATCGGCACAATTAAACAAACAAACCCAATCGGTCCATTCATTTCCAAACAAAACCAAAACACATCTTCAACGAGAACTAAGAACTTCCTGCATTTCGTAGCGATTAAACATTATAAAATTGTTTAAATTATAGAGTATCGACAATCTGGATGACGCCCATGAAACGACACAAGTGCTACCACCAGAGCAAGTTCCATCGTCTTCTAAGCATTAGGTGAGCATTTATACTCGTTATTTATATAAATGGACATTATTAAGAACAATCATTTACCGAACAGACATCCTCCTCAATTTGTTATCGATTAAACATGCAATTTTTTTCCTAATTACAGAGTATAGGGTAACTGGTTGACGCCATGGACACTTCACAGGCGCCACGGCCACGACTGGAGAAAGTTCCATCGACTTCTGAGCATCAGGTTAGATAATTAAATTAACTCTATAATTTTTCAAGCTTTTATTTAACTTGCATTGTATGTATGTATGTAAGTATGTTTGTTCGGGTGGAATCTTGCAACTCTATTTTGAAGCAGATATCGTCAACCGATTGAGCTGAAATTTTGCATACTTACTTAACTTTGATGACAATACGATAATATGATACCATGGGGCTGATTTGATGATGGAGCCGGAAGGTGGCCATAGGAACTCAATAATAGAAAAAGCAATCCTACCGAGTTTGGGCTCTTTAGAATCATCTAAGTGAGCGTTCGATGGATATCCAAGATAGATGAGAAAAGTACAGTCGGCTATAAAAGCTGGTCACTAAAATGAAATTTTTGATAGAAACTTATTACATTACTGTATGTATCTATCGATCTCTAAATTTTGCTTAGTTGTCTAAGATCCAAGAAATGTGATCATTGATCATACATGCTCGATAATTTATATTACGTCGTTTTTAAAGTTTTTTAGCCATAGTCCTTTTTCTGCCTTGTATGGGCATTGTACGGTAACCTAACCGCAGGTTCGAATCCTGTCCGAACCGTGAAATTTTTCAATTTTCGCTTCATTTGTAAACATTTAGTTTACGTTAGCTGACGTTACTGCTTTAATTAAAATAAGTGTTCGGAGAGCATCTAAGATACAAGTGAATACATGACTGTATCCATACTATCCATACTAATATTATAAATGCGAAAGTGTGTCTGTCTGTCTGTCTGTCTGTGTGTCTGTCTGTTACCTCTTCACGCTTAAACCGCTGAACCGATTTTGGTGAAATTTGGCATGGAGATAGTTTAAGATTCGAGGAAGGACATAGGATAGTTTCATCCTGGAAATTATACCTAAAAAGATTGAAAAGGGAGTGAACATTTCTGTCGGGATGCGGTGACCCTGTAAGAAAAGTAACTATTAGAGCAAAAGCACAATTGCTCTTACATTTGCTTAGGCACTTTTAATAATCCCTTTTATCAAGTTCCACGCGTACGTAGTCGCGGGCAAAAGCTAGTAATATTATAAATGCGAAAGTGTGTCTGTCTGTCTGTCTGTCTGTCTGTTACCTCTTCACGCTTAAACCGCTGAACCGATTTAGATGAAATTTGGTATATAGATAGTTTCAGTCCCGGGGAAGGACATAGGATACTTTTCATCCCGAATAAATGTAGTGTTCCCGTGGGATGAGCGGGTAACACCGCGGGGCACAGCTAGTATTATATAACTTAACTACCATACGAGTAAATACAATGGCACATATATTTATATACTATACGACGTATATCCATATTAATATTATAAATGCCAAAGTGTGTCTGTATGTCTGTTACCTCTTCACGCTTAAACCGCTGAACCGATTTAGATGAAATTTGGTATATAGATAGTTTCAGTCCCGGGGAAGGACATAGGATACTTTTCATCCCGAATAAATGTAGTGTTCCCGTGGGATGAGCGGGTAACACCGCGGGGCACAGCTAGTATTATATAACTTAACTACCATACGAGTAAATACAATGGCACATATATTTATATACTATACGACGTATATCCATATTAATATTATAAATGCCAAAGTGTGTCTGTATGTCTGTTACCTCTTCACGCTTAAACCGCTGAACCGACTTAGATGAAATTTGGTATGGAGATAGTTTGAGACCCGGGAAAGGACATAGGATACTTTTCATCCCGAATAAATTTAGTGTTCCCGGGGATGAGCGGGTATCACCGCGGGGCACAGCTAGTTATATATAATATTCATATAATAATAAATACGATGAAATGTCTACTGCATTTATTGAATTTTATTTTATAATGTGTTTTAAATTACATTACAGATGAACTTCCATCCGAAGCCCATGCTACGTCTAACCATGCTCAATAAATTTGATGCATTGTTTGACTCCCTAAATGCTGACAGCCCAGACCTGCGTGGAGGAAAGAAGTACTCCACTTACATGTCGCAGCCCACATTTAGATTTATTTAAGCGAATGAAAGAGTTTGTTCGGGGACTTAAATTTAAACGGTCACCTCCGCCATCACCAGCAGGTTGGATACGCACAATGAATGCGGTAGAGAGACTGTGGAATAATGTAAACGCAATGGGCGTTAGTAGCATTTCTACTTGTCGCTTAAATCAAGATCCGCTTGAAAACTGTTTCGGTTGCATAAGGTACCACTGTGCTTCAAATGATAATCCCACAATAATCCAATTTATTTCTGGGCGATAATTGAGTAACTTGAGACACACCGGTTATAAAACTAATTATGATTTTGATACTGCGATTCTGAACGATAATTTAAATACATTTTTGTTATCTGTATCAGGTTAAGGTAACAAACAACCGCCAGCAAGTAATCAAACGCCTACAGATATACCATTAGATCAGGTATTAGCTGATGCAACTGAAGCAGTAGACCAGGCAACTTCCGAAGCTCATGCTGAAGAAAATGACTATTTAAAAAAAATATTAGGTGTTGTTTATGTGTGTCAAAACCAGTATTTGTAATAGGATAATATAATAATTATAATTGTTATAATTATTTGTGCAACAAGAGAGCAAATTTGTTTTTTGTTGCGGGTGCTGATTTTGAGTCCTTAGTAAGAATCCTTAGTGTAACCATGTGTAACGAGGGACTCACAAGATGCAAAAAACTTTGCTCTCGTGTAGCACACACAACCTCATCACCTCAACAGCGAGAACAAATTCGTTTTTTTTTGTACTTGTTCTTTCAACCATTAAAGTGTAGGTATGATTATAGTCTTTGTTGCTGATTTCAATGATATTATAAATAAAAAAATAGATAAATGCTAATAAAAAGGAATAACAATATAATATAATTGAAATTATACATTCCAACACTGCCGTACCAGTCTCTCACAACCACCACGGTTGTCATTAGGAATTAGATCAAAATAATAATAATTTTGGCCGGGTGTATTGGAACGTGTTCTTATTCGAGATTGGATTCGAAACATGAATATCGAATTGATTTATGTTTTTATCACTCTCTTTTATATACAAAAAATGAGTGCTGTGAAGTTAGAATGATTCGAATTTTATAATTAACCTAAGGCTGAGAAATGACAATTCGTGGCCAAATATTGAAAAAGAAAAGTTACTTTGTGCTCTCGCTCGACACAAAATCGCATTTCGTTTACTGTTATCTCGGAGCAAAATCATAATGTTTGCTTATGTGCTGGTAAATTTATTTTAACTCGTGATAAAATTGTCGGAAACGAGGAATAATTATTAGAGATGTCTCACGAAACGTTTAATGAAATTATTGGGACAATATACAGGTATATTGTCCCAATAATTTCATTAAAGGGAGAGGGTCGATTGCAAAACAAAAATGTACATAGTTAAGGGCTTTAATCAAAATAAAACTTAATTGATTCCTTTATGTGACGAAAGTTACCCATACATTTTGTATGACTAACTTTCGTCACACAAAGGAAGCGACCGTGATTTTTTGTTAACTTAGTTTTTAACTATGTACATTTTTTAGCAATCGACCCGTAAATAGATTCATCATCAAATGTAGAAGTGCACAATATCCTAAAAAGCGTTAGATACTCAGCAAATAATGTTACATGGAAGGGATCGCTAGTCGATAATACCGCCTGTTGTTTACCTCTGTAGGGCTAGCATATCTTGCTGCGACTTCGCTTGTCGATCTCGCACGGTATCGAAAGGAAAATTACAGATAGTATTTGTCGCGCGACAAAAGAGTCGCGTGTCCAAGTTATGCTGGACATTTTGCTTGTTATTTTATTGTTTCTCATGATTTATATTATTTTATTCTGTATTCAAGGTGTGCAATCGGAATTTATAATCTGCAAAACCTCATATTATTCTTCTTTCTTTGAGTAAAGAATGTAGATTTCATCTTGATTTAGTTTTATTTCACATACAAATGAATGATTACAATGAACGTTAATTCCAGAGTTGTGAGGGAAACCTGCAGTTCCGAATACTTAACTTACTGATGTTAAGTATGACATTATTATTATTAACAATGGTTTCTTGACACATCAGTTAAGTATTTGGACAAATAAGGCGTTACTTTGCGTAAATCCATATTAATTAAAACAATAATATTGCTTTGCTAATCCGCGATATAATAACATGTACATGTCGATTAGTGCCAACTTACTTGTTTGCGTATTTTTTCATGCAATCATGCATTTAATGGTCCCACCATTATGCATTAAAATACACAAATAAGTATATAAAGGTAAGCACGAATTGACTGGCACGTTATTATATCGCGGATTAACAAAGCAATATTATTGTTTTTATTATTCAAGTTTCCCGCGTATATTGAACTGTCACTTTCTGACTGATGACACCTATTTCCGGTTCCGGTTTTGAGTTTTTACTGGGCTGACGTTGAGGCGCTGTAGGACTTATATACGTGTACGGGTGTGCGTGTGTGAGTATGTCGCATTTGCTTGTATGGCAGTTAGCGTTCTTCTCCTTGTGAGTATTATATTCCTTGATCTTGGTTATGTAATTGTGTATTCCTAAGTTTTGCACTGTGTCAAAAGAGTTAAGCCGTGTACACACAAACGAACAAAACTTGTACGACACGAACACTTTGTTCGCACGTTCATACCGACAAACGAACATTAAACACTACTAAAATTCCGTGTTCTATGTTTGTGTTCACTGTGCTTTTGTTCGTTCATGTGTGTACACGTTATTAGGTTACTCGGCACAGCTGTATTAAAGGTATAAATAAAACAAATGTCTGTAGTTTCGAAAAAACGTTTCATTAAAAAATAAATATAAACAGGAAGAGCTTAAAACAGCAGTACACACGACAATGCAAAATATTTAATCAAACAAATCTTAGCACTCTAAGTCACATTCCATAAATATGTTTGTTCACAAGCCATTTCAATTAAGCACCTATCAGTTTTTCATGTTTAGCGCAATGTATTTAGACTACGATTCCACTGACGCAGAGCAGCCTATGATGGTTGCGATTATCACGTGATAGATAAATGACAATAAAGCATCGTCACTGTTTGACAAGCATGTAAGTGGGAAAGTAACGGATTCTTTATCACACAAATATTATAAATGCAAAAGTTTGTGAGTTTTATCTATAACGGCTGGACTACGTTTGATATGGTACATAGGTAGCGGGCACACATAGGCTAGTTTTTACCCCGAAAAAAAACAGTGTTCCAGTTGGATGAACGGGTAATACCGCGGGGAGCTAGTCATTTAATATATATCGCATGACAAACGCGACTATCATAGGCTTTTTGAGCGGAATGTAGTGGAAAAGCGACAACTGTTTACACTGACGTCGAGCCGAGCCAAGCCCTTTATTTGACAGTCCGCCCAGCTTTTATTGTTTCTATTTTCTTTGTTCACGCGGAGTGGAGATTTTGAGCCCTATGATTGGTCAACTTTAGATCCATTCCTCTCGATTGCACCCACGTCCGCATCAATGGAAACACACTCTAAAAGCAGTGTCCTTAATTGAGCAGTTCAAGGCTAGCACTTGCTGCACTCACGAACGTAATCAAATTTCATGAGCAGGAAGCACTCAAGACACGTGCGTACCTTGACATTGCATCAATCTGGCTACAGCAAGGTCATGATCACAAGAAAAACTCAATGTAGGTATTCGAGTTTACCTTATGATTAAAGTACTAGTCTAGTCTAGATAGACCATATATATCGCACACTCGCCCGGGAAATCACGGTTTTTAGAGCCTCATGTGTAAGGTTTACAATGTAACAAAATATCTCGATCGCTTCATTGTTTCCCACACAAATGCATTTGAGACATTTTTGTATGAAAAGTAAACTTACACTAATGTTGTAAAAATTGTGACATTGATGTAAATGACTCCGGAAAATTCTTATGATAGTGTACAGTCAGTAGCAGAAGTTCCTACGCACGCACGTGGTGCTCGTAATTTATTTACACACGGACTCTATTAAGAAAATAAGCGTTGTACAGATCATTGTTAGCGTATTCTGCTTAGTTTCTTCTGATGCTGACGATGCAGACACTAAATAACTCATATTTTATAAAACATTTTTCCAGTATTGGTACAGAATACATTATGTAGTTCGTTATTTACGTTTATATTAACATCTGCCCTTAAAACTAGTTTGGTCAGTTGTCTCCCTAGCTTTACATATCCTACAATTTGTCTCAGGACTTAAATAGTTAATTTCATATATCAAGGCTCGATTTTACTTGAATATACATACACAGTAAAAACCACAAATGTTTATCTTCTGTTACTAATTGCTTTATGATCTCAACTCTTTAAATTGGCACGTGTCATTTTAACCATATATTTTGTTCCATTGTCATCGCCTAAAGACGTTTACTAGTGGAATTGCGCCTTGTTATATGAAATGAACTATACTTACAAAAGATCTTCGTTGCTAAGTCGAATGGCTATGACATCGATATTGTGAATCGAGAGTAAGTTTTGGACAGAAGTAATATTTTAACAATAGCTACAAGTAAGTATTTAGCCATACCTTACAATACATTTTGGCTAAGTTCCGCACATTCTTTAGAGTAAATTACGATAGGCAGTTTCCTAAATATAATTAGACCGTCAGTTAGATTATCCAAAAATGTTGGACATGTATTTTTTTTAAGTCGATTAAACAAAAAAAATATGATTTCCATCGAAGTGCCTGACGTCACGCCGTGGTAAAATTTATGCGTCTTCGTTGGATTAACTATAGAAAAAATAAGGGTCTAACATTTTTTGATTATCTAATTTACTTTGTTGTTAAAATTTGTATATAATATGTATTTTTTTAGGTAAGAAATTTCCCAATTTTGAAATATTTAGTTGAACTACTCTCCGATTGCGACTCGAACGTAAACTTTTTTTTGGGTCAAAATGGTCCCATATCAAATTTGGTCACTTTTATCTGAAGCTACTTTTTAATTTACATAAATGTAGAAAACAGGAGATTATGTAATCCGATAGTTGTGTAAAAAGCTTTTCTTTGAAATTATAGTTTACATTTTTCTTAATTTTTATTCTTTTGCTATATAACTTATTCATATCTTTGGTCTATTTTCATTCTAATTTGACTAGAAGCACTTATTTTGATTTATAAATAGGGATATAACTAAACAACTTTAAATGCATTTTCATCGATAATACAAGCGTAAATAAAGATTTTGGCTCGTATGCTAGACTGCTAGTAGGTATAACTGATAGCTACCAACAATATATATTTAACAAACATTAAATAGTGGGAATATATTTTCACTATTTTTTTTAAATCTGAAGTAGCATTAGATTATATCACACCGATTGCAAGAAACAATTTATCTGCAAATATAATAAACGATGCAAAGTTTTCGTAGACGACTGAATAATTACAAATATAAATTACTAAGCAACTTTAGCCAGAAATAATGAATAGCAGATTACTCATACACTATAAATATAGTTTTGTTGGACACACTACACATGATAGAAAAAATAACGTTCCTTGAGCGAAATTTTACAAGAAGAGATTTTTGTTGCTGTAAATGTGAATAGGGATTTATAATGACGATGATTTTTCCACGCCATTTTTAAATCAAATTGTCGACTTTTGTTTACACTTATTTGAAACAATTGTTTTACTTATGTTTACATAATGTCAAAATATTTATCATACAATGTGGCATCAGTTAAAATAAAAACTACTAATATAATATTTCATATGAAATATGGCAAGATCGTCACAAAAATGTCGCAATAAACACAATTCCTTCGGTTACAATATTTCAAGGAAAAATCATATTTTGAGCTCCGGAAGTATCTGTATAAAGTGTTCCTCAGAAAAAACAATCCTGGGACAAATTCTATTTTAGCGATTACACAAATCCTCAATTACGATTTAGTTCATTTCAACTTTTACGGTCAATCGAGACAAGCGCTCTTACACATGTAGTTTTCCATTGTATCGGGTAAGCTCGATTTTCGTCTCAACTTTGTCATCCAAGTTGATAGAGAAAATATTGCTAAAATGAACTTTTCTGACAATACGACGGAAAACTGCCCCGCTGGTGCATTTTCACCGACTGACCTTGCCAGGTGTAATCGGGCACAATTATCAGAATAAGGAAACAGATCAATTTTTTAAGGGCCACCGATAACGAGAGGCAGTGGTGTGTGGCGGCGGCCATAGGTAAGAGCGAAACATCACAGTGCGATCTATCGCACCCACATGAGGCCTCGTTTGACAGTTTCGCTGGCTTCTGACGACGTAGCCGGGTATTTGCAAATTACATATCGTAAACAAATAAAATGGTTTGAGCAATGAAAAGGACATAACGTATATAATTACTTGGATTACGGAACTAGAGAAGTAATATATATCTAAATAAAATTATCACCGTATTATAGTTTTCTTTTATGAAACTTCAGTTTTGTAGAAATAATTAGCAAATATGTTATAGTAATCCGACCATATCTGCAAAGAAGTTATAAAAAAAACAGAGATAAGAAGGAAGGAAGGACTTGAACAAACCATATTGAAAAAAAAGCTCCCACGCAAATTCTTTGGCCGAGTTTCAATTTTTCTGATAACCACAAACGCGAATGGCTAACGAGGTCTTTCACCTTCAAAAGTGGTAAGAAAACAAAATAGTCGGCCAAAGGTGAACGTGCATACTACAGGAAGACTTGAATGTTACAGCTATTGGTCTTTTGAGCACTGTTGAGTAAAGAAGTGAGCTTCCGTAGCAACGAGGGTTGCTTGGTGTTCTCACTGTCACGTCATCGCCCGATGATGGTGGGTTCGTCGGCCATCGCCAGTTCGTCTGTGGCAGCCTTATCACCTTTCCTCTTGCGGGAGTACCACAGAAAAGACGCGGCACCGCAGAAGTTCACCAGCACGACGAACAACGCCAAATAGAAGCTGATGTGGAAGCTGTGAGGAAGAAAATTGTATTTTAACTAGATTCTTATGACTGTGGGAAGAGGCGTGGTAAGTTCAGCGTCCGGTATTCATATTCTAACCAAGTAACTACATATTATAAGTACTAGTATAAATACTTTTATCACACGACTGAGCCAAACCCGCGTTGTCATGCGTAAGAAACTTATTAGTACAAGGATTTAATACAACTTTAGTCGTGTGTAACTCGTATTTTTGGTCGTCTGAATTCTGATGTAGTTGGATGCTACATTTAAAATTAATTCGAACCGGGTGGTTGAAAATATGTATAATTATAAATTTTTTATCTTTAGTTACATAATCAAATAACTTTAACTTTATTCGGAAAATTAATAAACTAGAATCTGATTAAACTACGAGTTATGTAAGTGATAAAGAAAATACAATGGTGGGGCTATAATAAGTTTACCTGTAAGTAAATTTTATTGTATTGTATACCTGTAAGTTTAATTTTACTAACGAAGACACCATTTAATGTTCATTAAAAAAAACAATATAAACTTTAGTTTACGTATACACATACACCCTGTGTACGGACGAACGAACATAAACATGCATCAAACACTGTTCGCACGTGGTGCGTACCGCTAACGAACCTCAAACACAACAAGACGGTTCATACGATTAATATTTTCGATGTTTCTGCCATGTTTTTGTTCGTTCATCCGTACACGGCTTACGAGTTTGTGTCAGAATACATAGAAAAAAAAAAAAAAATATTAGTTCGAATTGAGAACCTCCTCCTTTTTTGAAGTCGGTTAATAATAAAAACTAGGCAATATATTACTTACTAATGGTACGCGTCTTGCGGATAGACCGTTTTCACTTCTTTGCTTAGTGTCTCTACCGTTGTCGTCATTACTTGTACCACGACGAATGTGCAGGCGGCTAAAACAAAATAATCTTGAATAAATATTCGTGGTTATAACTATTAATAACAGGTAGGATCGCCATCGGGAATGTATGCATAGTACCTGACTAGGTTGGAGGAGTTTACGTCTTTTGCTACAACCTACTTTAAATTAGAATAAAAAAAAATATATAATTTTATAAAATAATAAAAAATAGTAAGCATATTAAATACCTAGTATATCTTTAGCATACTTTTTTTCAAAATCATTCAACTGTTTTGTATAAGAACATATCCAAAACCTGGTAAGTTAAAACGTGTAGCTGGTACTTTAAAATATACCTCTAGGACGAGTATATACTTGAAATCAGCTCAAAAAGCAATTTTATTCGGTATGTTCCGAGGGTTCAAAAGGTTCACTTTGCATTATAAAACACTTTCAAACCAGACAAAAAATTTAAAACTACCCCGTAAGAGCCTGCTAGGTGAGTTTGTTTAAAGCTACAGATCCTACCATGCCCATCATGCCATGTATATGAGTTAACGTGACCGTGCTCGCTATCGACAGCGTAAACTATTTGTATGGAGCAGCGACTGTACCTACAGCGCCCCGAGCGTTGTTTTGTAGAACTACGATTCTCCATACAAATCTTTGATGCAGTCGCTAGTGAGTACAGTCACTGTAAACCCATGGTAAGGCTGCAGTTCATCGAATGAGCCAGGCATCTGAGCAAAAAATATGAAAGTCCACGTGGAGGGACGTTGGTCATTAAAATGTTAACCAAGACCGACCAGTCAAACGGAACTTACTACTTATAAAGTGAATCCCAGCCGCTAGCCTCTTGAACATATAGCGGGGGTTTTTGAAGGTGTAGATGGAGAAACCGAAGCCCATAGTCATCACGAAGAGACCGATGATGCCGAATGACGTCATTGTGCGCACCAGACCTAAAGTTGAAAGGAAAATTTTGTGTAATAAATTCGGTTAAATATTTAGTATTCTTAGTTACTTCTTTTTTAGTCCCTGATAAAAAGGGAGTATTGTTATGTACTAGTATATATGTGTAATGCGTGTGAATTGTGTATAATAATTATAATATACAGGGTAGGCTGTTTTCAAGGAAGTGTTGTTTTCTAGACTTCTTGCAAACCATTTTAATTGTTTCGTCTGTATACGTACGGTAAGCTTTTCACAAAATCTGTGAATACAGGGTAGTAGAAAGAGTGGAGTGGTTACCCTTTAAATTTTTCTTAGACGAATAAATTCTGCCTTTAGGTCAAATGAGGTTTTAAGGCGTCGGTGGTGAATTTCATGCTACATACTACAGCAGCTACAGAGTTTGACTCTTAAATTTATGATGATGAATTTCATGCGATTTATTATATTATAATGTAAGAGTAGTATTTACAAACTGAGCTATCAAACTGTTACGCTTACCACCACATTACACTATTAAAAGCGTCCTCTTACAGTGCGACCAACAAGAGTAGAAATTAAAAAGTGGCAATACTGTCGTCCCCGTTTTTTAATATTGATTAGAAAGGGAATAATATTGATTACACTACAGTATTGCCACTTTTTAATTTCTACTCTTTTTGGTCGGACTGTATCTTTTTGCTTAAAATGGTCAGCCGTATTATTTATGCCATCAAAATGTAAATTTCGGTACGATTATTGTTGTAAAATTGTGTTCTGATATTGTTTCCATTTTTTTACGTCTGTAAAACTTACTTGCAACTTCGACGTTATATCCCGAATCCACGTGTTTATTGGGCGGTTGCGCGAGGTAGTTTGTACACACTGAAAATAAATTCAAAATTAAACCATAACTTCCTAAAACAAAACCTTATTAAGATATGTTGTAAAGGTGTCGTAAAAAAGTAACCTGGTAGGTACTCTTTGCAAAAAATTATACAAGATACAAATTATTACACGCAGTATTTATTTGATGTCAAAAATTACAAACGATGACATGCTGTTCTATGCGGTTCTGGCCTTTAGTGTGGCGCATTTTCAGCCCTCAATGGAAATGTTGAACTTACACGACAACGATTTCTAACTTATTCTATACTACATATTATAAATATGTATTCTATACTAAATATTATAAATAATAGTATTTTTGTTCATGTCTAAAAAATACACATACAAAAAAAAAATACTTAAGACTACCTTAAGCCTAGTCAAACAGGCCTCCTCGGGTTGCCCCTGGCACAAAGGTACCCATCTCACTGGCCGCGTTACCACGTTGAATGGCGATGGGCAACCTTTGCACCAAGTACGAGCCCGCACGGGCTTCCGGCCCTCTCCCTAATTCGACGTCCCACTTCCCGAATTAAGGTTATAGCATCCGCCCCCCAGCACCCAGTAGCCTCAAACGCGAGCGGTACAAAGTAATAGTCCTTGCCCCGTGCCAAATACTTCTCCCGTTTCTTGACCGCCGCAAAATCTGCCGCGGCACCTGCTATGCGGACTGTACGGCTGAGATGTGAAGCGGCGAAAGTACTGACGCACGTGGCGTCCCAAAGTAAACACCTTCCTTTCTGCCACGGCACCAAAGTTAAGCCGTCTGGCCCGTTGCCGTCGGTGCGGTAGAGGCCTGGAGGCTCCAGAATACATGGGATGTTGGCCGATATCAAAGCCCTCCTCACGATGTTATTGAGAGTGTGGTGGCGTGGAAACCTTCCTGAACACCGACAACAACTCAACGCGTGATGGCCATTCGCTTCCACCATGGAACCGCAGATGCATTTATGAGGCACACAAACATCGCAGCCCAATATTATAAATAGGTAATATGTATAGGTACGTATACGAGTGGCTTTGTGAGCGGTAGACCACGAGAAAACTTCACGAAATTATTATTTTACGTTTTCGACCTTCCTGCAACCGTTTCCAAGATATTCAGCTTTGATTGGAACAAGTGACAGGATCTCAGCCAATATTGAAGCTAAGAATTTCAAATTATGTTGTTATGTTCAGGTTTAGTAGCATTTTTATCCCACTTATTAAATGGGGGCCTCAATATGGCCAGCTACTAGGTACTGGAGGTAATTTTTTAAATTTTAAATTTAGTTTATTAATAATGTTTCGTCTCCCATTTCCAATCCCAATAAAAATAGGTTATCAGACCGCTTCAGAGGAATTTTCGTTCGATTTAATTGTGTCTCGACCCACAATAACTTTAGTATAGTAAAAAAAAAGAATTATAATTCCATAGTCTTTCTGTTAATATTGTATTAATGCAAATAAACTTGTAACAAGAAATTCAAATAGATAAAGTGTCTTTGTCAGTCTCAGACCAGTCTGTTGTCAGTATTTAATTTACTAGTCGACAACAAGTAGGTATTCTTAACTACAAAAAAAAACATCCAAGCCTCGGGATAATTTTTTCATCTTCAAAGCCCAAATATCACTTGCGGGGATTCGAATATGATATCAATTTCTTGGTCTCTGTATAAATAAGGCGAATGACAAAATCCTCTCAATCGGTGTTTACAAAACAATCTAAGGTGATCTCAATGAAATATAAATGCATAAAATTTTCGTTTAGAACTATGATGGAACGTAAAACATTATTATCACATAGATCTTAGGACGCCCATTAAAACGATAATGCTCGCCGGAGGCGAGATCCGTCTCAAGCTAAAGGTTCCGGCCTGTAAGGGTGATAATATGCTTCCGTACCGCATGGTCCGCCTAGTACGGGTATAAATACAGTAAGTTTATCTCTTTCAGCAACTTAGGTAGTAAAGATTGATGCCTAAAGGAAGGATTACCATTAAAACTTTCTCAGCCATAACCAAGAAATCAGTGGTAAATTTATCTACTCCAGACAAAAGCAAAAAATCGATATGATATAAGTATTTAGTTTGAGAACCTAATTGCATACGACAAAGACACATACTTCCAAGACGATTTGGCTTTTTTAAAACTTTTATAACACAAACCGTTAATTTTAGTTAGTTTCATTGAATTAGGATTTAAAAAGGTAGTAAAGAATCATCAGGAATATAAAAAAAAAAGTGTGTGTGTCAGCTCCGACGCACGACTGGAGTTTACTTTTCGGGCCAGGCGCGAACCACGATTTTTTTTTAGTCGCGCGATAATTTTGTCCTGGAATGTTAGTCCATACCCTGGACTAAAATTTGTTAGGCAACCCATATGCAATATATTTATTGACATATTAAATTAAATGTAAAATACATTTCATCAAATTAACATCTCGGTGAAGGTCATTTTATATCGGGATCTTAGTCTATAACGCATAACCTGCTAAATTAAGAAATCGTATTTTTACCCCGATCGTATACAGAAATACGAATTTTTAAATTAGCACGGCAGATACGTTCGATTTTATACCCCATATTTTTCATACTCCGGGCTTACCTATAAGTATTTATATGAAAATCGATTCTTAAGGAGTAAACTCCAAAAATTTGCGAATATTTCCTACGTAAATCTTGATATTACTACAACTCAACTCATGTACAACTCGTATACAACGTATATTCTTCCATAAAATTTATCTTTCAGTTGAATTGGTTGAATACATTTTTTCTCACACAGTAGGTAGGTACATAATTTATCCTCACAATTTCAGTTGTCATGCTCGAAGTTACGTGTCAAGAACACAAAAAAAAAAAACTTTTCGTGCGGGGAGAACTTTCGTCAATTTATGTTGAGGACAGCCTTTTGCGTTACTGTCACTATGAAATGAGGCTTTGAGGATTTTTCGCACGTACGGGCAATTTTATATTATTATATAAGCGACAGTAACTGCCAAAAAATGCAGCCCAATCTAGCAAGAAATAGGTGACACAGAAGAAATTAAATAAGATTCTGTGCTTACTTGGTCCGCCGGTTAGATATTAAATTTATTGACGTACTTAAATACATTTTTTATTTTTTGAATTTAAGCATCATAATTATTTATAAGTCAACCGATGTTTTCTGAAAAACCAACGGTTATGTCTGAAACTATACAGATTTTTTTATTTTTTTCACGTACAGTAAGTTAGCTGCAAATAGAAACGCATACTGCACGAGCATGACCTATTCATCTATTTGTATAGTTCATCTATTTGGTAGCTCTCAGATTGGAGTTCAGGTTAGGGCGGAAACGAAGAGGTTCTTTTACCTCGATCGCGTAGGACCGAGCGAGACAAGAATGCAATTGGAATCACATTTTTTCAGCTCATGCACTGTATTTTTTTACACTTGCAATGTAAATAAAATCCACTGCAAAAGTGGACGATTTGCACACTGACTTCGCATTGTTACGATTGACACATAAAAAGTAATCCTTAGGAATTCTCCCATAATATCAATGGTTATAAACCACGCTCTTAGCTATAATTGGAAAACTATAAAACCCGACCGAAATAAAACGCCGATTATGGGTCACTGAGTGTGCACATTCAACAGGCACAAGAGCAGTATAACGACGTAAGCGACAATGAATCTAAATTAGAAGATACTGGTTTAGAACTAAATTGGAATCGCTTAGAGTGTATTCTGCGATACATTAGAAATGTTCTGGATTATGTTTCTTAAGATTGTTTGGTCTGGAACTAAATCTGTTATGACGCTGTAAGCTTCAATCTGAGTCCATTTTAATCTACGTAAGCCCCGCTGTTATTTTTATTGCGAGTAATCAGAGAATAGTTATAGTTCTATATTTTATTGGCCTATTATCTGGTTAAGAGGGCATGAAACAGCTTGATTAGAAGATTTTCTTGAAGTGACGTGATACTTTCCTTAGGAATTAAGGTACTAAAACTTATGACATTATAATACTAGTTTCTCATCGTTAAGAGATTGATGTGTCAATTTTGATTACACAATATTGGTTTATCTAAAATCATATTGTTTAATTACAATAACAAGTTCAGATACTACCTATAGATAAAGACCTACATAGCTACATACCGGCAGCGACGGTAGTGGGGTGTGGATGACCAACATCAGTAACATAACGATATCTCAGGCGGGGTCGTCTTAAGACCATCATTATATTATGATATGATACTCTTAAGACGACCCCGTCGTCTCATTTTTTCCTCCGCTCTACGAAATTATGATAATTATGATGCTGAATATAATTATGTTCATAAAACGCACTCGTGTTTTAAGAGCTCTTATTATGTAACAGTTGCATAAAATTCTATTGACTATTCTAATTGTATTGTTACCAATATTTAACTTAAGTCACGGAGGGCCGATAGCATAGAACTAATCCCTTAATGATTTATGTAAAAAAAAAGCAACATGATAAAAATGTCATTGCTACTTTGAAAAATATCTTTACTTCTTTGAATATCTTTATTTTTATTAAAATATCAGAACACTGTAACAGTAGCATCCGGCCTAGGAAATCGACTATTAAATACACGTTTGTCATCATAACTTCAAACAGTTTTTTCATCTCAACATTTTCATATCGTTACGCGCTCTGCTAAACCAAATGTTGTTCATTACTATCCTTGCAACTTGCCACTTCAAAACGATTGTAACGAGTACTTATGTGATTTATGTATCACGGTTCTGATTGATGATGGCAGCTATAGCCATAGACACTAATATTTTAAAGGCAAAAGTTTGTGAGTGTGTTTGTATTTGGTTACATCTGCATGCTCAAACGGTGTTTTAAGACCTCTCATTATGTAACAATTGCAGAATATACAAATTTTCATCTTTACATGACCTCGCTGCGCTAAACCAAATGTTGTTCACGTTGTTCATTACTATCTTTGCAACTTGCCACTTCAAAACGATTGTAACGAGTACTTATGTGATTTATGTATCACGGTTCTGATTAATGATGGCAGCTAATAGCCATAGACGTCGACAGCCACGTCGTTGTTTTTGTAGCGGCCTCAAACAGCACCGCATTGTTTGTTTTACGACGACGCGATTGGAGCAGTTTGTAAGCACCTGCCTACTGAGCCGGCGGTCCCGGGAAATCCCGGCCAGTGCAAATATTTGTGCCTGGGTCAAGGTTTTCCTATGTATATATATCTATATAAGTATGTGTATCGTCGTCTAGTACCCATAACACAAGCCTCTTGAGCTTTGGGACTAGATCAATTTGTGTGTGGTTGTCTGATATTTATTATTATTTTATTTTATTAGGTAGAATTTATAAGGAGCATATCACCGGGTGACAACCAAAACGCACTAAATTTCTGTCACTACTATTCAAAACCTCGTATGTAGTTTGTAGGTTGATATTGAGGTAGGTACGTGCTTTGTTACTTAGTGAGTTTTGGTTGTCAATCGACGATATTATAAGGTAATCAGTTAATCACCCTAGATAAAGGCGAAAGTTTGTGTGTTTTGTTACTTCTGCACTCTCTGACGGCTGGGCCGATTTTGTTAAATTTGCTATGGAGGTAGCTGACACCCTGGATATTACATATAATACTATTTATTCTAAAAAAAAATGTGTTTCCGTGGGATGAGCGGGTAACACCACGGGCGCAGCTAGTATTTTTATATACTATCTTATTATTCTGTTAATACTAACTTGCTACTCTAATTCAGACGACACAGACGGCATGGGAACAATTATGTACACTAAAAAATATTCTCGTATAAAAGATATTCCTCTTTGTATTCCCACCCCAAGTTGACACCACCAACTTTGTACCTATGTTTGTCAAAAAAATATCCTATCCTATTGTATTCTATTCTGTCCATAGTTTGTTTATACGACGCCTTTATGATAACCGTAGAATCGTGTCGACTTGAAAGAACCAATGCGGTATTTTTGTCGGTGACTATATAAATCTCATTGTGTGGGCCGCGGCCGACAGACTGTTTACTTTTTGTGAAAATTTAGCAGTTTTGCCCACGGTTACTAAACCGATGCGTTGTGTGATAACTTACCAATTATCAGTTTAAAAATACAATGCGTTGCTGAAATACTATTTTTACTTTGTAACTACATACTAGTTTTTGTTACAGAGGTATAAATACCTGCACCTCTAGCGCAACTGTGACACGCGACTTTCTCACGCGAGATAACTATTTAAACCTATCTCTTTCTATTCAATATTGTGAGAGAGTGACGGGTAACTTTATGTCGCGCGACAACAGAAGAGAAGCATATTTGTGCTGGATTGGATTGAAATCGATGACGATGATGATCATGATTGAATAAAGATCACCTAAGTTCGTCTTTCGTATTTACCTATATAAGTAACATAAAGAGTGAATAGCGTAATTGTATTTTGCTATGAAGTTTAAATGACTAAGAATATAAACAAGACCATTGTTCACAGCAGTTAGTGAACAAATTGTACTGCGTATTAAGTATAACTTTCTGCATAAATAAACATGAGATACTTATGCAAAAAGGTGCAATTCTAGTAATATTATATACACCTTTCCGAAGTCGGCTAAAAAACAGACTACCTATAATATGTACTATAAGATATGTGTATATATATCTAATCGTTATTAGATGCCGATTCTCACAGGCACAACCCGTATATTCGTAATTTCGGCATGGCGGTTATAAGGAAAACATTGTTAACGGAGTGTTACATAAAGGGGCCGCACATAGGCGAGTCCCCGCGGGATGCTAAAACAACATGGCGTGACTGGCACTCAGAGGACTTGGCCTTTTCATGCGTAATGTGCTATTTACACATATGGATATCATTTATACACGTCTATTTCATTATACATACCTATGTAGGTTCTAGACTTTGTCCGCGCGGAAGAAACAAACATAAGTCCCCTTTTTTTCTAATTTTGCTTCCCTGTAGTCGAGTAATTACAATTACCAATGGTCGATACGGACGAGATGACGCAACATCTCGGGCTACGGTATTTATTTATTTTTTATGATTATAGTAATAATGCTGCGATCTTGATCCAATAAAATAATATTTTGTATTGAGTATAATACCTATAATAATGTTTATCTACCAATATTGTTAAATTACTATCATAAGTTCAGATACTATAGGACCTAAAGTATAGGTAAAGGACCTACATTACTTGGCAGCGACCAAAATGCTTGGAAATTTATTTAATGTAATGACAAAAATCAGAGATGTTATTCTATAACTTATAACATTACGAAATCTTCGGTGTGGTCATCTTAAGATGATCAAAATATAAGAATGAATAAATAGGCGACCGCCTCATGCATTCCTCTGGTCTGCAGAACTGACTGGCATGTCAGTACCGATTTCATATCTTCATAAAAAAAATCTATGATAATGATGATGTATATGCGTGTAGATAAAGTAGTGTATGCAAATGTACATAGTTAGGTCTTAAAACACTCGTGTGATCATAGCTAAGCAGAAGTGGACATCTATTTAAGCCTAAAGGCGTCCACTGCTGGACAAAGGGCCTCCCACAAAAGTTCTCTACAGCGATCGGTCGTACAGCTAATCTCTGAATTAAATGCCTAAAACTTTATTACACGTTAAAAATAGGTACCTACAAATGATGGACTTAATGCCACGAGGCTCATCCAGTCAACCACGAGGCCAAGCAGAGACATAAAAACCATAAAGCTAATGATGGGCGCACAGCTTACGTATTCCTTAGGTGTTGGTAAAATGACGTACCGAGTAAATTCTCCCGGTATTCAAAGCTTCGTTCACATCGACACGCATCGTAAAACAGTTATTTTAAACGATTGTTGAAACGTTAGCTAGCCTCATGACAAATGATAACGAAGCGTAGCAACCTGTTGCCACATCGTGTAGGAGTGCATATTAGCTGTCTTCTGAAATGTATTTATGGAGAGTGACAGATGCGAAAGCGATAAGTCTCATATTCTGGGTATGCTGTTAGGTTGGTTTCAGCGGGTGTATGATGATGATTGCGTTTAGTACGTGACAAATCACTATCACTAGGTAAATACATAGTATAAAACAAAGTCGCTTCCTGCAGTCTGTCCGTCTGTCCCTATCTATGCTTAGATCTTTAAGACTACGCAACGGATTTTAATGCGGTTTTTTTAAATAGATAGACTAATTCAAGAGGAAGGTTTATGTGTATAATATATATGCATAATTTATTAGTGTTGCACCCGTGCGAAGGTTGGGCGGGCCGCTAATAAATGATAAAGCACCCGTCAATGTCTCACTCTCATACGTCAGTGATAATGAAGTGACAGGTGTTTCGTCGTATGATGAAACTATGTTATGATAATGCCGCTTTTTTTAAAGGTTATCCATAAATAAATTTAAATTGTGATATTACGATCTTTGTGTGTGATAGGTTTTTTAATATATCTCGATCGAGTGTGTGATAGGTTTTTTAATATATGCTTTTTCAACGATAAACTAGATATTTCTTATTAAATATAATATAATAATATAAGTCATAAGACAAATTGTTATTGTGTAAGTTCATGGTCGTTGGAAACCGAGTCGTGAGTCAATGTTGTTGACTACAATTGAAAATATGAAAATATTTTTTTTTGTGGCGACGTTGGCTCATTGTCCTCCATCCACGGAATAACGAATCAATGGTGACTTTTAACCGACTTCCAAAAAAGGAGGAGGTTCTATGTTCGACTGTAAGTATTTTTTTTATCTGTGTCCACCGATTACTCCGCCAATTGTCTCTCCTGAGGTGGTCCCATTATAATCGAGTTGGGATCTGATGACGGGATCCCAGGGAAATCGAGGGCAACCCTCAAATTTTATAAGCACTCATAATGTTTTTAATATATTTTCTAAAGCTATTTAAGTACTTGCATATGGTAGTCATCATCTTCCTATGCTGAGCTGATGATGGAGGGTATAACTCTTTAAACGGTTAGGAGTTAGAGGATAATTCAAACGAGATGCATGCACACAAGACCTTCCCGATCACCAAGCCATAAGTATTTTATTTGATTCACTAAAAAAAAAAAAAAAATATTTGCTCCTAGGGTTTAAATGCATCACCGCCGTCGCCAGGGGTGTCGATGCCGCTCTAGATGGTGAAGAGGAATCGCGCGAGGGTGGCGTGTGGAGCCGGCTCAGGTGGTCATTTCAAAGTACATTTTATTTTCTCAAAGTTGAAGTGAAAAGCAGACTGATTAATAAAAGCCATTGAGGCACTCAAAATATATTATCATTTATCACGATGGCTTATTTCAGCCTCTTGTCAAGCAATCTACTATTTCATGATTAATAAGAAACTACAGACAAATCATCATAGGCCTTTACATCTTTATCAGATGATTTTATGCAGCGTTTTTGTGGCAGTGTTTGAAATGACTATACAGTCCGATGCGGCGACAGTGACGTCCGCAAGATTGGCTATTTAAAGTGTTAAAATGCAAATATCTCATGTTAATAATAAACTGAATAGATTGCACCATTTTCAAAACTGTTTTCCACGTAAGAAATACTACTAATATTTATGAACTTGACTCACGTCATAAACATTTAGGTAAGACCCTAAGATGTATAAAATAAACGCGTACAATTTAGTGGCGGGCTGCTAAAAGTTTCATGATTTGAAACCACGCAAAAATAGCTCTGATAACAAAGTAAACCAGCGGGAATTAATGGACACGGCAAATGAGCAGAAACAGAAGGCCAGGGGAAAATAAACCAAGATTCTTTACGAACCGGGAGCATTGCGTTAGAAAAGCAAAACAAACGCAAATTACCAACTATTCCGCTAAAATCTATTTAAAGCCGGGAACCAGGGCTAAGTCTGTTAACTGGTCGTGGCTTTTGATTTACATATAATCCAGATATCAGTGCTGTTTGAAGCATTTATCTTTGACCTTTTATTGAACATTATTTCTTGGAATTTTGGAGTATTATTCTAAAAATGCAAGTTACGATTCTAAAGATTTCAGTCAAATCTGCATTTTATTGTGCCTATTTCGTCCCTGGTGACACATGAAATATAGTCTATACTTATTTTTTTATTTACTTCTAAGATTCGATTCAACCGAACTGGAATAAGACTTCGAACTACACTTACTTAACTTGACATTAATTCTAAGAATAAACCTTAATCTAATTTGGTAAAATTAAGTTAAGTTTGCCGTGTACAAATGAGGTACAAAGTAAACGAAACGGATCACGTTTGTTATATGGGAGCCACACTTAAATATTTATTTTATTCTGTTTTTAGTCATCATCATCATCAGCCTATTCTTGTCCACTGCTGGACATAGGCCTCTCCAGCTGCACGCCATTGTAAGCGATCCTCGGCTACTCTCATCCAGTTTTTGCCAGCCACTCTGCGCAGATCATCGCTCCACCTAGTCTGAGGGCGTCCCACACTTTGCTTGCCGATCCGCGGTCTCCACTCAAGAACACGTTTACCCCACCGGTTATCGGTTCTTCGGCTAATATGGCCAGCCCACTGCCACTTCAAATTGCTAATACGGTGAGCTATGTTGGTAACTTCTGTTTTTAGTATGTGCTGTTATAGCGGCAACAGAAATACATCATTTGTCTAAGTCTCAACTAGCTGTCACGGTTCATGAGATACAGCCTGGTGACAGACAGACCGAGAGACGGACAGTGGAGTCTTAGTAATAGGGTCCCATAGGGTAAAAACCCTTTGGTTACGGAAACCTGTAAACAACTTCGTTATATGCCACAGCAAAATTCAAAATATCGCTAGACACCGTTCAATATCCAGACTAAACCCTCATCTCAAGCCGTCCAACTCCACATTATCTAGCATCTATCGTATCGTATAACGTCATATTAGATGGTTATCCGCCGGCGACGACGTCGTTTTCTTATCGTGATCTATTCACACGTTTTCAAGGGGCTTTGGCTATGTAGTCTGAAAGTCTTCTATTTTATCATATAAAAATACTTTATTCGTACGGGGAAAAAAGGTAAAATCCTCTTTCAAGCTTCATCGTAATCGGGTAAAAATTACCTTGTAAGACCCCGGACATTTGTCGCGGTGACGTCACAATAGGGTAGTTTGGGGAGTAAACGGACCGGTGTTAATAAATGACATAAATAAATTAATATTCTTTAGGTAATATTACCTATAGGTCAATTGTCAATTGATTTATTTATCGTCGTTGTTATCTCCTTAACTGATTCTCCGTAACAAAACAAATGTTGAGTTTACATTGATAATCCCAAAATTAATATTGATCAATTAATTCAATTAATTATGTAATTTTTTTCGTAAATTATTTAAATTTATAAACATATACGAAGACAAAAGCATTAATTTTTAGTAGTGGAGTGTATTATTTAATAAAAAAAATTGGTATTATCATTCTTGAAAAAAAAAAATATTGGGTTCAAAACTGTTAGTTTTTCCTTATTTATTAACACAGGTCCATTTACTCCCCAAACTACCCTATTATCACGTGACTACAACGAATATCCGGGGTCTCTATGATACTCAGAACTAAAATTGGTTAAAGTTCAGCAGTTTTTGAGGTGATTGAACCGAACAAGGTGATTGAATCCAATCACTGCTCAACGAAACAAAAGAAACGTGCATCGCGGCAATTTTTCACCGCATCATTAATATCCTCTTCATACAAAACTGGATATAAAAACAATTGAAGCTTTTTTATTTATTAAAGTGGCAGCGTATTATATGTCTTTCGTCTAATTATGGTCGCAACTAGGTAATTCTAAGTTGTCAGTAGACATTTGAACCCTATAAAAACTAGATTTTGTAGGGTTCAAATGTCTACGTATTATTTGATTAACTGCAATTAGAGTGCTATTATTCAAAGATCGGATAATATTAAGCGTCAAAGCGCTCTGATCAAAATATCCAAAATGTTATTGAACGACCGAGCGAGTGAATCACTTCCGGTTCAGCTTGGCCAAAAATAATCGTATGTCCGGCTTTTATCGCCTCCAGGTCATACTTCTCAATCCATTGTCGTCAAATTTTGTGCGCATTCATTCAGATTCAGTTTTTAGAAAGTTTTTAAAATGCCGGAGATATGGGGGTTGAAGACGTAAAAAAAAACATATTACAGTAATTAAAAAAAAACTTACGAGCTCAACAGCTCACAGAGTCATTAGTGATATTATGATCAATATTTCAGTCGAGTATTGAATGTAATTGGAAGTTATCAGCAATTTAGTCGTGTGTGGTTTGACATAATATTATTCCAATGAAATTATAAATGAAATTATAAATTATTTACGGCAACCATGTACCTATTGTACCTATTTTACATATATATGTCGTGCATGAGCCTTAATTATTCCTATTTTATTTGTACCAATTTTTTTCTAGGTACAATAGTCAAATTAGTTTATGGGACATCGTTTTAACAGTAAGGAGCAAAATGTTCCGTTCCTATTAAATAAATAATAAAATAATTATTTTGATAATTATGTTTGTAAGTGTACCGTATAATTTTACAGCGACCTCGGAACTATCGTTAGTTGGAAAAAGTAAGATGACGTGTATAACATCGTCTTCGATTGGCCGTCGACGTGACTGATCGTAGCTCCCGATGATGATCGTGTACCGATTCGAAAAATGTCGAGCGACATTTGACCTCTACGACGTGAACCCGTTTCATCTTTATTTTGATAAAAAAGAACTTACCTGTATAACATTGTCCAACTACGCTTCCAACGGCCGTGCAGTCGTAGGAATACACACTCGAATTCAGAACAACCGTAGATTTGGTGGTGTTTGGCTGAAACTCGTTCCGGCAGAGCTCCCAAACACCGAAGTCACTCGACGTGAAGTACATGGTGTAGTTGTTCGGGGATTTCATACCTGAAAAAAATAACAGTATTACTTCTAATATTATAATAAAATTAAGTATGTTCTGTTTACTATTAAAAAATAGTTGGAACCAACAAAAAAAGGAGTGAAACAAAATCTGATTGATCCGCTGACAACGCAGATGGGTATATCTGGTTGGACCTGAATCAAAAATCTAATTACAATGTTAATTTTATAATTATTGTCCCGTGTAATGTAATACCACGTGGTGGCAAGTTTCCAAGTCTACGAGTCTGGCTCTTATTGGATAGAGTAGCGATTGCTGGTTTATAAGGTGTTATAGTGAATTTAATCATAATTGGACTGATGCCATCAGCGGTATCTCTTTAGATCTTCGCGGTTCATAAATTTTATACATTGGGATCACTCAACACATTTCTGTCCCTAAATTCCAGAATGCGCCGGATATGTGTGTGTGGTCTACGCTTTGTAAAGCATGAATCGTTATATGGGATGTCACACCACTTGCGTAAACGCAGACGTACGTCACGCAAGCAGTGTGACAGTTCTTATGAAAATCCATACTTTACAACGCCCACCTCACACGTGAACCTTAAAGTGCACGTCACAGACACGCATAGGGTGTGCTCTGACCTTTACATTCAAACAAACATGTTTACAACACGCATTTATGGGCGACTTCGGGCAAGCATCTTGGAATAGATTAATTTATATAAGGATCCAACGCATCCGGTAAACCGACCGGATCAGGTATCATTTGGCCAACCACCACAAAAGAGACGAAATTTGTTATTTTCCTTTTGTGTAAACAAAAGCGGACGGCGTAAAGCTACCCATGAAGAAGTTCTTTGTGCGAAGTATCATCATCATCATCATCATCATCATCATCAGCCCGGAGTCGTCCACTGCTGGACATAGGCCTTCCCCAGTTCGCGCCACCATACCCGGTCCTCAGCTTTCCGCATCCAACCACTTCCCGCCACTCTTTTTAGGTCGTCGGTCCACCTGGCGGGAGGCCATCCTACAGGGCGAAGTATATCCAGCAATAGGTAACGATAATCCATAAACGATAACCCCTGGTCTTACCGATAACGTATTTACATATATTAATTGGCCAATTGATGAGTATACCAAAACCAATTTTATAGCCTATGTTAATGACCCTCAGCTCTGGCGCTTCTCCAGACAGCTGGCATTTGCAAATAGGTTTAAACTAATATGTCTAGTCGGGAATATAAATTTAAATTAGAATAAGTTTCGCGAATTCACGGCTCGTTTGCGAATGTGACATATGAATTTCGATATGAGTATACGCATTTCTGGAAGTATGTAAATATAATCCCATCAAAAACATAAATGTAAAATGAGAGCCAAGTTCAATATCGCGTGCACTTCGCCGACAAAAGAATTGAGATCTGCAAGGGTGCCAAGTTCTTTGCTCTAAAATTTTTAGATACAAGGACATGCGACATACTCAATGCATTTATTTTACTTGGGGAGTAATTCAATATCAAGATTTGACTTGGCTAGTTTTCATAAACTAACTAAATTTTATAAAAGTAACATATTCATAGTCATAGTTCATTATCAAGCTAACAGTATAAGTAACAAGACGTACACTAACTTGCGTACTTACCTTTACGAAAATAGGTTAATGATTTGATTGATTTTGATTTATAATATAAATTTATATTTTAAAACTAGCCAAGTCACGTCTTGATATTGAATTACACCCCAAGTAAAATAAATGCATTGAGTATGTCGCATGTCCTTGTATCTAAAAATTTTAGAGCAAAGAACTTGGCACCCTTGCAGATCTCAATTCTTTTGTCGGCGAAGTGCACGCGATATTGAACTTGGCTCTCATTTTACATTTATGTTTTTGATGGGATATCATTACTTTTTGTACAGAATTTATTATGATGTGTAAATTACTTAATTATTATTTGTTAATTAGTTCTGTGTGCTATTCTAGTACATCTTTTGAAAGTTTTGAACAAACAAAGAGTTTTCCAAAACGGTTAGTACGTATTGGATTTTTATGTGCATGTATGTGTAAGTGTGTGCGTGTGAGTGTAAGTATATGCTATTCTAGTATATCTTTCAAACAAAAAAAGAATTTTCGAAATCGGTTTATAAATGACAGAGTTCTGAGGCAACAACCATCAATAATAATAATAATAATAAAAAACATAAAAAAATCACTGTTTTAGATTTTTATATGTATACACACACAATTACTAAGCTGGATGCCAAATTTCACCTTTCTAGGTCACCTGGAAGTGGGTTAGGTTTTTGATTACTAGTCAGTCAGTCAGTCAGTCAGTCAGTCAGTGATAAAAATACCGTTTTTTGGACTTTAATATCTCAATAACTATTTAACCTATATTAATGAAATTTGGGGTTCTACTTGTTCTAAAGGATCTTAATACATAAGCCAAATTTCATTTTTTTATGTTAAATAGATTTGGAGTTATTGGGGGGTCAAAAGTGGCTCCAAACGGTTCGTGTAATATAACACACGGCTGCTGCTCGCCAGTTCCTGCGGTGAACTTGGCTGGACACGCTGCCGCGTGTCTAGATCTAATAGTTTAATTTAACTACATACAACATTATATACATATCATAATTACATGATGATTAATGAGCTATGCTCTGCTCTGCCGCTAAGGAATGTTATTCAGAAAATTGTCTTTAACCGCGCCTAAATGGTTCATGATATAACTAGATACACGAGCTGTCGGTTTCCTCGCTCATCATAATTACATGATTAATGGTTGAGCTATGCTTCGCCGCTAAGGAGTATCATTCGGAAAATTGCATCAAACCGTGCCTAAATCGTTCATGATAATATAACTAGATACACGAGCTGTCATTTTCCTCGCTCATCATAATTATATGATGAATGGTTGAGCTATGCTCCGCCGCTAAGGAGTATCATTCTGAAAATTGCATTAAACCGCACCTAAATCGTTCATGATATAACTAGAAACACGAGCTGTCAGTTTCCTCGCTCATCGTAATTACACGATGAATGGTTGAGCTAAATATTATAGGATTAGCTGCGCTATTCAACGAGGGAATGTAGCCGGCATCATGGGTACCCTGCCGCAGTGCCATGATCTGGGGGACATCGGTTTTGGTTAGTTAATTTTATTTAGGTTAAGTTGATGACTGTTAATTTTTCCTTGTTTTTTGTTACTATCAAAGAGTATGTAATCACTACGTGGTTACTATGTTTAAATAAACTTTGTCGACAGTAAGTATTTGATACGCGAGCATTAAGGTCCATGTTCAAATTCACGAGTCAAAATATACTGGAACGTCAATAACATTGTCATTGTTGGCTTAAGAGAGCGAAGATTTAGTAAAGAGCTACTGTGATTACTAATATTTTGATACGAATCAAGGTATTAGTTTTACTGACATAAAAATTTGGGTACAAATGTTAGCTGCTATTTACATAAATCGGAGGACTGACAAACTGAGGGCTACTAGTAACCAAAATAAGTTGTGTGAAATTAGCACAATTTTGGTTACTACTGAACCCATGCATTGTACAAAAAGAATAACTTTGCAACCACGCAAATAAAAACTAAAAAGAAGAAATAGCCAACAACAGAGCAATTAAAAAAATTAATAGGATAAAGTGTAAAAATGGTTGTTTATGTAAAAAGTAAATGCTTAGTAGTAACCAAAATTATGCTTATTTTTACAAAACTTATTTTGGTTACTAGCAGCCGTAAGTTTATCAGTCATCCAATTTATGTAGCTATAAATAGTCAAACCAAATAACTCTTCCAAGCAAATGAACTGTCAAACCATACAAAGTGGGTCAGTTTGCATTTTGCATGGTTTGACAGTTCATTTGCTTGGAAGAGTTAGTGTGGTTTGACTATAGTAGCTAACATTTGGGGCTACTGTTAACAAATCTTTTATTTTGTGTAACTTTTCAGCTCACTATACCGAGAAAAATGAGAGGCATTAAATAGGTACATTGAAAATATTACATATTACCTACTATCGTGGGCTTTTAATTTTTATCCGATAAATAAATAATAAATACCCTTATCCTCATAAGCTGCAGTAAGTTTAGATTAAACTTTTATTTGTACCTATAAATCTCATCAATATATTATCATATATTTTATTTTAATGTAGGTATATATATCTACATAAAAATAATTAAGAATCTTAACAATTTTGCGATATTTTAGAGTATTAAACACAATACGAATACCGCACGCAACGCACACAAATAGCCGGACGGGCACCGACCCCAATGCCACACGTCCGCCATTAAAAATAAACTTACCAGGCACATGCGTCCCGTAACGTAACCCTGTAACGTGACGTGTCATCATCATCACATTACAATCGGTTTTGTATTGTTAAACTCACAAGACATTTATATTATACTCATCACATTATGAGCATCCGTTTTGTACTGTGTGGCGCCTATATAGCATAAATCAGGATATTTACGAGTAGTATACTACTTTGACTTTTGAAAATTGTACAGTTAAGCGACTCCGTGGATTTTAGAAACGCAGTAGGGTAATTCCGGGGTAGATGGCCATAAGGGAGAGACGGCCCGTCGAAATAATTCCTGAACTGTTGGCTAGATGGCACTTTTGTAATAGTTTAGTTCGCTTGGCGACGAGCGTAGAAGCAAGGGTACAGTGCAACTTAATGGCGAAAAAAAATCAAAAAGTAAGTAAAATCTATGTTATTTGATTTGTGAAGTGGAAATATTTTGCAGGGGGTTATTTTTTTAGGTGGTTATGATATTAGTTTCGAAAAATAATGGTTATTTTTGGTTTGGTTGCAAAGTATACGAGTAATAGTTTGTCCTAACCTCAAAATTGCTCGCATCGTGTAGTGACTTATTTTTTTTTTGTTGTGGTCATCTCTCCCGGAGGAAAAGGAGAGATGGCCAGTGTCAGTCGGTATATGATGGCCATATGGCCATCCGAAGTAAAGCTGTCCGATGACTATATGATAGCAGTAACGACGTCCCTTAAAATTGATAGTAAATTAGAATAAGGAAAAGAAGGTAATGAAAGAGATATTTGCCGCGGATGTGGAAAAAATATTTAGAAACCCTTCTTTTCGAGAACTGGCTTCAATTAATGGAAATACCAATGTTGGGTACAAGAAAATTGCACTGAATTTGAAGACATGTGCTCTGATCGTGGTGCAGAGAAGAAAGGCTTTAGTAAAAATGATATAAGACCGACAACTATGTAACAATTAAAATTAAGGATATGGCCATCTTACCCGTTATGCCATGGTCATCACACCCGGACACCCCGGGAGAGATGGACAATCGTGAATTTAAAAAATACATATTTTTTAGGCTTGTTATTTTTGTTTCTATAATTTTAAAGTTGATTGTTTAAAGTTTAATCACAAATAAAGATTTCTATAATAATATGTAAGTTTTTTTTTTAACAGCATTTAAGAAAAGCTATGGCCAACTACCCCGGACTTACCCTATGTATATTACCAAAAGTCCTCACGCTAATTATCAATATCAGTATATAAAAAGAGTATAGACACAATTTAATGGTCCAGTTTTGTTAAAAAACCAAGTATATAGTCGAAATGGCTAAAATTAAATAATTAGGTATAGAATCTGCTCACAAAATTCATGAGAATCGCTTGAAAAAAGCGGCCAGTGATGAAAGTAAGTAATAAAAACTGCCGAAAATCTGGGCATCCCGACATACGAAAGAAGTTTTCACTAAGCCGAAACGGAGACGCTTATAAATTTCACTTTGCTCCCTAGGTCAAAAAAACTAGTCTTGGATGCTCTCGATCGCAAACTACTATTGCGTAGTTTAGTTACAGACGACTTTGCACGACAGCAGCAGCGGCAGTGATGCGCCGTACGTGTGCCTCGCTCACTCGTATGACCGTCGCGCTCGGATCTCTCGCTCAACCGCTCGCCGCGCGACTGGTCGCGCAAAGTCGTGCCACCTCCGTTAAGGTCTTCGCACATTATTACAACTCAACGATGACTCGATTCTATGCCAAATATTGAAATTTAAGCCCTACGTCATATATTCTACGTTTAATTTCAAAAAATGATATTAAAGTAGCGGACGACGTGTGGTCTACGCGTCGTACACTAAGGTCAACTCCGACACGTTTGTCACGCGTTGGCCACACGTCGTCTCTGCGGCGACTATGCGCTTGCGACTGACCTGTGCCGAGCAACCATTTGCTGGGTCCACTCGTTGACACAGCGTTGTCCATTAGTGACCATTGGGTGGATCAACTAGTTGACTACTCATGGAAAGTGTGAGTTGAGTTGCTGCCGCAGTGGCGTGGAGTTGATATAGTGTGGAGAGAGTGACTGACTATGCGTGTCTAAGACTATTTTTCAGACGGGGCCTGGGTGGGGGCCTGGATATGGCCTAGGAGATGAAGCCATGAATTTCTATCGGTAATCCAACATCCGGGGGTGTGCAGTAGACCCGCCCACTCCTCAAAAATCGCCTATGGTAAGGGCCACCCTAATGTGGGGTATACACAATGAAGAATCCAAAAAGCCCGATGTGCACCGATCCAAAACCACCAGCTCAAACGAGGCCAAACTCGATAGGGTTGCGTCATTTTATTAGAAGATTCCCATTATCTCCTTCTGGCTCCATGTCATAACATTGCATTGGTTACTGTTAATAAATAAATAAATATTATTATCAGATTATGTCGACATCGTAAAGTTATTTTTCTGTTTTGGAATTCGAATCATAAATGTAATTTTACTGCAATAATAAATAGTGAAATATTTAAAATTCCTGAAAATATTACAATGAAGAGATAAATTGAGTACTTAAAATGTCTGAATCCTAACATTTATTACATCATGTCCATGTTATAAACTGTGTATATAATTTATAGTCACAGGTGGACATATTGTTATTTTTTATTTAAAAATGTCACATTTCTGAATGAAATCCTTGTCGTAAAGTTTTAAAACGAAAATTACAACGTTTATTTTTTTGATGAGCCCTGTTGGGCATCATATTTCTCTTTTATGTTTATTTCATTATATGAGGCGACACAGTAATACTGTGAAAAACGAGGCTGAATAAAAGTGGTACTGCATAAATCTTCGTAGATTATTAAACTCAAATGAACTTCAGTTTAGTTACAAAAAAACTTTTCGTTTTCAGTAAAATCCTGGCATCTACACAAATAACGAGAGCTAGCTTTGTTAAAATTTTCGCAAGACTTTTATAAGCATTTGCTGGCATATATTGATTGTGGTTGATTTTCTAATCATGCTTTAATATTTTACAATTGTTTATTAAAGGAAAAAAAAACACAAAAAAAATATCAGACAACCTCACACAAATCAATCTAATCCCACAGTAAGCTCTAGGAGGCTTGTGTTATGGAAACCAGGCGACGATAAACATATAAATAACGTCCATGACCCAGGCGCAAATATTCAAGTTCATCACACAAATTTTTGCCCTTGCCGGGATTCGAATCCAGGACCGTAGGCTCAGTAAGCATTTGCTTAACCACTGCGCCAACCACGTCGTCATCAATATAAAATGTATACAACTAAACTTAAATAAATTCGCTAGTAAAACAGTTTATTTATAGATAAACAAAAAAAAAGCATATTTACAATATTAAAGTTGATAAATACTAAATATACTACTAATACTAAATTAAAAATAAACGGATTATAAAAAGAACACCCCCTCCAGCAGCTCTGTCTGTGGCAAGGTCCCCATTACACTGGCGGCGTTACCTCTCTGAACTGCAAGGCCGATCCTTTGTGAGAGGTAAGCGCCAGATTTTGGATCCCCCGGCCCCGTGGCCTCGACCAACCGCGACGACGGGCCTTCACGAAGCTTTTCATATCGGCTGACCAAGGCCCTAAAGTCTCAACTGCCGCTTAATTTATTTTTTTAATTATCATATTTTGATTCTCACTTTAAAATAATGAATCTATGATGACCAGAAATCACGACTAAAATCATATTTGAATTTGTTGTTAGTATTCGAAAGGCAACGACACAACTAAGTCCAACAGCTAGCCGCGTCACACAGAGCGAGCCGCCTCGCGAGGCAATTGACGCGCGCGGTAGCGCGGTCTGCGTCGCCTCGGCCGACGGCACCGCGGCCGAGCCGCGCGCTGCCGGTTTTTGTCCGTGCTCAAAGGTGCCTCGGTCGTTTGCCGCGTGCAGTGCGGACGTATACACGTTTTTGCTTCGATCAAATTTATGACAGATAAAACAAAATGGCGTGCGACACTTACGTATTACGCTATACGGAATAACCGTAACTTAACATTGTGTGCTATTTGTTTCTTTTAATTCAATTCGGCAATTGCCTTGCGAGGCCGCTCGCTCTGTGTGGACCCGACTAACCTAGTTTGCAAGTCTTAAATTTTGCTGACATCATCAATTTGTTAACGAATCCATGACGCATCTATTAATTTTAATCTATATATATAAAAGAAGAAGTCCTGACTGACTCATCAACGCACAGCCGAAACTACTAATGTTAGAGAGTTGATTTTTGCACAGTAGGTTACTTTTATAACGTGGGCTAGGGATAAGAAGCGATTTTGAAAAATTCAATCCCTAAGGGTGTTAAAAAGGGGTGCAAAGTTTGTATGGGATACAAGTTTTTTTTAAAGCTAGGAACTTGAAACTTTGTTAGAAGATATTAAAATAAAATAAAAGAAAACTGATTTCAGCGTTTTTGAAAACTCATCCCCTAAGGTGGTAAAAAAGGGGTTGAAAGTTTTTATGGAGATCAAGTATTTTTTTGAGCGCGGGACTTGAATCTTTGTGTAAAAGCATACTATTAGAATACAAGAAAAGTCATTTCAGCGTTTTCAAAAATTCGTCCGCTAAAAGAGTTAAAAAGGGGTTGAAAGTGTGAATCCATTACAAATTCCTTGAAACTTCTTATTAAGGCATATACAATAATAACAAAATAACAGTAATTTAACGTCATCAAAGATTCAACCTATAAGGGGGTTAAAAGGGGGATGAAAGTTCGTCTTGGGGTTCAAATTTAATTTTAAGCTAGGAACTTTAAACTTCGTAAAAAGTTATGCAAATAAAATGGAACAAAAGTCATTTCAGCGTTTTTAAAAATTCATCCTCTTAGGTGGTAAAAAGGGGGTTGAAAGTTTGTATGGAGATCAAACCTTTTCTTGAGCGTGGGACTTTAAACTTTGTACAAAGGCATATAATTAAAATACAAGGAAAGTAATTTCAGCGTTTTCAATAATTCGTCCCCTAAAATGGTTAAAAAGGGTTGAAAGTTTGATTCCATTACAAATTCTTTGACTAAGGCATATATAATAATAACAAAATAACATTAATTTAACGTCATTATAAATTCAACCTCTAAGAGGGTTAAAAGGGGGATGAAAGTTTGTCTCGGGGTTCAATTTTAATTTTAAGCTAGGAACTTGAAACTTTGTAAATAGGTATTAAAATAAAATAAAAGAAAACTGATTTAAGTGTTTTTGAAAATTCATCCCTGAAACTGGTAAATAAGGGGTTGAAACTTTGAATGGAGATCAAACCTTTTTCTGAGCGCGGGACTTTAAACTTTGTATTAGTGCATATAATTAGAATACAAGAAAAGAAATTTCAGCGATTTTGAAAATTCAGCCCTGAAGGTGGTGAAAAGGGGTTGAAAGTTTGTATGAAGATTAAAAAATTTTTTGAGTGTTGGACTTGAAACTTTAAATAGAGGCGTAGGTTATTAGAATACAAAAAAAGTGATTCAGCGTTTTTGAAAATATATGTAGCCCTGAATATGGTGAAAAATTGGGCAAGTGCGAGTCCGACTCGCGCATGAAGGGTTCCGTACCTATATATATATATCTATAACAAGTTTGTTGTATGGGAGTCCCCCTTAAATATTTATTTTATTTTATTTTTAGTATTTGTTGTTATAGCGGCAATAGAAATACATCATCTATTCTGTGAAAATTTCAACTGTCTAGCTATCACCGTTCTTGAGATACAGCCTGGTGACAGACGGACGGACGGACAGCGAAGTCTCAGTAATAGGGTCCCGTTTTTACCCTTTGGGTACGGAACCCTAAAAAGGGGTTGAATGTTTGGAATGGAATGGAGATCAAACCTTTTTTTGAGCGCCGGACTTGAAACTTTGTATAAAGGCATATAATTAGAAATCAAAAAAAGTAATTTCAGCGTTTTTGAAAATTCAACCCCTGAGGCGGTATAAAGGAGGTTGATAGTTTGTATTGAGATCAAACATTTTTTTGAGCGCAGGACTTGAAACTTTGTATAAGGGCATATTATCAGAATACAAGAAAAGTGAATTCGTTTTTGAAAATTCAGCCCAGAAGGTGGTGAAAAAGGGGTTGAAAATTTGTTTGAAGATCAAATATTTATTTTGAGTGCGGGACTTGAAACCTGAGTTCATAATGATTCCGCATTTAGAGCAATTTAGCCGAAAAAAAACTAAAAAGAGGCCAAGAGCGAGTCGAACTCGCGTACGAAGTTCGGTACCATTACGTATAAGATGGCAAAAAAAACACGTTTATTGTATGGGAGCAGCACTTCAATATTTATTATTATTTATTTTTTGTTGAATTACAGTAACCAACATCAAAATCATCAACTTGCAAAAAAAGAAAAGTAATTTCAACATTGTTTAGATCTGAAAATAATATAATAAAGATGTAAACTGTTCAAGATAAGATTCCACGCGTAGGTACGAAGTCGCGGGCAACAGCCAGTTAGTCATATTAATCTGGTCTTCTCCGTTTGATATTTGCTGGTGAATAAATATCCGTGATTTCTTAATCGCCGGTGCATCAATTTGTCTTCGTAAATGGGCCACAAAGCGAGTCACGGCTGGAATTATGGTTCCGTATTGCATAATATGTTATTCGAGAGATTCCCTATTTAAACTGACAACATGTTTTGTCTCGGCTAACCACGACATCTACAAACAGTTCTGAAAATAGGGTTGCCAGCTTGCCACCTTGACGCTCCGATTAGCGGTACATTAGAGATCATAATGATCTTAAACTCTGGTGCTTGCAACCAAATTAGACTAAGGTAAATATGTTTACTTATTGTTTTCAACATAACTCAATGCTCGCCAAGAGCGAATTAACTTGTTATTTTTATAATTAATATTTACCTAGCTTTTAAAGTTCTCATGTAAGCGAAACTGTGTTCCTTATGAGAAATAAATGTCTTTAAACCGGAAAATGTGAGAATTGGCCACATTGACTCCTTCACACAGCCATCTATCATATTGAAAAACGGATAATAATAAAGGCTCCGAAAAATAAATGAACCTCCAGCGATCTATGGGCGATTGTAATACTAACTATGCTGCGTTAAAATAAATTACCGAAAAATAAATACAAAATATACCGAAAAAGAAAAGATTTTGTTACACATAATAATTCAAGGTTAAAATAACTATACTTCTACCTGAAAAACTAAACTTCAAAAAAAAATACTAAACTTCCGAAAAAAATACTTAACTTCCGAAATAAATACTAAGTTTCCGAAAACCATGTTCTGCTTAAAAAACCGCGTTCTCAACAGATTGTAACAACCAGCTTAATTTCTATTATTGGTTATTAAATATCTTTTTTTACTCACAATTGTAATGAAAATAACTTGTATCTATAAGCGCGCGCGCTTCGCGCGACTGTCGGTTTTCTTCGGTTGCGTTCGGGTGCAGTGGCTGATACCCGCGCACGTTCGCTTGCTTGATACTGTCATACCCACCAACGGTGTGTTTTTGTCAATGTTGATTTGAAAGAAACAAAGTTTGTAACTTTAGTCTGCTTGCGCTAATTAAATGTAAATGTACGTGTTGCTGTCAGTGCTATCGACATTACGTTTACACAATACATAGTTAATACGATAAAAGGACTCGTCATTATACCTTGTTGTGAAATATGGACGAAGTGCCAGTGTACCGTTCGGACTCAGATGAAGATGAGGTAACTGGCCCACCAGCTAAGAAACGTCGAAATAAAAGCTGGGAGATGATAAAACGGTTCAGTAATGTACAGGAAGCCGAGGAATTTGTTAAAAATGAAAATACTTGGTCACGGAATTTTACGCGGGACACTGAGGAAGAAGCGTTACTACCGTTGTAATAAGGTAAAAGCCAAGGGTCCACAGTGCGACTGTGAACTATATTTGTTGTTTATTAACGATGGTAATGATATATTTGTTTTTCGAACGACTTCTGAGCATAACCATGATCAGATTGGTGCTCGCAATAACTATGGCATTTCAGAAACAGTTAAAAACGAAATAAATAAGCTATACGATTTACGCCTAAAACCAAAAGCCATTTTAGAGGCTCTGAGCAAAATTTCAGGTCTTAATATGCCTACAAAAAGACAACTTAATAACTACTTATATGATAGAAGGCGTGAAATATTCGGAAAAGCTTCAATTTCCTTGGGAGAATGTGGATTTGCGATCGTACAAGTATTCCAGAGGATGAAAATGAAGTATTTGTGATCAGCTATTGGGTTCTTGAAGCGGATGAACCAAGTTTTCGTTTTGTTTTGTCAACAAAAAAACTGCTAAGCATTGTTTGTTCCACTGACATATTGCACGTAGATGCCACTTATAAACTTATATGGCAAGGGTTTCCCGTTTTAGTTCTTGGAACTACTGATAGAAACCGTAAGTTTCGTCCGCTTTGTCTTGGAGTGTCTACGAATGAACGGCAAGAAGATTTTCAGATGTTTTTTTGTGGCCTTAAAGAAAAAGTCCTGTCTTTATTTGACCATGTGATGCAACCCAAGGTGTTAGTTTGTGACGCCGCTCAGAGTATCAGAAATGCTTTCGTCGAAGTTTTTGGTACTGCACCAGTTGTACGTATGTGCTGGGCTCACGCGAAAAAAATATGCAGAAAAAATTCAGAAAACGGTCAACAATAAAAATAAACAGAAAGAAATTGTACAAGACTTGGACGCACTGCATAACGCCACTTCACATGAAGCATTTAATACTGCATCACGAACTTTTGTACAAAAATGGCAAACTGAAACTGATTTCATCGGCTACTTCCAAGAAGAATGATTATTTAAACACCCGAATTGGTTTTTGGGCGCAGCGCCGTATTCACCTGCAACAAATAATGCCTTAGAAGCGTTCAACAGAAACATTAAGGATCACAACACCTTACGTGAACGTTTCCCACTGTCACGTTTCTTGGTAATTGCCACTGAGATGGTTGTCCAATGGTATTTACAGAGCTGCAAAGATACGTTTCCTGAAACACCTACTATTGAATTAAAAGAGTGGACTGAAGGGTATCGTTGGGCAAAGAAAGTTATTAAAATTAAAATTTTATCGTCCAATTCGACAAACACTGAATACTTGATTCCCAGTAGCCAAGCAGTTAATGTAACCTATGGAGAGCCGTGGTCAAACTTCGAAGATTACAAGAAAATACATTTCGCTTTCTGGAAAGTAACTGTACCAAAAATAAAAACATAAAATAAAGAATGGCTAAAAGGATGTTGCACTTGCCCACAGTTTTATAAAAAATATATTTGTAAACACCTTGTGGGGCTCGCTATTAGACTGAAGTTAACATCGATACCCTTGGAAGCAAAAGCACTGTCAATTGGACAAAAACGAAAGCGGGGTCGCCCCGCTAAGTCTAGACCAGCTCTAATAATACAATAATGACGTAGGTATATAATATTCATACATAAAAATAATATTAAGCGTATAGTACAATTTGTATAATAACATTTTTCGGTATTAAAAATATTCATAATAAATTGTGTTACTTTTATTTAGTCTTTTATATTAAAATACAGAATTAAAGTACAATAAAAATGGGTGCTGCTCAGAGTGTTTCAGCCAATTCTTCCCGCGTGTAACGAATATAACCTTGTTTTTGATGTCCGTCACAATTCACAAGAAGCATCCTATTGTAAGCTATAGTATTTTATGCAACAGTTGTATAAGAGGGGGCAAAAAACGCGAGTCGCATGGGTTACGATGTGAGCGTAGCGAACATCGTAAGAAAGATGCCACGAGCGTTTTTTGACCTACTTATACAACGTTGCATACAATATTTGGCGACATTATAACATCGGTTAGCAGTGTTTTTTTGGGCAGTAGAGTATAGACTCTTACAGACTTTCATAATTCATGTCTTTATGTTAGAGTTAGTAACTATGTAAATGACAGAAAAAAGTACTGGAGTAGATAAAACAATTAACACAATCTGACATCAACAAACCGTAAATAAAAAGCTTAAACACTACTAACAACAACAACCATGTACAAAACAGCTAAAATTAAAATAAACTAAAGCAAACTAAGAAACAAATATTTACTTCAACAATAATTAATCGAAGTTCTTATATCCATGAAACACATCACACGAAAAGGGGCGGCTGAAACGCTCCTGAGTCGCACCTTAATTATATTCATTGGTATATGTGTAAGTAATCAACGATATTAATACAAGTACATTTAATATTTTTTTTTGTGTTTCTTGGAATCATACATAATAATATTTCCACAATCTCGTTATAGTTTTACAAGTCCCACATTAAATTAAATGTATAAGGGTGATTTGAAATTTATAATATATGAGTAACGATAAAAATGACAAACCATAGTTTTCGGTAAAACGTGATTTAATCTGGTAGAAAAGTATTATGTCAGCGAATTATACATACATTTTTCGCAACTTTCAGTTACTTCATTTGTTCGTTTTTATATTTTTATTCGTACGTAAGTTTTCGGAAACTTAGTAAAAGAAGCAGTAAAAATCATATTTTGAAAGAGCACATTTTTTATTTATTTTTCGGAGCTTTTATTACTACCCTTGAAAAACATGGATAGAGGAAATGAACGATAAGGCACAGAGTAGTGCCGAGCAAGCGAAAGTTTTAAGGTATATTCAAATTAATATCATGTCAGAACAGAACGTTCGTTTCAGTGCCTCTAATCTAGTCTAGCCCGAAAACGGGACAATCGGCGTCCTAGCATAATATCTTGCCGCGTCTTCGCTTCTCGCGCGACTCAGCACCACCTGTCTTGCTTACAAGGTATCAAAAGGAAAGTAACATGTAGTATTTATCGCGCGTCAAGGAGTCGCGTGTCACAGTTACGCAAGACGTGCTGAAACGGGATGTTCCGCGTATAGTGGGAGTATATGGGCAACTCTAGGGAATTAGATATAAGTAAGTTTGGTTTCGATTTCGTCGCATCTGCATTTAAAACCGTGTGTCTGGCAAACATCCCGTTGCTAGTGTGTTATGTAAACAATAAATATTTTAAAACGTATTAATACTCCAGTATGCGTGATACGTACAACTGTATTCGTAACACGCATGTCAATTGAATACTGTATATACATCATTGCAATAAATAATTGTTCGTTAGGTTTAAAAAAAAATATCGGTCAAGTGCGAGTGGGACTCGCGCACGAAGGGTTCCGTACCATTATCTGTAAGTTTGTTATATGGGAGCCCCCTTAAATATTTATTTTATTTTAGGTTTAGTATTTGTTGTTATAGCGGCAATAGAAATACATAATCTGTGAAAATTTCAACTGTCTAGCTATCACCGTTCTTGAAATACAGCCTGGTGACAGACGGACGGACGGACGGACAGCGAAGTCTCAGTAATAGGGTCCCGTTTTTACCCTTTGGGTACGGAACCCTAGAAAACAGCCAAGAACATGTCAGGCCATGTCAAACTCTAGCAGCGGGGCGTATAAAGAACCTGATTTCCATCAACTTGACTTTGGAAAAGAAATAGGGAATCACACTCAAGCTTGCTTGACGGCACGGCATCACCACTTGCGTAGCCGTTAGAGTATTTTTAACCATAGGAACTAAGGACAACTAAAGAATCAAACAAACATATTTGCAATTAAATCTATTTTTTTAACCCAATATCAATATTTTCGAAAGACTTATCATTATTAAGTACCTACCCACCACGGGAAACCGCAGATGGATAAAGAGAAACGAGAAAACCGGAACACGGGAAAATATTTTCTAAGTACAAAGAAAACAACGCGCAAAATGAGGTTTCATTTTTGCTGCTCAATTGCATTTATTATTACAAATATCAAAGAACTCAATGCAGTTTCAGTTCATTGAACGCATTTTCTCTTCGTGGAAATGTTCCCTACGCCATTATATAGGGTTATATTGCAAATATAATAGCAAAATTCTATTCACAGCACGTTTGGAACGTGAATGGAGCTTTACTCACCCCCGCCTTCTATGTGGACCCATTTGCTAGTGCACACTGCCGTTATCCAGAGGAATGTGGATAACCCGACGAGTATTGTGCATCCGAAGAGAATTCTCCTCTCGATTATGAGCGCCTGCATGAGGGGTCGTCGCTCGGCGCCCACCGACGACGCCGTTGACATTTTGTCTGTCTCCATATTTTATATCTGAAAAAAGGAGAACTAAATTTAAAAACCGGTTTAGTACGAGTCGGACTCGCGCACCGAGGGTTCCGTACAAACACTCCATCCTTAAGTGGTTAAGTTAAGTTTGCACCTGGTATGTATAGCGCCCCATACAAATGAGGTGCAAAGTTAACGCAACCAATCCCGTTTGTTGTATGGGAGCCCCCTTTAAATATTTATTTTATTTTATTTTTAGTATTTGTTGTTATAGCGGCAATAGAAATACATCATCTTTCTGTGAAAATTTCAGACGGACGGACGGACGGACAGCGACGTCTCAGTAATAGGGTCCCGTTTTTACCCTTTGGGTACGGAACCCTAAAAATCAGCATACGTCTTAAATCTGCCAAGCCGGTCGCGTGTGCCGTTCTCGTATTGGCTTGCATAGCCATGAAAAGCGTTGTTTTCCTACATGACAGTTTCGTATAGTCTGTAAAAGACTGAATGGCCTATGATTGATTGATAGGTCAAAACTGTACTTTATTGTAAATGCCACTTTTTTTTAGATTTCGGATATTTTAGGTATTTTCTACTCAGAATCACGAGCTTGGCAGTTAGCAGAGCACAGAATGGAACGTAAAAATATTGGGACACTTTTTTTCTCCTAACTAGATCGAAAGAACTCGTAATTCTGAGTAGCAAATACCTAAAATATCCAAAAGCTAAAAAGTGGGGTGTACAACAAAAATAAATATGGCCCGGCTATTTATAAATTAGGTAAGTACATCAGTGTAAGTCAGTTTGATTTATTTTAGAGTTGAGAGAAGAAACTGGTGACAAGTTGTGGTGACGATCGTAATGGACTGTTATTTCCAGTACAGTACTCGTTAAGTGATGGTTTTGGCTTAATGGTTTTTAGCTTGTTCAGGAGTATCATTATAAAAATTCGCATTAAAACGTTGACTATGGGCCTGAATTGGACGTATGATACTGTAGACATACTTTGGCGAATTGTTTATTTTGAAATGACCGTATTTAATTTTTTTCTTATTTTGATTAAAATACTGTTTTTTCTTAGGCTTAAAAACATAAAATACTTAATTACGAGTCATATCCCTAAAGTGGAAAAAAAAATCACGTCAAAACTGTTTTTTTTTTACTTTATTTCTACTGCATGACATAGCTTTATTACTTTCAAGAACTCAGGGAAAAGTAGGTATTATTCACTTCAAAAAGTTGTTTCAAATTATCAATGTGTTTGTCATAATAGTTACGTAAGAAAAATATAATTTTAAAAGGAATAAGGCCTCTTCAGCCGTTAAAGTTTCAATGAAATATTCTAAAAAAACAATAATTCACATCTAAATTGGCACTTAGTAATGTTTTAAAACATAATATTACAAGCGTTAAATCCCGCGGTTGCGGTCTTCAGTAAGATCAAAAGGTGACAACGCTCTCGCTCAATAAATAACACATAAAAGTGTTTTGAATACACGTCATAGGGAAATTTCATAAAATAAATTTATGATTGGATAAATACCAACTTACTTACGTCCCATTTTTTTCTTTCTTTTTATAAAGCATTAGAAAATGTCTGCACTTCCTACGTGAAAAAGCATTAGAACGTAAAGCGTGAAATTTCGTTTCTGGTTTGTTTTTATACCTAATTTCACGTAAAAAGAGCGGCTTTAAAACTCACTGCGCGGTATAAAAGACTACTGTGCAATGAGTTTGTCCCCACGGTACGGTATACACGGAATCTAGAGTGGGAAAATCCCTTAAAAGGAATATTAAAATAGTACTTTACATACCTAGGGCGGTAAATTTGTAAATGTTGCAGATCACAGGTGTTTGTGGTCCGAACCGAATGTGAGAGCCATTAATATTCGATCTGGGGCTTTACGAATTACCGCCCGTGATTTGCTAAAGTTGTACGTCTTGTCTCGGCCAGGAAGTGATTTTTTTTCCCCGTGTAGCGGGCAGAAAATCCAACTTCCGGCCTAGAGCGAAGTAAAGCAGTATAATAGTCAGAACTGTTAAGAAGCCCATAGAAATAACCTAAACGCCGCAGTACGCGAGCAATCCCTTTTGAACCCTTAATCCCACGGCAAGCTCGGGCCATAAACTAAGCCTACCAATATTCTCTTCGGAAAGACGGGTGAAGTACGGTCATCAAAATAGTCCGTAATGTCGAAATATAACCAAACATGACTATGATGGTTTCAATTATCACGTGATAAATATGTGACAAAGCATCTGTCACTCACACAAGCATTTTGTCAAAACGGATGCTTTGTACCTATTATTATTAAGTACCTTATTATTATTCAAATGCTTTGCCACTTATTTATCGCGTGATAAGAGCAATCATCATTTATACTGAAATAACTACCTACTGACAGCAGTCAGTACGAAAAAAAAACCAGCGTAATTTCAAAATCTCGCTGTCATTCATTACATGAAACATGCGTTACCTCAACTCTCGTTGCTATACCTATAACCAACTATAACTATGGTTTTGGACTAACTAGAAAATGTGACTTTATTCGCGTAGCCCTCCTTTCTTCTTTACCATATTTTGACTTCGAGTTATATTTGTACCAAAATTGGTTAACCTCCGTCCTGCTGTTTAGGCATGACGTACCTGCGGCATCGAAAACATTTTGATAATAATATTGGGTCGGGTACGAAAATGTTACCTAATAATAAGTATAAGAGAGTAGTATATCTGTGTGTCTGTCTGTGGCATCATAGCTCCCACACGGATGTACCAATTTGAGTGCAGTTTCTTAATCGAAAAACTTGTCCGTCGAGATGGTTCTTAGCTATGTCTGGTGGAAATAGGACCATGAGTTTCCAAGATATTTAGCTTTAATTCAAACAATTGACAAGATCTCAAGCAATGTTGAAGCTACGAATTCAATATAATGTAGTTATGTTCAGTTTTAGTCGCCTTTTCTATATATATCACTCATTGAATGAGGGCCTCATGATGACCAGCTACTTGTGTCAGGGTTTTTTTTATTTTTTTTAGGATATCATATCTTCGAATTTTGTTAAATTTTTATACAAAATTCCCTCGTTCTTGATTTATTCCTCTATTTAATATCTGCGCTACAGATATATTGCGTTAAATTTCGGGCTTTTAATTTATTTATTAAAAGGGCTTTGTCGCTGAGCGACCACATCGCCCTGTAAAATCAATTTACAAACAATATACAAAAAGGAAACAAATAAATTACTACTAAGGAACAACTTACGCTAAATCGGCTTGACTGTACAGCATTTCAGCTTCATCCGATATAATTTCGAACTATTTATTGCGGACTATACGTCCTTGAGGAATTGCAAACATTTCACGCAATCGGTCCCGAATAAGCCCCTAAGGATTAGTGCGTCTTATGAGCGGGGCTCGGCCAATGTTCCCCACGCTCTCTGTATTTTCCGTATTATGACATTAAGAAGATTAGATCAAAGGAAACTAGTAACGATTTTCCGTTTAAGAGTTGGGTCAATTTACCATTAAATTTATGTTGAGTTTGTGGGATTAATTGTACGATTGTATTGTGGAAATAATAATCATTCAGTTTTATGAAGTTCACGGAGCAGACTTTTTAGGGATCCGTATCAAAAGGTTGCTAACGGGACCCTAATTACTAAGTTTCCGCTGTCTGTCCGTCTGTTACTGTCATCTTTCCAACCATAAGGGCTTGTGCACAAATCACGTGAGGTTCAATAGAGGGAGGGGGGTCACGAAACATTCACGATATATCACGTTGGGGGAGGGAGGGGTATAAGGAGACCTCACGTGTACTCTGCAGTGAATGAACTAAGAAAAAATCGATATTTTTCTCGGTTTCGTTACCTAAAAATAAATCTTCACTTGTTAAATGCTTCAAAATAGCGAGTCTATTTTACGATATTTTGGCGGAAAAAAAATACACGTGAGGTAGTGAGGGAGGGGGGGGTTAGCAAAGATCCTCACCAAATATCACCAGGGGGGAGGGGGGGGTCAAAAAGTAGCCGAAAAACCTCACGTGATTTGTGCACAAGCCCTAACAGGTACAGTCTACCTGGTAGACTTGAAATTATCGCTTAATGTGTATGGCCACTATAATAATTAATAAAAACTGCACATGCAGTATGTGATGGCTACTATATGTATAGCAAATAAATAAATACACTTTCTTTCAGGGTGAAAGAAGAAGGTGACGAAATAAAAATATGAAAGACGAAGTTTTCCTGAACCATTTAAAGTATTTGAAATTAACAAAATGTAGGTATAATTATGTAGCTTTGTAGGTAGGTATAACAAATTGTTGAAATATGAACGTCATTTGATATAACGTTTTGTAACCTAATGTAACATTTCGCATAATGCAACGTTTTTATATAACGCGTTTTTTTAATTGATTTATTTCCCTTTATATCTATCAACTTGTAAATTATCAAATGGGTTGGGTTACGTGGTAAGGTTAGAATCTGTTATAGTTTCAGAAAACATGTTATATCAAATCATATTATGTAGGCGTTTAGGCGACGCGGTTGGCTCAGTTTGCAAGCACTTGCCTACTGACCAGCGGTCCCGGGTCCCGGCCAGGGCAAATATTTGTGTGATGAACTTGAATATTTGTGCTTGGGTCATGGTTGTTCCTATGTATTTAAGTATATATTTATCTATATAAGTAAATATATCGTCGTCTAGTACCCATAACACAAGCCTTCTTGAGCTTAATTTGGGACTAGATCGATTTGTGTGAGGTTGTCTGATATTTATTTTATTTATTTATATTATGTGAAAATAATTATTCTAAACATAACGGACCCAACAGGATAATGCAAGTTTTGTACTTCGCAAATGACGTTGCTTAGTAATTTTTAATCATTATTGTAAATAATACATTGGAATTGAACGAGGTGTATTTTTGAATCTGTTTTACGACGTCAAGATATCTTTCACGACTCAGTTACGTATAACTACGTCACAATATAACTATAAATTAGAATTTAAATGTGTGTAATGTCTAAATATAATTCCACACATTTTGTAAACTGATTTGTTTTACGAGCGGCCCTTCATTTTTCACAGTTTTACGATTATTACGCACAGTTATAGCTAGTTTTTGGATAAAACGCTCATATTATTTTTCATTCACATTCGTAAAGATTTTTCCATTTCATTGATGAACGTAATCCTGAAAAAGTTGAAGATAAATACAATTTGTGTATATTTTTAAAGTATATCCAAGTTAATTTCTTTCCCGGTTGGTTTTTCATTTATTATTTCAAATAAACCACTTTATTAAAGTGGATGAATACTTGGGCATAAATAAATGTTCAAAATGTATGTGTCTATCTTATACATACAGTAGGTATCCTCTTCATCAAGACCTATCATATGAGCCCAAAGCACGATGAGTTTATCTTGTGCTGTTAAAGAGTTTGTTAGGGACACAGTAAATTTATAATTTGAATAAATAATCAAGCCTAAATACGAGTGACGTTGGCGGTATCCGGCTGGCCATTTTCGAAAAAGAAAGGAAGGGTAAATACAGATTTTAGACTAAAGAGATGACGATATGTGATGTTAAAATTTTTCACCAATTTGTTGTTATTTTATATATAACTATTAAAATTCTAACGTTGTTTCTATTCACTTTTGGAGATATTTGTCAGTAAGTTCACCTAACAAGTTCCTACGGCCATTTTCCATGTCCGTAATCAGAACAGCTCCAAGATATCAAATTATTGACACGTGAACTACATATACATGCAAAGTTTTATTTCTATTCAACAATTAGATGCAGATTAAAATTGACTAACAAGATTTGATTTCATTGTTTATCTAAAAAACTTAGTGAAGTGAACCTAATAAAAGCGGGTTTAAAAGCCCAAGTCATGTCAATTTTCTGAATCTATTCTTAGAAAATACACAATGAAAACGACCATAATTTGCAATGAAAACTAAGTTTTACTATTCTTTGAGTCTTAGTTTTGGTGCGGTAGAATGAAATGACGGTCTCATTTAACTGTTTTGTCATCATACCTAACGGCTTTGCCAGTAAACAAGTTCCCATGTATTAAGCGAAAGTGGAGATGGGTCAAGTTCGCGCGCTGCGGCTAATGGCGTAAGCGCCAAATCGAATAAGAGTGTACAATTGTACATCTATAATAAAAATCGTTTTACCTAATTTGAGAACTTACCATTGTTTAACTATTAAACCAAAAATCATTGATAAAAACGGGGTGGTCTTAGAGATCCATCCAAAACATCTAAAGGTTTGAATAATAAACTAGAGCTACACTGAGAAAAAAAATTGATTACATTAATCAAAATTTTGATTGTTTTAACAAAGTTACTTAATGTATAGGGAGCAGATAAAGTTAACTGATTGCAGCAATCAAGTTGAAATGATTGAAAAAGGTAATAAAGTAACTTTGTAAATCCAGTCATGACTTAAATATAAAAATCATGTTTGTTGACTACTATAATCAAGAAATCCTTAATAAAACCCATCAACGTCTTTACAGATACAATTAAAGAAAATGTTTGATGAAATCAAACAAAGCAATTATTAAATCAATCAAGTCTACTTTATGAAATATATATAGTGCACGATTCAATTAATCAAGTCTACTTTATGAAATGTATATAGTGCACGATTAAATAAATCAAGTCTCCTTTATGGAATTTATATAGTGCACGATTAAATCAATCAAGTTTCTCTTATGAAATGTACATAGTGCACGATTAAATAAATCAAGTCTCCTTTATGGAATTTATATAGTGCACGATTAAATCCATCAAGTATATTTTATGAAATATATATAGTGCATGATTCAATTAATCAAGTCTACTTTATAAAATGTGTATAATGCACGATTAAATCAATCAAGTGTACTTTATGAAATATATATAGTGCATGATTCAATTAATCAAGTCTACTTTATGAAATGTATGTAATGTACCAAAAAAGCCACAGTAGGGCTAATCCCGTTCGTAAGGACCATGTAAAAAATGCACTCTGGTCTCGAAGGGATAGAATCAAACACCGAGATTGATAACAATTCAACGTATGTTTAATTCTTTGGACTATATGCACTCCACACATATCGACAAAATAACAATAATAATTTACAGTACTTATGCATTTTATGGTAAGCAAACGTTGGCGCGATGTACAATTCACGCTCTACGGTACAGCGCCATCTATCAGACAATTAAGACAACTAACTATTTAATAACAACTTAAACACGCATGATTAGTTGAAATAAGTTGATTATTTAATTCAATCTCGTTTATGTTTGATGCAATTAATGCCTTTTAATTGAATTAATGTTTTAACTTAATTCGTGTGTTTAAGTTCAATGATACCATTAATAAACTGACTTAATAGATTCAAATAATTTCATAATTGACTTAATAATTTTAGTCAAATACATTGCTTAATTGAAATAAGTTGATTATTTAATTTAATCTCCTGCCTGTTTGATGTAATTAATTGCATTTAATTGAATTTATGATTTTACTTGATTCATGTGATTAAGTTCAATAATTAACTTGATAACTTTAGTCAAGTACATTGTTTAATTTTATTAAGCGCATGATTAATTGAAATAAGTTGATTATTTAATTCAATCTCGTTTATGTTTGATGCAATTAATTGCTTTTAATTGAATTAATGATTCAAGTTAATTCGTGTGATTAAGTTCAATGATACCGTTAATAAACTGACTTACTAGATTCAAATAACTCCATGTTTCGATGAGTAAAGTAAATGATTAAATTAAAAGTCAATTAAGAAGTTGATCAAATGAAACATTGTTACTTAATTAAACCTTTCGATCAATTTAACTTTGTTGTAGTTATAAAGTATACCTTGTGTTTATGATCAATTAAATAATTAATTCAATCATATTTTTTCTAATCAAGCAAAAAGTCGACTTGATTAAATCACTTTTTTCTCAGTGTATCCCTTCTGATTGTTTCAATCAGTTTGCTGACCACTGTAGACGACAGACATCGCTTTTTACTATGCTTATTGAATTTGGCGGGCACAATATCACTATTTACATAACGGGGAAAACTAGAAATAGAGGCAAAAATTTATTTATTTATATTTATTTATTTTATTGTCAAAGTCAAAGAAAGTATGGAAATTCTGTCGAATAATAAATAAAATGAGTGAAACATATACCTAACAAGCCGGTAGCCTGACAGATTTGATACACAAATAGGTACTGAACGAGATTAGATAACTTATCACGTTATTAGAATATATCCCTAAATACGTGCACTCCATCAAATCAATCTGAAAAAATAAAATAAAACTTATTTTGAGCAGGGTTTTTTTCCTTTTAAGTTGTTTTTTTTAATACAACTACTTATAGTGTTGTTATTTATCATACTAGTATGACTGTATGATTTGAATTTTTTGATCTAGGTAAATCTCTTAAGTATGTTTTTCTTGATATTTATATTTCGTATGGAACTGGAAAGCATCAATAATTAAATTAATTATCTTTTAAATTTCGAATAATTGCCTATAATTATACGATCTTTTTATTATTCGTTACTTTATATTATAATAATAACTTTTAAACAAAAAATAACCCAATCAACGAAACGAAGTTATGTTGCTATAACAATGAGACTAACTAGAAAGTATACTCTTTCAAACAAAAAGAAAAATTCTAATCGAAAAAAAATCCAGTAATCGGAGAACATACATTAAAAAAAACTCGATACCTCCTCCATTTCAACGTCATCGATTAAAAATAGAAAAATCTCGTCTCAACATAATTTGTCATTTTATAGCTATCGTAAAAAATATTATGGAGGGTATTTGCTTCATGGAAAGTGACGTCATTTGTTTACGAGATCATTGGAATAGGCAGCTTTAGTGCCAGCACTAAACTCGTAATAGCGTTTAGTTATTGTGCGACCATTTAAATACCTAAACATTGTCATATATGGAAATATACCCGCTATGAATATAATTATTGTGTGGGCTTGATACCTACTCAGTTTTTGCCTTTTATAAGTAGGTATTTTATTTTTCGTAAAAGTAAATTTTCACTCAGTGATAAAGTGATAGTGAAAATAAAACAATGCTGCTAGTTATAATAACACATGCGCTTTACTTTGGTCGAATTTTACAAGAAAGTGAGATATTTTCTAATAATTATAAAAACGGTAAGTGTGTATGTATGTATGTAAAACACTTTATTGTACATAAAAACAAGAAAAACGCATTACAAAGGCGAAATTATCCCTTTAAGGGATCTCTTCCAGTTAACCTTTGAGCAAATAAGTTTTAATAATATATGAGATATTTTTCTTTCATGTCGCTAAATAACCTGAAAATATTGAATCTTTCTAGAGAATTTGAAAATAATGAACGCATGAAGATGGAATGTGACATTAAACGATAACAACACTTGTTATCAAACGGAAATCTAAAAATACACCGACTAAAAAACTAAAATCTGAAATCATGTCAACCAATTTTTTCATTTATTTGGAACACAGTGTGCGTTATGCCTAAGTGAAGGATTGACAAATATTTATGTATTATAAGCAGAAGTGCATAATTTAGTTCTACCAAATCTATGTACGTATATGCTAAGTTTAAAACTCCCCGTCCGTTCCATTTTTTGAGCCAAAAACTTGAGAATTTCACATTGAAATCGCTGATGAGATTCGTATGTACGAAAGTAACTGATATCACGGCGTGTGACGAAGCATGACGTTATTCCACACCATCTAAAATCTCATCTCCTAAGATTAGTTTACTCGATAAGTTGATAAGGTTCTTAATTAGAGAAGACGAGGCGTCGGCGCCGGAACGCCGGCGACTTGGACGGGCCAACGCGACGCCGTCTAAGTATTTGTTTACTGGCTTATCCTCTAATATTAAAGCTCACTTATCGCCGATTTAGAATGGGGTTTCCTTGCTATACTTAGGGATACATTTTATATTTTAAATGACATACGTTTCGTCTTAGATCTCGCCATTATATTTGGCGCTGTATTCGAATTCGAATTAAGCAGAAAATTGGTCATTAAACATTATTCATCACTGATGACCTATTTTATGTTCATTTTGATCGGAGAGAGTGATCTGATTAGCGAACTGGCATGGTTATTTTTAATTCTGGGTTCCAGTTCATTAATGCTAAATTAACTCATGTATTAGTAAAACAATTAAAACTGGCAGTGTATACGTGTGGGCTAACATTATAACGGGCTTTAGTTATCCCGATTGACTGTAATGGTACTAAAAACTTAAATGAATAACATCTATATACATTGTAAAATGCATGTTTTCCCAAACATTTAGAATCTCAATCTCATACATGCGCGCAATTGTGACGTCACAACTCCACGATATTTTTTATGACTCCCAGTCCCAATTCTGAAGTTCTTAAGTGTCAACCGCAGTGATCAAAATGGGACGTAATTATGATTCATATAAAAACCTCATGTAATTGGTACATACGTAATAGTGTTACAAGTTCCCAATTGCTAAAGATGTAATATTGTATTCACGCGAGCGATATTGATATATTAGGCTTTATATAATTTTACGCAGGTCAAAAAAAATGTGTACCCGTTATTATGAGTGTGCCATCAGAAATATATGACTTGGGAATATCGTACTCAATACCTCGTGGAATTGATCACTGAATGTCGTTGAATGGATATTCCAAGTGTTGACTTTGGAACTAGGAACATTTTAACGACAGTTTCTATTGTCACATTACGCAGGCCATTTAGGTTCGTTTATTGGTGCCTATTTAAATTACAGTTCTATGTTACATTTTCGGGGTAGTAAAAATTATTCTTTATGTTTTAATGACAATGTACCTACTTACAAATTTTATTATTATTATTAAAACTATCGTGAGACATCTTTAATAATCATAAAAACGGTTCAAACTCACGTAAAATTTGTAGAACACCACTGCAGTACGCAGTGAGTCGCGTAGCAGCACTGATCGCTGTCCCTGATCAAGAGCTCCATATGAGTTTGAAACATGTCAAGCCGTTCTTGACAATTTTTACGAGAGTTTATACCGTTTTTATAACGGTTAAATTTCAATTACCTAGTCAAAAATGAAAGTTAACAAAGTAACTAACTAAAAAAACTTAGTGAATCAAATTGTCAACATAAAAGTCTCACACAATGTTTGCTATCGAGTCTGTCACGACGTCTGATGCGAAACATGACTCAATTATTCATCTAAATTCTATTCTGAAATACCTATGTGATTGCTATAAAACACATTCTCATTTTATTCATCACTGAAAATACTAAAGCACATTTCTTAAAATAACGGAGTATTCATCTGTTTCTCTGTCAAGATGGGTTTTAAAATTAGAAAATTGTAATGACTTTACCATTACGCCTTGGGGTTCAGTCTATATATTTTAATTGAATATCAGTCACATATCGATAAGTAAAGTTGGAGAATCAAATTATAATTTGACAACCAAAATTTTACTTTTCCTACTACATTCACTTTATTATTGTATTATAAGTGGTTTACACTCACGTGAAATTGTCAAAAGCGGCCCGACATATTTAGAACTCGTATAGTGACGGCGATACCGCACCGCTGTATGGATAACAGTCCCTGATGAAGACCTCCATATGAGTTTAGACGAACTGTTCTCGGCATCAACTCACATGTACCAAGGCTTTGTAAAACCCTTAATAGCTGTCATGAGACGGATGTGCACTTTGACTCGACGCAGCAATTTAAAAAAACTATTCATAAATGTTTAGGTAAAACCTTTCATAAATAAAAAGCTTAGGCCAGTAAAGAGCATAACTTACATTTAAGTATAATTAGTGTTAAGTAGGTAATAATTTTAACTAGTTTTATAATAAAACGCATGCGGTGTTTACCTATAAGTGATTGTTACACTTAGATAATGGCAGAAATTGTGTTATAAAAGGATGTAAGTATTTAGTGTAAACAATTGTTGGTGGACCAAATAAATAAATAAAATAAACATGAGTTCGAAACAAGTCTCCCGTACTGACAATTTCACGTGAGTGTAAACCGCTTAATTTAATACTGATTGAATATGCCTCACCAACTTCATAGTAGGTACGGATTTCTGTAACAAATAATGCTAATCAGCTTTCAGTTCGCTATTTGTAGGTACTTTTAAGTTCTATAATATTACCGTTTGAATAAATAAGTCAAACCAGGTATCCTTGGAAGAAAATTTCCAAGTTTTAATTAAGTTTGCTTGTTTGGTTTGGATTGTCATGCGACTGCGAGGTGGATGACTTTTTAGTCATCCATTCATATACTAAAGGGTAAATTAAAATGTTATACGTACGAAAATTACATGTAAAGAAAAATTAAAGCAATAAACTGTATGTTATTGCTTTAATTTTTCTTTACACACCGAAAGATAAAAGCCATACAGTCAATAAGAAAGTAATACGTATTAAAAATTTGCGTTTTTTTTTCTCAATATTGAAAGGAACCCTAAAAACAAACTGATGAAAAATTGCCTTTTCTTCAACACATCATCAGAAAGATGACAACGAACATAATAATATTATGCTATGAATGTTTCGTTGTGGTTTCGTAATCAAATAATATATAATAATAAATTGGGATTGTCTGTGTGCATTATTTAAAAAAAATTCATCATCCATCATATTTTCGTATATTTTTACCGCTATAACCATTTTTGCAATTAATGGTAGGTACATTAATAAAACAAGGTGTACTGAACGGCGCCGTGACCTACTAGAACAGTACAGTTTAATATTGTTTTTTTTTATGTGGGAATGAGATAATAACAATAAGTAAGCGAACTGTAGAGGAGTTCCCAAAATATGGACGAAAATAATCCTGAACCTGATGTTACTGAATCAGAAGATCCGGAAAATGCCGCTGGTACTTCTGAAATAAATGATGCAGACGAAGAAGATGAAGAAGGGTAAGTAAAGCTAGTTAATATTATCACTTAGTAAAATACAAAAGTAACTGAACATGAACATGAACATAGGCACCACACCCAGCCAGGTCGTAGCCTGACCCGGACAAGCCGGATACACCAGGGGGCACAGATTTATAAGGAGTGACACGCTCTGGGATGGGATAGGAGGGCCGACTAGCCGCAACCGGTCGACCACAATCAGCCGATTATGCAACCTTGAGCCAATATTGGAAGTTAGGTGAGGTGGGGTAGAGCATCGGGGATGAGCGTTGGTGAGTTGTCGCGTGCTCTCGTAGGCGTCTTTGCTTGTCGTGTTCACCGGATGGCCGTCGGGTATCACGTTTCCTGTTCGTTGGTCTGACTTTCATCCTCCGATTCCCTGTCGGTTTCTTGTAGTTGGTAGATTTTTTGGGCTGCCGTGATGTATTTGTTCTTGTCTGATGCAAGTTCTGCCCACTCAGAGGGGTTCATGTCGTAGTATTGCATATCCTGGTGCAACGAGTTTTTCCATGTAAAGCTGGGTCAGCCAACTTTGAGTTTTTGCGCTTTGTGCCGGTACGCGGAATGCAGCAAGTGGGGTCTTGGGCGTCGCAGGATGTGTCCGTAGTAGCATAGTCGAAGGCATTTTATCCTTTTGGTTATAGTTTTTCCCTCCAGTACATATGGGCTGCTTTTGCATCGCTTGCTTGCGCCGTTCGTTGATCGTATTTTTTCTGCTGCGGAAGGAGGTTATGTAGGTACCCAAGTAGCGGATTTCGTTCACTAGAGTAACTGTTGTCCCGGTGAGGTTAATGAAGTTTCTGTTGTTTTCGTTTATTGGGTCTCGTACTAGGAGTTTTGTTTTTGTCTCGTTCACCTTTAGAAACTCCACTTATTCGAAAAAGGTTTTGGCCTTTGCGTGTATCTGATTTAGTTGTTGGAGGCCGTTCGATATCACGTCGTCCGCAAAAGCTAAGATAATCGGGAACTGTATTTCCTCGCCTTGGTTGAGTTTTACGAAGGGCATTTCTTCTTCTAGTGTTCTGAACACGTCGTCCATTACGATGGGGAATAGTCGCGTTTAGAGAGGGCAACCCTGCTTGACGCCTTTACCTTTATTGATCCACCTGGTTTGTTGTCCAAACCACTTGATGCAGGTAGATTCGTTCATCGTAGCTTTAACTATACGATTGGCTAGCGCCTTGTTTGTTCGCGTGCATAATATGTCCCTCATGGCGTTGAGATCAATTGTGTCGAATGATTTTTCTAGGTCGACTGTTAGGACAAAAGTTTTCTTTCCTGCTCTCCATTCTTCGTCTAGAATTCGGCGTAGAGTAAACATGTGACCGTCGGTAGATCTGTTTTTCAGAAATGCTGCCTGGTAGCTTTCGAGGTCGTCAATGGTTTCATCCAGTCTCAGTAGTAGTAGATTAGCGTAGATCCTGTATCCCGTGCTGCAGATAGAGATTCGTCTGTAGTCATTTATAGATTTTAGGTTCGTTGTTTTTGGTAGCGGTACTTGGATTGATTGTGTCCAAGGCTCCGGCAGGGTATTCTTTGTCCACGCTGCCCACATTTGCGTTAATATTTGGTCAGTGAGTTCGTCTGGATTTGCTTTAAATAGCTCAGTCACCGTTTGATCTATTCCAGGGGCCGTACCACTACGCATCTTTTAAATAATATACTTTATTTCATCTAGCGTGAGCTCCGGTTCTAGATCTATTGTGTCTTCGACGCTTATTTGCTGCTTGGGCCCTCTGACTTAGCAAGCTCTTCTTCCCATGTGAACATTGGGATAAACGTGTTTTTTTGATTTTTGTCTTGCCTTGAGCTCGTGTGTCTGTAGAAGTTGTAGGTGATTTTCGTCCTCCTTGATGGATGGGTATTTGCTTGCCCCTTAAAGAATATTCTGCATTCCCTTTCGTCTTCTGTTGATTCAATTATTTGTAGATTTCGTCTGCATTCCCTGAGGTTGTTTATTCGTGTTACGTCACTTGGGCGTAGAGTTTTCCTGAATTTTGCTTGTTGCAGTTTTGCTAGCGCTACTCTGCGTTCTTTTGAGTACTTTGGATGAAATTTGATTGTTCTTTTCGCTGAGGTTTTCATTATCTCCGTGATTTCTTGCCATTGGAGTGGGTTTCTTTTGTACGTTTCTGTACCATTGCCAGTTCTTGTGCGATGTTCTGATATTGCTTTTTTGTAGTTTTATCTTGGAGCATGTTGTAGTCTAATGTCTTGTAGTTGAAGGGCTGTGATTCGTCTGAGGTTTTATCTCGGGAGGTTTTGTTTATGTTGGTCTTATTCGATTTTTGTGGTTTCAGTTCGCCCCATATGATTTTATGATTTGATAACGGCGTGTGCTGGCCTTTGATGAAGCTAAAGTTGGATGAGCTCTTGTTTTGGGTCATTATGTGGTCTATTTGTGACTTTTTACTGCCTGATTGCCAGGTTACTTTAGAGCTACTTCGGCCGAATGACGTTTCCAATAGGAATTTCTCGATTCTTATTAGGTCAGTGAGTATTTCCCCATTACTCTTGCTGTTTGGATGGTATAGGTTTTTACCCATTCGATGACAGTTGTGTAGTGTTTTTGCATCTTTATACCCGATGTGTGCATTGAAGTCACTTCTAGAACGATTAGGGTTGGGTTTTTTGGCTTGAGCTTTATTAATCGGAGTAGGCGCGACAGGTCGTTTGTGGCTGCTGATGTTTCGTTTGACCAGTGTGTTGTGACGACGAATAATGTTGTTTTGTTATCAACGTCGATTGACGCTGCCATGTTGTTCAAATTGGTATTTGTCCAGTTAATTTTAAGCCCGCTATTTTTCCTAATAAGGATGGCCAGACCTCTGTTGGAGTTATTTCCGCTTACACTCCATTTGTAGTTATCGGATTCATGAGTTTTGGTTTTCAGGCGAGTTTCTTGTAAGCGTGCGATGTGTATTGAATTCGATTCTAGTAACGTATCAATATCTGATTTTTTCTTAGGTTTTGCTGCTCCTCTAACGTTCCATGTTGCCACGTTAGTTCTATATATTGGGTTGTGAACCGGGTGGTGCGGCCTAGGTCGTGACAGTCGGTATCCAGTTGCGTCTGCTATCTCCTCTGGCGTTCCGGTATTTAGGTTTATTTCTGCTCGCGTGAGTTGTGTTATTAGTCGTGTTTACACTCAGGTGGTTTTCAAAACAATCGTAGTGGTTGTGACTGTAGACCAGGCCATGGCGCCTACCGCGTCGCTGGGTGTTTTAGGGGTAAAAGTGTATTATTTATTTTAGTGGGGTGCCTTGAAATACTATTAAATTGATGCTGTAGTATTCTGCTGCAGATATAAGTATATCGGCTCCACCCCACACCTCATCTTGGTCTTGCAAATATTTCTTAATTTATTCATTTTGGTCTGGCTTGTTGACATCAATATTGCTTATGATCTCGCATTTCGCATTGGTCATGTTGGTTTACATCGGCATATCGTGCGAGATCTCTGCGGATTGCTTGATAATCAAGCGTTAATCCAAATAAGTCGTTGATTTGGTGGGCGATAGCTCGAAGAAGACAGTTACCATCTCCGGGTATATTCTTTATTGCCGTTTTGTTTTCCATGTTTGTAGATTGTTGTCGTGTCCTAGCTGCTATCTAGAGGCGCGCTGTGGGGAGAGCTTAAAGTCTAGGTTATTAGTGGATGGTGGTGTCGGGGGTGTTTATGTGTGTTTCTAGGTATTTTACTTATTGTTATATGGTGTAGTGTTTGTTTTTAATGCACACCGGCTGTGTTGTTTTGTGCTCCAGTGTGACTTAGGTAGTTATCTATTGTGATCGATATCCTGACTTTCAAACTTGCGTCAACTTTCTACTACTTAATTGCTATTGTTATATGGCTTGGCAGACTCTCTTTGGTGACTTGTGGCCGCCAGATGATGTTTCGTTCGAAGAAACGGTGCGCTTTAGATAAAAAAATGGTCTGTTGCGCAGTGCTCTACCAAGGGGTTTTTTTTATGTCGAGCTGCTTTGGTTGGCAATAAAACGGGATGTTTGCCGGACTGACCATGTGCTTTGCTGTGAGTGGGTTGTAACAATAGTTATTTGTTATACAAGGGGGGAAAGTTGTATTTTACCCGCGAGTGTTTATTCGAAACACGAGCTAGCGAAAGGATCCTATGATTGACCACGAGCGAAGCGAGTGGTTCAAAATATAATCCTGAGCGTAGCGAGTGTTTCAATACACGAGACGTAAAATAACATTCGCCCGTGTATAACACAAAACTTTTCACCTCACTACAGCGAGGAAAAAAGAATAAGGGTTTGTACTATATCTTTGAAAAATATCTGCAATAATCAACCAATTTGCCATTTATTAAAACTAAGGTATTTTAAACGGGATTTTTCAGAAAATAAGCTCATGTCAAATTTTACTTTAGCTGCGTTGAAACGTCAAAATTCTTTCTCCACATGTGGATAAAAAGCGATTTTCTCAATAGATATCAAACATACAAACTGGGCTTTCCGAGCTAGTGAGGTGAAAATAATATTTTTATTTGATTATGTCTTATAACCCAAGCTTCTTCGAGATTCTGTGAATTGCGTTGGAAGTGATGGTATAATAATATAATAATGTGTGTATGTATTTTAGGAGTTGTGTTAGGCGCGTGGTAATAGGTAGCAGTTTATGTTAGATTTAGTTTCGCCAATTAATGAGCCATGAGATATAGCTTTAACTAGTTGTTTGCGAAGCAAAAAGACCGCGTTTTTGGATTGGAATTCTTGGCCCCGTTGTTTCTGGCGTCGAACACGACTATAGCTGTTCGTCGTTCCTGGAGGTTATTTATGTATGTATGCGCTTCGGTCAGTTTAATAAAAGAAAAGGTTTAGGACTCTATTGATTTGTGATTTAGCGATGTAATTATTATTAGTGGAGTAAAGTTTATATATAAAAATCTGCTTTTAATATCTTTGTTAGTTATTAGGGCCTGGAGTTGATCAGTGCATCTAGATTACAGATCCTTCGTAGAGGTATAGAACCTAAGTGTGGCGGTTTTAAAGAGGTCGGGGGAATTTTTGAGGTGTAATTTGCCGAGGACCTGACGAGGTCTGTTAAAAACATGCTTATCTGATCTGATCTTTATAGCTTTTCAACTCGGATATCTAAGGTATTTAATGGTTCAATTTCGAATTGACATTAAGTAAGCAGTGATAATGGAAAGAGCTCACCGAGTTCTCCTTGGGCCGCTGTGTCGTCAGTAATTGATGCAGCGCGCGGCGTGTTTACTCCTATTTTGTGCTCTACTCGGCAGTTTCTGCCTCCAGCACTAGGTTTGCACTCACTACTTAGGCTATTTGTTATCTAGACGCACTGCACTATGTATAAACCCGATGGTTTTGGTTTGGAGGTATTTAGGGAGCGCGGTGGAGGTTAGTTTAAACTAATCTTTCAAGTTTAACGTCGAACGCGCGGTGAGAATTTTGAACTTTATGACGGGGTTGGAACGAACAGACGGCCGGACTATTGTTTCGCGTGGGGCTATTGTTTTGGCTCAAAGATTTAAGTGGCGTTTTTGGGTCGTTCGGGATGGCTTGCACAGATGCGACCGCTCTGTACCGTGTCTCCAACGAGACTCAGTAAAATACAAAAGTAACTGTGTTGAAAAAAATATAGTTATAGTGTCAAGTATTCATGAAAACATTTCCTGATTCAGTGATTACTATGGTACCTATGTACGTATTAACACGATCACTTGGATTAAAATTATATGCACACAAACTCTATTTACAAGAAAATTAGGGTTGCACAGATCATTGTGAGTATGTTATTGCTTAGCTACTTCTGCTGCTGATTGTACAAAGCCATATGAAAGAGAAAGTTTGTGAAGATGTTTAGATGTTTATTACCTCAAGCAAGAACAGCTAAACTGATTTAAATGAAATTTGTCAAAGTGCAGTAATTATGCTTCAAAGGGTTTAAAAAGAGGAACTGATTTGTAATCATCCCTTAAAGGGGTGAAAACAGGGGTTGATTTTAATATCGGTGTATTTAATTTTATTTACGCGTTATCTACTGCCTTATAGGAAGAAGGAAGGAAGGAAAATCTTTCCTTTTAGGAAGATACGAGCGCGAGACCCAACAAACTAGAGTAGGAAAATATTTTCCAGTTTTGTATACACTATCTTGCATTATATGTTCGTACTCTGCTAGGTATAGCGGTGTACATGATGCGGTAGCAACCTGTTTTATCAATACCACTCAGAACAGATATGATTTGATTACAACTTTCAGTGTATACATGTTTCACCTGACAATCCTTCTTTTGGTTTATTTTACTATACCTACAACATTTACTATCAAACAGTTTTTCGCCAAAATTCTACAAACTTTTTTCAGTGTCGTAAGTAGAGTATTTAATAAAATATTATCTAATTTTCTTACAAACAGATAACTGACACCAGACAAGAGCATGGTATTAAATAATCCCTCGCTTCGAACGAAGCCTTAAACATAGTGTCTTTATAATCAGATCTCTTTTATTGCTAATTTTTTAATAAAGATGCCTTCGGCTAAAATAGACAAGTTTACTTATTTTACATTTTACTTATTTTAGACTAGCACCTCCATCAGAAACGTGGAGCTTAATACTAATAAAAATGCAATGAAAACCAATTCTTATTCGTCCCACATTCTGGGAGCAGATATCATAATAAATATACGAATACGCATGTAAATTACGTAACAGGGAGGAGATCCGTCGAATTTACGTCAGTTTTCGAACAAAATTTTACGGAGTTCTGAGGCGAGGACGTGAAACACATACGGCTGGACTTAAGAACTCGACTCGCCTCCCCTTTTTTTGAAGGCTGTTTAATATTACGAGTAGGTATGGCTACCCATCTCCTATCTGGATTGTATTATTACATGAATGTTAAATGTGGAGGCTGACTCAAAGATAATTTGTTAGGTTTGTTAATAAGACTCAGTCCGTTTAAGTTTTTTTTCCAAACCCTGAACGTAATAAGAGTTTTGTTTTAACTTTGACATGTGTAATGTGTATTTGTGTGTGTATCTATACGTCTGTCGGTGGCATAGTAGTATTGAGTGTTGTTTTTTTGTACTTTGTCTAGCGGCTTTTAAGCTATGCTTGATGGATATAAAAAACAGTCACTTGCAAGATAATATAATTCTGTTCTCATTGGAGCTATAAACAGGATTTTATCCGATATTCAACCGAAGTACAAATGGTTATGGTCATATCATATCAAGTTTTAGTAGTATTTTCCATGCCACATCTTATTATATTAAAGGTTTAATTTTATTAGCAGTAACTTGTATCAGGAGATTATTTAATGTTTAGTTTATGTTATTGGTACTTTTACAAAAAACATTAACTAAAACTCAGTTCTGCGCATTAACCAAAATTGTGAGTAATAGATACTTATTGGATTAGTTTGTAGTATAAATTATTGTACGCTCTGAATAAACACATAATACAACAAATATAAAGTACCTACCTACAGTTCCTTACGTCAGTGCAATCGTAAAAACGAATGCAAATCTCTGTTTCCCTCCAATCCTAAAAACAATAAAATAAATTTAACATCTTTGATCCTGATACAGCTGCCAAACGACGGCTCATTAGACATTTTCAGAACGTTTCGAATAGTTTAAACTAACCTGTTGATAGAAGAAACGTTGCCAGATCTCCACTCATAAATATTTAAAAGTACTCATTTTTCATTGTAAAAGTTGCAGTAACACAGTCATTACAGACATCACAGTACACAAACGGCTGACGATTTCAGTTTCGTATTAAAAGTCGCAAGGGTGTAGAATACCGCTCCGGCCAAGTATCGCGCGGGAACTGAAACGCTCAGCTGCGCACATCCCGCCTGTTGCCGGGCTACAAACTGCGACACATCCACGTCCTTATTCCGTAGACAACTAGTTTATTATCGCACGGTTCTAGTTGTACGTGCCTCAATTCACGCTGTAGCGCAACGTCACTCAAGTTTCACGGCATTTTAAACTTTCTGCAATCCATTTAATTAACTAAATCGACTTAGTTTCAATGCTGGATGCAAATTATTATGTCATGTTTTTAGGGTTCCGTGCCCAAAGAGTAAAACACGGGACTCCGCTATCCGTCTGTCACCAGGCTGTGTATCTCATGAACTTATTGTGATAGTTGAAATTTTTACGGAGCAACAAATACTATTCATGATAAGATAAAATAATAATAATTAAGGGGGGGCTCCACATACCATAAAAATGGAGGCTCCCATACAAAAAACGCGTTTTGCGCGTTTTGCCCGACGGGCATTTCCTCATGAACCATAATTGGGTAGACGATTGAAATTTTCACAGAATCTTTGTTGCCGCTTTTAACAAAATATAATAAAAATAAGAAATAAGTGATTTTTACTTTTTGAGCACCGAAACCTAAAAATTTAATATTACCACACTTTCAAAACACAAACAACAATATCCCAATTAGTTATTGAAATGTTAACAGTTCCTTAGTCTAAAAGAGCATACTCGTAGGCGACCACTAATTTTATTGGTCACAGCGCAGAAAACCTTACTGTCGGAATAACTTGGGCGGTTTATGTATGGAAATTGCAGCACTGTTTTTTTTTTTGTTGTGAAAGTCTTCACAAGGTGACATCTTGTAGAGGGACGATTATTAAATGGCGCAATAATATTTTCAAAACTAGTTGGTATAATCAAATAATAACAATCGGTTTTGGTTCTGTATGATATTAGTAACAGAACAGTATAGCTTTTCTGTATGTTGTACTTGTACGACTTGTGTAACTTATACAGAAGAACCATAGACAATTATTACCGTTCTCTACAATAATGAAGTCTGACAAACCTTTCTGTTTGTATTTTATTGGAGAAAGACTGTCTGGTAGAAAACCAATTACTTACTTATAAATATTTTTTGTTCGTTACATGTCAATTTCATTTTACTGTCTTGAAGTTTCGTCATCGGAAGGTTTTAGGGAAATATAGTGAATATTTAGCAAGAACAATGTAAGTAATTGGAATATTTATACCTTCCAGGTATTTGCTAAAATGTATAGTTTGCACAAAACTAGATTAACATTAGAAATAATATTGAATGTTAATTGTTGCTAGTGCTGTCTCTGCAGTGTTCGTCCCTTGAGTCTGGCAGAGACAGCATAAGCGTAGTGTCTCCTTGCATTTAATTTAATTGTCTTAAGGGCCTCTACATGTTTTGACTTCGGCTTCGCACACGCCTCTTCAAGGTCCCGTGAGCGGGCGTGTGACATACAATAACGTAGATTCGACGATCATTATCCTTATTGTCATTTTGGTGACTGATCTTAGCTAGCGGGGGGAGTACTCGTATGGGCCATAACACAATTACAAGACACGATATGGCATCATAGTACGACGCGATATCGTGCCACGATGCGAAGTCGTGTCGTGGAAATGCATAAATCCAAAGTGAACTTTATCTTCATGTGACAAAGATGAAAAATTAAAATTAATTTTACAATCTCACGACGTCGCATCGTGCGGCACGATGTTGCGTCGTACGACGATGCGATGTCGTGTCTTTTAACTGTGTTTTGGCCCTAAGAGGAGCTAGGTTATAGCTAAGTAGTTGTAAAATATTATATTCGCTTTTTACTTTTAGGGCACCCAAACCTAAACCCAAACCCAAACCCAAACCCAAACAACGTCCGGACGATCCCGTGCACATGGGGGAGAAACTAAAATTGTTCTTTGGAACACATTTGACGGGAGTTGTGGCTTTGTTAACACCTATTATATTCCTGTTCGTCTTATCGCCCTTTCCACCAGACGTAAGCTGATTACTTATACACCATGTTTCTTGACGTGACAACGTCTTAACATCGATGAACGCCGGCTGCATGCGCGAAAAATCATGACTCATTGTCACGTTCCGCCTGAGCCGAGCGTGCGAGCGAGAACGCGTAACAAGCGATAAAGAGGCCCGATCGACCAAAGCGTTCGGCTTGTGACGCATCCATTTTTATTTGCGCTAACTTCGAGGGAAAATTGAGGTGACAATCAAAAAAACAAATTGTCAGGGTTCTCAATTTGGTTTTTAGGGTAACGTACCCAAAGGGTAAAAACGGGACCCTATTACTGAGACTTCGCTGTCCGTCCGTCCGTCCGTCTGTCACCAGGCTGTATCTCAAGAACGGTGATAGCTAGACACTTGAAATTTTCACAGATGATGTATTTCTATTGCCGCTATAAGAAAAAATACTAAAAATTAAATAAAATAAATATTTAAGGGGGGCTCCCATACAACAAACGGGTGGTTGCGTTATCTTTGCACCTCATTTGTATGGGGCGCTATACATACCAGGTGCAAACTTAACTTAACCACTTAAGGATGGAAATGTTTGTACGGAACCCTCGGTGCGTGAGTCCGACTCGCACTTAACCGGTTTTTCTTTGTGTTTGTTACCTCCGAAATCAATTGTGAACCGGTTTGGATTTTTTTGTCCGGAAGATGGTATCTCTAAGTTCGTCTTATATTATTTTAAAGGGATTTTTTTTTTAAATATTATAAGCACATTCGTAGCGATTTTGATGTTTTTCATATAATGTATAAACTCACTAAGCTGTTCTCGGACATACGATTTATTTTCGTAGATGTCTGTAAATTGAAATATTTTCCAAAATGTTTTTTTTTATTTATTTCAGAAGTGGCAATGGTGTGCCTATTGTCTGTGTATAATGGCAGTCTACTGGGTTTTTGAATGCATCCCATTGCCCGTAACCTCGTTTTTGCCGGTTATCATTTTTCCATTGACTGGTATTATGGATACGCACATTGTCTGCGCGCAATACATGAACGTAAGTAGTGTCATACGATGTTACCATGTTTGAGAACGCGGTTGGAGCAGTGGAAAAGCAGCTGTCTACTGAGTCGGCGGTCCTGGGTTCGAATCCCGGCAAGCGTAAATATTTGTGAGATGAACACGAATATTTATGCCTGGATAGATGGATGTATGGATGTTCTATGTATTTTATTTATTTATCTATATAAGTATGTATATTGTTGGCTAGTAACTATTAGCCTTCTTGATCTTAATTAGAGACTAAGTTTATTTGTGTGAGGTTGTCTGATATTTATTTATTATTATTTATTTACCATCCCTATTAATAGGTATTATAAACTAGAAGGCGCCCGAAACTTCGTCAACTTAAACCATCGTCCATTAACCATAATTTGTTTTTTTTTAGTTCGCCTGTTTAAGTGTCCCACTACTGAGCAAGGGCTTTTCGGTTAGATCGGATAGACAAACAGCAATATTCACATTCTAGTTTCAAATTCGAGATTTGCATTGAAAATCAGTTTTCTATGATGGTCATGATTTCAGGAAAAATCTAAACATTCCCGACTCATGGTCGTCTGTTTGATACCCTCACCACCCTGAAACCGCTGAACCGATTTCGATAAAATTTACCATAGCGATGTTTTGAGGCCCAGGAATGGGCATTTGATAGGTTATTAATTATCATTGAAATCACCCCTTAAGAAGGTGAAAAACAGGAAGGGATTTATTATGAAAGTGTGATAAGCTGATAACAACTGTCAGTTTTATATAATTGTATTGTTTAATTGAATGTTTGCTACTAAGTTTTATTTAGGCGTTTCGATAATCCTTTATCCCTTATCCCTTACCTAACTTATTTTACGGAGACGAAGTTATTTAAGAAGCTAGGTACAATAATTATGATAAACTAGCGACCCGCCCCGGCTTCGCACCAGTGCAATGCTGATAAATTATGCAAGCATTATACATAGTCCATACTAATCCATACTAATCCATACTAATCCATACTAATATTATAAATGCGAAAGTGTGTCTGTCTGTCTGTCTGTTACCTCTTCACGCTTAAACCGCTGAACTGATTTAGATGAAATTTGGTATATAGATAGTGTCAGTCCCGGGGAAGGACATAGGATACTTTTCATCCCGAACAAATTTAGTGTTCCCGTGGGATGAGCGGGTAACACCGCGGGGCACAGCTAGTATTATAAATGCGAAAGTGTGTCTGTCTGTCTGTCTGTCTGTCTGTTACCTCTTCACGCTTAAACCGCTGAATCGATTTTGATGAAATTTGGCATGGAGATAGTTTAAGATCCGAGGGAGGACATAGGATAGTTTTCATCCTGGAAATTATCCCTAAAAAGATTGAAAAGTGAGTAAGTAATTCATGATGACATTGATGACCCTGTAGAAAATATAATGATTAGACCAAAAGCACAATTGCTCTTACATTTGCTTAGGCGCCCCCTTTTATTAATTAAGGTGATTAGGTGGATATCTATCGTGTTGTACGAGGTTGCTTCCATACTTCCAAGTTCCACGCGGACATAGTCGCGGGCAAAAGCTAGTTATAAATATTCCTCTTGAATCAGTTTATCTATTTAAAAAAACGCATCAAAATCCGTTGCGTAGTTTTAAAGATCTAAGCATACATAGGGACAGACAGACAGCAGAAAGCGACTTCTTAGTGATATCGATAGATGGCCTTACTGTCTGGACACCCTCGAACTAATGAGAATGGCCAAGGATGTGATGAACGATATGATAACGGTAGTTGTTAAGGTTGATTGATTATATGATATTTAATTTAACGGCGTACATTAAACTGTTTGTTTGTGACAATTAATGTATTGGATACCTTTCTGTTCTCTCAGGATACTATCGTAATGTTCTTGGGGAGCATCATGTTGGCGGCGTCAGTAGAGCAATCGGGTTTGCACAGGCGCATAGCTCTCTACGCGATCAAGATCATCGGATATTCTCACTACAAGTAAGTGGAAAGTGAAATAATCGGACCTCGGAATATAAAGGACAAAATTATGACAGCTGCCAGTAGATCGTTGTTTGATCGTCTTTATCGATAAACTCGTCAGATATCAATGATTCTCCTATATACCTAGTAAGTGAGCACGTCAATGTTAGTTTGTAAAAATAATATTACATAATTCTGTTTTTTCCTTATTATAAAGATTTTGAACTTTCATTCGCCATATTTTTTTCTCATTCCGACGACATTGACAATAAGTAGATAGTTTCATAATAAGTATATACCTACTTATATATACTTATTATGAAACTCTATCTAATTATCTGAGAGGTTTGATAAAGGGATAATAATAACTGTTTCATATCATAGTGCAGTGGTATCCATAACCTAGCGGTTATTTAAAATATGCTCCGTGTGAACTTTATATAATCGTCTCCAGAATAGTACATACAGAGAAAATACACACTCCCAAAACATGCTGCAGGCGATTACCAGTATGTGAAAAAAGCATCGATAGTTGAATGTATCGATATAGGCGAACCCTAGCTGCTAGCAGCTGTCATAAAATTTTGCCCCATGTATTCAAAGGCCTGGACATAATTCTTTCCAAGCCAAGATCCTTGTGGATAATATATGTACCAATTTTACGGTAACACCCGTCGATTCACTTTTTTTTCAATAAAGTATGGTTCCTCACGTGAAATTATCAGGAACGGCCCGACATGTTTCAAACTCGTACGAAAGTGACAAAGTCCCCGATGAAGAGCTCCGCACGAGTTCGAAACATGTCGGGCCGTTCCTGATTAATTGCTTTTGAGTGTAAACCGCTTAATACTATCATTAAATATGTCTCACGAAAGTTTAATAAGATTACGGTACCTCGTCAAAGATATTGCAAATAGACCTTTTGGAAAGAGACTATTAGGCTATTAAATTTCGGCTTCGTAGACTATTGTCACACTACCTAAGAGACTTTTGTCAGTCATAGTACACACCCTTCTAGCACAACTATGTCACGCGACTCTTGTTGCGCAATAGCTTCGCCGATCACTCTCTCGTAGTAAAGCGTAGTAAAAGATAGATAATATTCCTCGCACGAGAAAGAGTCGCATGTCACAGTTGCACTAGAGGTACAGTCGCCATTAGATATATCGCAGCATATAAGGCGTTCATAAATATCTGAACATGTACTATAACGCCCACAGTCAATAAGAGTCGTGTTCAGATATTTATGAACGCCTTATATGCTTCGATATATCTGATGGCGACTGTACAAGTGCAATAAAGTCATATTCAGTTGAAAATATATAATATAGAGAGCTTTATAGATATCATAGTTTACATGTCAAGATTTGCCGTAAACTAAAATTTCATAATGTGAAGTATGTATTTGATAAGAACTTCACAAATACGATAACTGATGGACGGTCGCCATTATTCGGAAATCGTCTTAAACGACCATTTGTCTCTTTCCAAAGAACGATTTTTGGCCGGGATACTACTTATAACTATTTTCAGGATGTTATTTGCCGTGGCGTTCGTAACTATGTTCATATCGATGTGGATCACGAACACCGCAGCCGCCACGATGATGGTTCCCATTGTGTTCGCTTTGTTAAGAGTTTACGAAAACGTACGTATCACAATACCTACATAAAGGTGTAGTTCCTTGCATCGGAGCCAATCGTAACCATTCCGCAGACACTTAGGCCGCACGCGTCCGTCGCATGCGACATATATATTTTCATACTTTGACTTTAGTCGCATCGATCGCGCGTGTCTGTGATCGGCCGCGATGCACGGAATTGCACTTTAATAAAAGAAAAAAATTAATGAAATCGCCGTCACTGCTCTTCAAAACCTCGTATGTAGTTTGTAGATGGATACTGAGATACGAGCTTTGTTTTAAGTAGGTATTTGTTACTGAGTTTTGGTTGTCAACAGACGAAATTTGGTTCTTACGGAATTTGGCACCCTGGATAGGCTACTTTTGTCCCAAAAAAATGTAGTTCCAGTGGACAGAGCAGGTAACTTAGCGGGACGCAGCTAGTGTTAAGTTTGCTCTTCGAATTTATGGCGTGTCTTACAAATACAAATAGGTACTCTTTATTGCACACCTCCAACATCAAGGAATATACAACACAGCATGAGATACATTAAAATAATAGGCAGAGGTAAACAACAGGCGGTTCTCTTCCAGACAACCTTTAGGTAGCGGAGTAGTTGAAAATTCTCTTCATACATTTTGGCAAAAAAGCCAAGTCCTTATCTAAAATCAAAAGGGCTTATTCCACTATCGCTTTTGGTGGTACCCTATCCGCCGCATTGCTCTTTTTACATGAGATAAGGTAGGTTCCCCTCCGTTAGCCCGAAAAACTTTCATCCTAATTTCATTGGCCCTAATTTTGGTAACCCTAAAATCACTAACCCGAATTTTCATTCATCCTAATTAATGAATAGACCTAATTTCAGGATTCCGAATTTTCATAATACCTAATTATTTCATACCGAATTCTCACTAGCCCTAATTTGCACTTAGCCGATTTTTTTAGACTACTAATATTATAATACCTAATAATGCTAAAACCTAAATTTTATTAAACCTATTTATCTATAAACCTAAGGCGAGGGCTGCTCTACCTCCACCTCCACGCCTCCGGTTTTGGAATAACACTAGGGTAGAAGAAGGACAGGCAAGACTACGTGGAGTCAGAATTGCCATAGACTCAGGGGGTTACTAATGTGTTGCACAAAATTTATTGGCATATTTTCGTTTCGCATAGCAACCATTGGCACAATCATCATTTCGCACAATTGCTTTTTGCCTAAATTTCTTGGCATACCTACTATCATTACGCACACGTTTCTTTGGCAGAATAGTACATTGGCATAATGTTGATTAGAACAATACCCTTTCCTATGGTCGAATAATTGTGTCGCCGAAATTTATATGGCATAATATTCCGTTCGCATGATTATTTGAATACACCGAAAAATGAAAAGTCTGACTCAATATTAATACGAAACAACAAAATACCTACCTAATCTAAGCAAAGTCGGACCTGCGCAGCTCGCTCGCTTCGCTCGCTCGTTAGGGTCGTAGTTCAACCTAACACTCCTCCTCGCTTCGCTCGTCGTCGTACCTAACCTAAGCCAAGTTGGATCTGCCTTAAAGTGAACTTGGTAATGTTAGGAATCGTAAGCCAAGTCGGACCTGCGCGGCTCGCTCGCTTCGCTCGCTCGTTAGGGTCGCAGTTCAACCTAACACTCCTCCTCGCTTCGCTCGTCGTCGTACCTAACCTAAGCCAAGTCGGATCTGCCTTAAGGTGAAATTGGTAATGTTAGGAATCGTAAGCCAAGTCGGACCTGCGTGGCTCGCTCGCTTCGCTCGCTCGTTAGGGTCGCAGTTCAACCTAACACTCCTCCTCGCTTCGCTCGTCGTCGTACCTAACCTAAGCCAAGTCGGATCTGCCTTAAGGTGAAATTGGTAATGTTAGGAATCGTAAGCCAAGTCGGACCTGCGTGGCTCGCTCGCTTCGCTCGCTCGTTAGGGTCGCAGTTCAACCTAACACTCCTCCTCGCTTCGCTCGTCGTCGTACCTAACCTAAGCCAAGTCGGATCTGCCTTAAGGTGAAATTGGTAATGTTAGGAATCGTAAGCCAAGTCGGACCTGCGCGGCTCGCTCGCTTCGCTCGCTCGTTAGGGTCACAGTTCAACCTAACACTCCTCCTCGCTTCGCTCGTCGTCGTACCTAACCTAAGCCAAGTCAGACCTGCCTTACTTACCTGCCTTGCCTTCGTTTCTGTGAGGGACACAGTTTCAACCTAACCTAACTTTGTTTTCTGGCAGCGATTCAGTTCTGTGGGTATGCTATGGTACAATTATGCCGCAATAAATTCGGCGGGACTTATATTGTGCTACATAAAATTCTGCGAAATAAAAGTTAGCGATATTAGTATTCTGCTATACAAATTTGTGCCAAATGAATATTATGCGACATAACAATTGTGGTGAGTATATAATTATGCGATAGTATCATTCGGCTAAAAATGATTGTGCGAAAACGATTATGCGAAGTGTATTTCGGACAATAGAGATTGTGCAAGATAAGGGGTACCCAGACTCAGGATGTACATGGGAATCTTTTGACGCTCCGCTCGCTTCGCTCGCTCCGCTATACATTGTCACAATAGAAACCTAACCTAACCTACAGTTTTCGGGGTTCAGCCAATTCGATATTTGTCCAAATCCGTATCTTCTGTTTTAACGTAAAAATAGGTTTAATAATCTTTAGTACTCTTGACATTTAGTGTCAGTAATGATTAGGTCTAATAATCATTAGGTGTGGTAATTATTAGATTATTTCATATTAGTATTGTTGACAATTAGTACAAATCATTATTAGAGCATTGGATTATTAGGTCTAACAACTAATTAGGGTATAAAAATTAGGTGAAATGACATTAGGGCTAATGAAAATTAGAGCTAACGTTGATAGGTGTAATAATATTAGCACTTGCGATATTAGGTCAAGTAGGGGAGTACCGATAAGGTATCAATGGGCCATTATTTCTAAAGTTGTACACCCCGCTTTTGTTTTTAATTTTTGGATATTTTGGGTAGAAAATACTCAAAATATCCAAAAATTAAAAACAACGGTCCCAATGTTTTTTCGTTCCATCCCGTTACCATTTCCATATAACCTACTACAGCAGTAACGGAATGGAAAAACAAAAAATGAATGAATATTTTGGGACAGTTTTTTTCTCCTAATTAGATCGAAAGAGCTCGTAATTCTCAGTAGAAAATACCCAAAATATCGAAAATTTAAAAAAGTGGGGTGTACATTTGTACAACATTAGAAAAACCGGCCAAGAGCATGTCGGGCCCCGCTCAGTGTAGGGTTCCGTAGTTGCCCATCCTCCACAATAGACGGGCTTAAAACAGCGGTTTTAGGTTTAAATTCCGAGAAAGATTTCAAGCTCTATAAAAAGGTCGTAAACGCCAAAGTAACTGTAATTACTTATTACCTTCTGGAAGTCAACTTACATCCCTTTAAGAAAATTATGAAATATTGCGATAACTCAAAAACGGCTCGACCGATTTTGTTACTACTTACTAAAGTACTTATAAGGCCTCATGTTCATGAATTTTCCCATAATTTTTTGACCCGTGGTTGAAAAGTTAGAGGGGGAGGGGGGACGCTATTTTGTTTATTTTCGGAGCGAATATTTACAAAACTGCTGACGAAACGAAAAAAAAATTCACCCCCACTTTAGGTGTTCGAGAGGTACCCGATAAAAAAATTTTTTTAGTTTTTATTTTATCATTTTGTCGGCGTGATACATACCCATACTCATACCAAATTTCAGCTTTCTAGTACTAATGATCACGGAGCTAAGCCGCGGACGGACAGACGGACAGACGGACATGGCGAAACTATAAGGGTTCCTAGTTGACTACGGAACCCTAAAAAATGGCTCCAATATGTTATCTCACGTAAAAACAGCCGGTGTCAAACTCATTGCCCAGCACTGTAACTATTCAATTTAACCATTATTCTTTGCACATTTAGACTCCTACACATTTAAATCATTTCGACATTTAGTCATACGAACAGCCATGTCCCAGAAGGAATGATTTTTACGTGAGATTAGTCTACCAAAGAGACAAAAAACCCGCAAGAAAACGTCTTCACTGCAATTTCAGCTAAACTTTTTTGGTAATTTTTCAGCAAAAACTGTACCAGACATTTGAGAAGAACAATGTGGGAGATATGCAGGCGACACCTCTTACAAGTTGCTACTTCTGTTGCATTACCTATGCCGCCACTATTGGTAACATTTCATGCAAAGTATTCTAATTAACATTATTTTCGGGTTCCGTACCCAAGGGTAAAAACGGGACGCTATTACTAAGGCGGTGGTCTGCAACAAACGCCGTAGGTCGCGTCCGGCGTGACGCTGTACGACGTACGAATGCTTACTATGGAAATACACTATAGTGGTCTCTCTCAGATGCCAGACGCGGCGCACGAACGCCGTGCGCCGCGTCCGTAGGTCGAACGCCGCCTACGCAGTCATTTCGGAGCATTCAGGCGGAACGGACGTCGCGTTTTTGCGATTGAAAATTCGAAGATGGTGAAATTTACAAAAGAACAAGATGAATTACTGATTGAAGTAGTCAAATTTAACAGAATATTATTTGATGCCAGCGATAAAGATTACAAAAACAATGTATTGAATCACAAACGTTGGGAAGAAATGAAAGAAAGAAAGAAGAAAGAAAGAATGTTTATTTTGAAATCACACATGCCACATCGTGTACAAATTTTCACTTAAATCTACCTAAAGAAAGAAAGAGGTGAGTGCATTTCAAAAAAGGATCCCACTCAGCATATATCGGAGCACATAGTGCAACGACGCTGATTTTCAGTGGGTCCATGAGGACATAAACAAAACATATACTTAACTTAAACTAAACAAACCATTTACAAAATATACAAAATGCAGTGTCAGTCTTACAACGTTACAACTTTTGTAAGCGGGAGTCAAACAAGAAAGAAATATATATATCGTATTTATCATGTACTGTTTCAATTATATTTTAATTATTTATTACAAATTGAAGACAAAATCGGCTAGATAGAAGAAATTTGCTCCTGTTGTAAGTGGAGCCTTAACCTGTATTTGAAGGTGTATAATGACGGGGAATTTCTTATGGGTGGCGGAATATTATTCCAGCACCGCGTGGCAGCGTACCGGAAGCTGCCACGAAATCTAGCCGATCTATGTCTCGGGCAGATGAGGCGGGGGGCTTGTCTTACATGCTTTGAGGAAAATGTTAACTTTTCGAATAGGTACGACGGCTGCTTGCTGTTAACGATTCCAAATAATAAAGAAGCTAGATGTAGTGTCCTTCGGGCCTCCATTTTTAGCAATTTCCAGTTGTTTAAGAATGGCGTCACATGGGCTCGGTAAGGGATTGGAAAACAATATCTGGCGCAAGCATTCTGTAGCCTCTGTATTTGTGTTTTTGTACGTGATAACAGGCATTCACCAATTACTGTATCCGCATAGTTCAGCTTTGACAGAATAAGTGAGTCGCAAAGTTTAATACGCATGTCTATGTTTAGGTGATCACGAATCCTGTACAAAACTTTCAGTCGGTAAAAACAATTTCGAATACATTCTAGAACGTGGTTTTCGAATTTTAAGGCTCCATCCATAAGTACCCCTAAGTTTCTCGCTTCCAACACACGAACTATGTTTTCCTGCTGAATATGGACCTGTGGATTATGTGACATGGTGTTGGCTATTTGGTGTTTTGTACCGAGGACTAAAAATTTTGATTTTGTAGGGTTTAGAACTAAACTATTTTTCTTAGACCAGAGTGCGATCCTATTAAGATCTTCATTTATTTTTGACACCGCTGCACTGGTTTGTTCAGGTTTGAACGAGATATAAAGCTGCAAGTCATCTGCATATAAGTGGCATCTACAGTTTTTGATTTTGCTTATTATGTCTGCGCTGTATAAAATAAATAAGATAGGCCCTAGAATGGAACCCTGAGGAACGCCTCTGGTGACTGTAGCCGTCTCAGAAACCATTGATATACCTTCAGTGTTTTTTACTTCAACTTGTTGAGTGCGTTTACTAAGATATGATGCAAACCAGTTTACCGCCTTTGGCTCCAACCCATAATACGCTAGCTTCGACAGCAACAATGAAGTGTTAATCGTATCAAAAGCACGGGAAAAGTCCAGTAGTACTAAGATAGATGCTTTTCCTACATCTTGTGCAGCAAGGATATCATCGACAACATTTAAGAGAGCAGTTGACGTGCTATGTTTCTTCCTAAAACCTGACTGATTTGTGGGCAGGATGTTGTTATGTTCCAGGTATTCTGTTAGTTGCATACACACCGCCCTCTCCAGCACTTTTGACAGGAGTGGAAGAATACTAATTGGCCGCAAATCTTTGTAGTTTGTAGGTGATGTTACTTTAGGAATGGGTCTGACTACAGCACGCTTCCAAAGGTCGGGAAAAACACCCATGCCAATTGACTGATTAACTATGGCTGTAATAGTGGATAACGTTCGTGGTGAGGTCATCAATAACATATCGAGAGATATACCGTCATTACCAGGGTCCGGAATTTTTCATAGCAAATGTCAAACTTTGAGAGGGTTCGACCAAAGTGTTTTATCGACTATCGATAAATAATTTTCACTTAACGAAACATCGTTAAAGTAATGCAATCATACTTTTGGATATACACAGTAGCGTTCAGCTAATTAGCGACATCAATATTTTATTCCATACAACTGTATATAAAATATGACTTTAGAAATTCTATGAACGACGTAAGATGCGGTTGACCAATTTTATTATTAACTAAAACGTACCCGCAACTTTGTCCGTGTATTTTTTTATTAACTGACGACGGATAAAAAGTATCCTATAACCATCTTTGGATGTCTAGCTATCCCTGTACCAAAATTAGTTAAAATCTGTCCAGCCGTTTCGGCGTGATCAGAGGACAAAGGAAATTATGATCGACAGATGGCGCCAGACAGGCATGGCGCCGCGCGTCCATACAAAACAAATGACGATCCTGCATCACGCTATTAAGATTTTTCCTGAAATCATGACCCCTCTCCATAGAAAATATATTTTCAATACAAATCTAGAATTTTATAATAGTATAGATAACATGGTGTACGCGTGTTTAAACAAGTTTTAGCAGTGCAAATGAAATTTCTGTAAAACCTATATTTTTTAAAATAGACATATGTATATTCCGTTTCTTATTAAAATTAAAATATGGAGTTGACAAAAAATGTTAATTTGAACATGTCTAGTTTCTAAAGTACAACTTTAACACAAAATTTATTTTTCCTTTTTTAAACACCCATACTCCCGCTTAAACACCCATACTTCATGTTATTAATAATAAAAATTCTCAACCGCATCTTACATTTTTCAACAAATTTCCAAAGTTATATTTTATATGCAGTTGTATGGAATAAAATAATGATGTCCTAAGTAGCTGAACGCCACTGTATATATCCAAAAGTTCATTTCATTGCTTTAACGATGTTTCGTTAAGTGAAAGCTATTTATCGATAGTCGATAAAACACTTTGGTCGAACCCTCTCACAGTTTGATTTTTGCTATGAAAAATTCCGGACCTTGGTCATTACCCTGAGCCTGAGTATTTATAGAGGTTATTATCCTACTAATCATAGATTCTGTTACTGGCTTAAGTTTGAAATATGCATCACTATGCCTATGGAATTCGAAAAATGTTAGATCAGATATACTGGTTTCGATTTTGCCTGGCACATCAAGAAAATAGTCATTAATGCCATTGGGGTTTAATAAGTGCTGGGGGATATCATGATCTTTTTTATTGAAATCAGCTACATTTTGCTTGATGTGTTTCCACAAAGCGCGCGGGCTTTTTATTTGTGACACTATATACTTGTTGAAGTAAGCTGATTTCTCACTATTTATGGCATTGATGACCATCCTCTTCATGTCCTTATAATGTAATTTATGTGTTTCTAATCTACTTTGTCGATATCTTGTGTGAGCCTCGTTTCGTTTAGCTATCATTTTCTTAACGTTATATGTTATCCACGGATGCGAGCGCTCTTTAAGTGTAGTAACTTTTAAGGGTGCATACCGATCAAATACATTTAATAAAAAGGCGTTAAAGGTTGCTACAGAATTATTAACGTCGTCTGATAATACTCTTTCCCATTCAATACGTTCAACATCAGCATTGAAATTTTGTATATCAATGTCTTTAAGTGGGCGATACATTATACATTTTGGCGGGGCTTTAGTTTGACTAATATTTACTTTGCAAGATATAAATGCATGGCTACTAAGTTGAGGGATGTGGTCAACACATATGTGCGTGATATTCATGGTCGAGCAAATTAAATCAATTAATGTATCGCTATGGTCCGTAAAGTGAGTGGATTGTTCTATATATTGAGTAAGACTATGACAATATAGCAATTTTTGGAGCTCTTTAGTACTGGTGTCCTGTTTTTTCGACATATCTATATTAAAATCTCCCATTAGGATAATATGATCAAATTTAGACAAGTGAGAGATGGAATCACTAATCGCGTTTATAAAAAATGAGCTTGGTTATTGGTCTACCAGGTGAGAATCCGTTTTATACCTTGCCTAGGTACCGAAGGGTATTCTGTCTGTGCGTCTGTCTGTCTGTCTGTCTGTCTGTCTGTATGTCTGTTTGTCCGTCTGTTAGTCTGTAATTGTGAAATCGTAGCTCTTTGGACCGATTTGAAATCGAATGCTATTTTAATCGAGATAGCTACCTATTATGCATAAAAATCGGGTGCCGTGGCTTTGCGGCTTGCGTAGGTACAATGTGATAAATAAATATGCTCACTTTGGTAAGTACAGCGATTCGGTCGCAGTTACTTTTTATATGACATCAGTGCTGTGGACACGATGGTACTACAATGTGTATCGGTGTATTAAAGTATTTTTTCATTGTTTGTAATTTATAATTAAGTACATAAAAGCATCCTCCTCTTCTTCAAGAAGAACTCTTAAAATTGTCTGTTCGTCCATATTTTCACTTCACGTGCATTCGCGTTGAGTGCGTGCGAAAAACTGATATGTTTGCGCTGGAAGCCGCGTCTCAGAGCGACCATGGCAGTTTGCGCTGGAAGCCGCGTCCAGCGCAGCGTCCGCGACGCGGCTTCCAGCAGACGCCGGACGCGACCTACGGCGTTTGTTGCAGACCACCGCCTAAGCCTCCGCTCCGTCCGTCTCTCCGTCTGTCACCAGGCTGTATCTCTTGAAGTTTTGACAGATGATGTGTTTCTGTTGCCGCTATAACAACAAATACTAAAAATAGGTGTGCATGTGGATTGAGTGAGCACCCTTCAAAAAAGAAAAAAAAATGTGCTGATCATTTAGTAAAAGTTCTAAAACAATTGTAAAACTAATTGATGAATTTGTAAAACGATAAATAAAAAGAATACATTCATTAACGTATGCTCACTCAGTTCTCACAAACAACCAACGAAATCTGTGAATGTGTTTATTTAACATATAATATTTATATCCTAATTTTTAGTAAAAATTATGCTCAAGGTAGGTAATAATTTGTAGATCACCTGGTTACGTATTTAAAGTTTTACAAATTATTTCGTATGCTCACTCAATCCGCACACTTTCGAAAACCCAATTTCTGATAGAAAAACTGCAGATTGAAACTTCTATATATGTGTATAGTTTAGTAAAACTCAAAAGGGAATTTGTAAAATACAAAACAAACCGCTAACGTGGCAGATTTTTGGATAATACATGTTTGTAAGTGCTCACTCAGTCCACACATTATTCGTAAATTAAAAATGTACCTAAATATCTTAATATTTTTAGTATCTAGGAAACTACAAAGTAGTTCAACTTTTAGTAAAACTTTTACTAAATATCCACCATCTAAAATGTCATATTCGTTGTCTGCTTTTAAAGATATTCAAATTTCATTTTAAAATACAATCTAAGATACAGTCCACATTTTAGATTGTATTTTAAGAAGTAGAGTGTGACATTTTAGATGGTGGATATTTAGTAAAAAAAAATACTAAAAGTTGAACTACTTTGTAGTTTCCTAGATACTAAAAATCTTAAGATATTTACATTTTTAACTTACGAATAATGTGTGGACTGAGTGAGCACTTACAAAAATTTATTATCCAAAAATCTGTCGCGTTAGTGGTTTGTTTTGTATTTTACAAATTCCTTTATGAGTTTTACTAAATTATACCCTTTCGACGCATAAGACCACAAACGCGAAATACCAACTCTACGCAAAAAACCACTTTAGCAAAATACCAACTACGCAAAACACCAACTACGCATAACGCCAACATGAATTTAAGCAAAATACCAATCACGCTAAATACCATATATATAAAAAATAATACTATAATAATAATAAGCCCGCAGGGCAGCTTGTGGCGAGCTGTTGGGGGTGACGACCCCACGGACCCGAGATCTCCAGAGAGTTGGTCAGGGTCCTCGTCTCCGGTGTGCCTTCATCGGCCGGAGTGGAAATCCAAGAGGACCCGTAGGACTCTCAGCTCTGGCTTGCCTTCATTGGCCGTCCAGAGCGGAGCGTTAGAGCTATCTGCTCCAGGGGTGGAAGTGTTAAAGGGCATGACGCCGCGAGTAACTTCGGAGAAAGCGCAACACATCTCTCGGCACCCCAGAGCCCTCACGCTCGTGTTGCTTCCGGCCGTCTTTACGACGGCATTACGGGGCCCACCTAGTGAAGGGCGAGTCACCACCCGCCAGAGGTAACAGTCGCACTGATGGTTACGGCGGGTGACATGTTACTATTGCAATAGGCCAAAGAAAGAGTCCACCCATACTCCATTTTAATAGCCCGGTTTTTTCTTTTCCGTATCAATGCAATAGTTCAATCACCTGCTGGGACCTGTTCATGGATGTATCATCTTATTGATATGATCAGGAATGGGTCCCAGCAGGGCTACAGCCACAGCCAATTTCTCCAAGGGGCCTCTCTTGTTGGATCCATATCCCCAAGCAAGCCTTTCAAAAGACCAGGACGTATGCGCCCGAGACTCTATGAGAGGAGAAACAAAAAAAAAATTGGGCAAGTGCGAGCCCGACTCGCGCATGAAGGGTTCCGTACCTATACGTATATATAATCTATAACAAGTTTGTTGTATGGGAGCCCCCTTAAATATTTATTTTATTTTATTTTTAGTATTTGTTGTTATAGCGGCAATAGAAATACATCATCTGTGAAAATTTCAACTGTCTAGCTATCACCGTTGTTGAGATACAGCCTGGTGACAGACGGACGGACGGCGAAGTCTCAGTAATAGGGTCCCGTTTTTACCCTTTGGGTACGGAACCCTAAAAATAATAATACCATATTTAGACTTTTTGAATAAATACGAAATAAATAATAATACCTAGGTCCAACGAACCACACCAAAAAAATAACTAGGCTCAAAACACCACAAAACGACCGGTTGGTGTTTTGCGCTTGTGGCATTTTACGTAGTTGGTATTTAGCGTTATCATTTTTATAAATCCGCAAAACGCCAAAAATCCTCGGGTTGGTATTTCGCGTTTGTGGTCTTATGCGTCGAAAGGAATTATACACATATAAAGAAGTTTCAATCTGCAGTTTTCTATCAGAAATTGGGTTTTCGAAAGTGTGCGGATTGAGTGAGCATACGAAATAATTTGTAAAACTTTAAATACGTAACTAGGTGATCTACAAATTATTACCTACCTTAAGCATAATTTTTACTAAAACTTAGGATATAAATATTATATGTTAAATAAACACATTCACAGATTTCGTTGGTTGTTTGTGAGAACTGAGTGAGCATACGTTAATGAATGTATTCTTTTTATTTATCGTTTTACAAATTCATGAATTAGTTTTACAATTGTTTTAGAACCTTTACTAAATGATCAGCACATTTTTTTTAATTTTTGAAGGGTGCTCACTCAATCCACACGCACACTAAAAATAGACTAAAATAAATATTTAAGTGGGGCTCCCATACAACAAGCGTGTTTTCTTTTGTCGTTTTTTGCTCGATACTGTCACCAGGCTTTATGTCTCTATCTCATCTCATGAACCGTGATAGCTAGACAGTTGAAAGTTTGACAGATGATCTTTAACAACAAATACAAAAAATAAAATTTTGTTGTACGGGAACCCTTTGTGCGCGAGTCCTACTCGCACTTGGCCGGTTTTTTATCATAAACTGTTTAACACTCGCATTCGTAAATTTGATGAAACATTAATACTAGCCAGCTCGTAATTCAAGGAATTCTTAATTATTATTTTTTTAATATCGGACAACCCCACACAAATCGATCTAGTCCCAAATTAAGCTCAAGAAGGCTTGTGTTATGGGTACTAGACGACGATATACGTACTTATATTGATAAATAAATACTTAAATACATAGAACAACCATGACCCAAGCACAAATATTCGAGTTCATCACACAAATATTTGGCCTGGCCGGGATTCGAACCCGGAACCGCCGGCTCAGTAGGCAGGAGTCTACAAACCGAGCCAAACGCGTCGTCATTCAGAGAGTTCAGTTTGACAAAAAATACCAATGTTTACATAAGTTGCGCACGAAGAAATCAGGTCATCCCTACCTCGTCCGAAAATTGTAGTCTGCCTGATCTCTAAGATCAAATGAAGTCACTTTGGCACAAGGTACAAACAACCGTACACATGTAAATTTAAGGTAATTTTTCACTTGTGCCAGTTTGACATAATTAGATCTTAGAATTCCGGATAGTTATACTAATTGTACTATTTTACTTTATCAGGGGGTATTGGCACCATCGTTGGCACAGCGACAAATTTGGTTTTCATCGGACTCTTTATCAGGTGAGTTACCCAGACGAAGGGTTAAGGGTAAAAATCAGCTTAGGGTTTTGTTGCTAGTTTTTTTTTGTCTTTGATTACGAAATTACACAGTTCACCATATAATTATGTCTTAACTAATTAAAACAGGCATAAAACTCGCTGGGTCCCAATTTTTTTGCTATTATTTACTTACGCCATAATACAATTTACTTTAATAAAATTGTCTGAGCATATTATGGCTCTAAGCAAAACCAAGAAGCACAGAGGTCACAGAAACGTTTATACAGCCTTTATTCGGCTTGAATTAGTTGTATGAAGGCTGTATAAGCTTGTGTGCTGATTGAGAAGTCCGATAGAGGGAGGGTCCATTATAGGTTCACACCGTTCTAAATTTTACTGAAATTTGAACCAAAAAATGTTTTATTGGACTTGGCGTGCAAGCTAGTCATCCGGAAAGTGTACAAAAAACATTATAAATAAGAAACACCCTTTTATGTATACATAATATAATATTTGGCCCAAAACACATTAGCGAAAATTATTTGCTATCATTCAAAGGCATCAGAGTTTCGTTAGCACGGTAGGACGTTAGAGAGCAAGTCATGCTCATACCTACTCAATCATCTATTTCATTCCAAACTGCCTTTATGGTAATTGTGGTTAACATTCCCACTAAATCCATACTAATATTATAAATGCAAAAGTGTGTCTGTCTGTCTGTCTGTCTGTTACCTCTTCACGCTTAAACCGCTGAACCGATTTAGATGAAATTTGGTATATAGATAGTTTCAGTCCCGGGGAAGGACATAGGATATTTTTCATCCCGAATAAATATAGGGATGGGCGGGGTAACACCGCGGGGCACAGCTAGTTATAAATAAAATAAAATTAATTGACAATATCGTGCATTTTCTAGTCATCACTTGATGTTCGGTCAATATAGAACCCCTTTAACTCCAGAAAACATGGAAAATGTCGCAAATATTTGACAAATATTTTTTTTTATGACAAAAAACATTGCCTATAAAAATCGGGTTTTTCTATACTCTTCAGACTTTGTCCTGTAGGAAGTTGAGGACTGTGAAATTAAACTAATGAGTTGATATTTGTAATAAGCCGATTTTATTTAATCGTTTTAATACCACAAGGAAGCAATACTTCCATTTGACATGAATAATGGGTAGCGAGAGAATTGCCAGTGTAAAAATATAAATAGTGAATACAGATTCATTTTTGTATATTTAAGGAGGTCAAATTCAACATGTCCTTGACCATAAAATTAAAATTGCGAATGAAATACACTTATGAGTATGAGTATGATTATCAGATACAGATACAGACACAGATAATTTATTAATAAAAGCAAATGCATTTTTACAAGTCACATAAAAATATTTCAAATATAATCGAATGCTTCAATTCATTTCATTTTAATTGTAATATCGGCTCCATAGCTCTCTAAAGTCCTATCGTGCAATGGAAAGTCCGATGCTTAATCATTAAACAAAATTAAACAATATACATTTTTCGATTTCAGCACCTACCCTACAGCACCGGAATACGTCTCTTTTCCTCTGTTTTCTGCCTTTTCTATACCGACCATGATTTTGATGACCATCGCTATGTATCTTTTCCTTGCAATGTACTACATGGGTATGGGGAGGTAAGTAAATAAGACAGATGGCAATGCTTTATTTAGTAATAAACATAATTCACGTAGTAATAATTCACTGCCGGTTGTTCAGCAGCGCTACCCGTCACTTACTCACATTACTGCACAGAAAGAGGTGGGTAATTATCTCGCTCGAGAAATAGTCGCGTATGATAGTTAGTGATGCTAGAGGTATACACTGGTAGTTGGAGATACGGTATAAGAACGACTTCTCATCTGCATGTCTAACATAACTTTGACACGCGACTTTGTCGTGCGACATTATACTACCTCTCATTTTTAGGGTTCCGTAGCCAACTAGGAATCCGTCTGTCCGTATGTCCGTCCGTCCGCGGCTTAGCTCCGTGATGATTAGTACTAGAAAGCTGAAATTTGGTATGAGTATGTATGTATCACACCTACAAAACGGTAAAATAAAAACAAAAAACTTTTTTTCGGGTACCTCTCGGCTCTCGAACACCTAATAAAGTGGGGGTGATTTTTCTTTTTCGTTTTAACCCTAGTATGTGGGGTGTAGTTGAATAGGTTTGTTAAAAATAATAGGGGTCTTTAAACATTGGAGCATTCCATGAAAAACGGTAACTATCTCGTCTAATTTATTATTCCAAATTCCAATATTTCGGCAATGCCAAATTACGGTCAAGAGTATTATCTATTGATATCTATAAACATTATAATTATAATATTACAAAATTTTAAACAATAGCCATGTTTAAGCAGCACAATTTCATTGTCGTGTAAAGTTTGAAAATGACCCCGATTTCTTTATTGGATAATAAGATTTGTTTGTACCATAAATGTGAACTGCCGGCTTTATAATAAAACTAGCCTCCTATTTTTTAATTTGCAACATAAAAATAATGTTATATGTCCCTTTTCAGAAATGTTTTTAGCAATAATCCAACCGCACCTGAACAGTGTCGATTACGACATGAAGGAACATAATTTATAGTTTATGACCTGAACTTGGTGGTAGATGTCTTTCAAAGCCTATAATCTAAACAGTGTTTATCACGGGTCACCTTATGGAGCGGAGTAACTTTAGTTATTTGCGTGTTTATTTAGTTTTATCCCTTTCAAAGGTAACGGTCGCTTACGACATGTGATTATGAAAGTCGTTAAACTAAACGTTATTTTGACTTTAATACGAGCCTCATTTGTCCAATTTTCTAATGGATCAATCACATCTTAGCTCGAACGCACTTAGATTAAGAAAATCACGTCTGAAAAAATCCTTGAAATTCTAGACTTCAGAAAAAGGGAGTGCGAGAGACTTAAAACTATTCAGACAAATAAAAAAAGACGTGTCTAACTTATTACAAGCTGAAGAATGAAGGGTTAATATAAGAAAGCAAAAGTGAACTGAACGGAAAAGAAAAACTCCAAAATCTGGCTTCAGTCAGGTCAAATGAGGCTCTAGCGTAAACTTTATCAGGTTTACAGTCTACCTCACGCCTACATCCGTAGAAATGCGTTGAAAAATGACGCAAGGCAGTTCAAAAAAACCGGCAAAGTGCGAGTTGAAAGTACTGCACATATAGATGATGTTTTTCGAAAAGTAATATACTGAGCGACAGACTTAACTTCAACAAACGTAGGAAAACTAACGTACACATAGAATTTGGCAAAACTATAAAAATAGTTTTAGCAAATTCTTTAGTTCTTTCTAGGTCAACGGGAATTGCCCTTTAAATTTTGATTCCCGAGAGTGTCGAAATATTAAGTATATTATGGTTTTAATTTCAACTTGATACCTCCACGCGTTCCCGAGATAAATAGTCTTGACAGACAGGCAGACTGACGGACGCTCAAAAAAGTGGTCTTATAAGGGTTCAGTTTCAGGTACGGAATCCTAATAATATAATATATCACAGGTAGAAATAGACACCACAGTGGCCCAAAAAATACCTTGGGAAAAAGTGGATACGATACTTGGAATTTCCAAATTTCATGTTTAGTATTGTGATGAAGAAGTATAAAAGCGAAACAACATGCAATCGACACGCAGGAATATATATTTTGTCGAAAATATGAGCAATTATTTGTTTGAATTCGTACGTGTCGTTTACAACATGTAGGTGTCGCTTACGACATGCTGTACATTTTATTTTTTTATTTAATTACTAGATGGGCGTAACTGTTTATGTTGCTGAGAATTAAAAGAGTATTCTTTATATTTGTGAATTATATTTAAAAACTTAAATATTTGTCTCATAATTTGCTAAAATTTTCGAAATTACTACTTAGGATTTGGACTTGGTTGATCGAGTGTGGACTACGACATGCTTCGTTTTCATCTTGTTTTTTTAAGGTCTTAAACATTGCAGCAAAAGTATATACTAGACTTTTTAGGTACACTTTAGAGCTTTAAGATGATACCAATAATTAATTACTACAACTCAAATGTAAAGAGTACCAGACTTGTAAAGTCCTAAAATTAAGTACGAATGTCGATTACAACATCATGGAATGCTCCATTACTTTTTGATAAAGTCTACTGACTTTTGTAAATATTCGCTCTGAAAATAAAAAAAATAGTGTCCCCCCTCTTACTTTTCAACCACGGGTCAAAAAAATATGAAAAAATTCATCAAAATGAGGCCTAATAAGTACTTTCAATGAAAACTATATTCGGTCGAGCCGTTTTTGAGTTGTCGCAAAAATTCATAATTTTCTTTAAAATGACGTAAGTGCCGCTCGGTGTCCCTACACATATTGGTTAAGTGTCATACTATATTACAATATTTTGCTCAATCTGGCGCGTATAATCGATAACTTCCAGAAGGAAATAAGTAATTAGAATTGACAACATTTCATATTTTTAAGACTATCATTTTATTACTTTTCTGTATTCTGCTTAAAAAGATGAAGTAATCTCTGTTTTTATTTATTTTCTGAGATGAACATTTATTTTATTATTAATTTATAAAAACATACTCATTTTAAAATGTGGCAACACCAAAACCAGAACTTAATGGAACGGTTACTTTAGACGGTTTTCTTATTTAAAAAAAAAACTTAATAAAACTCGGTATGCATCTGTCATCTGTCAACGTCAAATAAAAAAAAAATATTTTTTCGCTCTTTGGTTTAGACAACAACCCTATTCAGCCCGTATTGTCTTAGATTGCAGTTATTTGATGTATTTTCTAATATTACTTTAAATACAGAAGAATAAATTCAAAGATTTTTTTTTAAGGTACACGACATAAAGCCCTGTCGATCTCTATATATTAATTTCCACCTGTTAAAAATATGAAATGTTGTCAATTACTGTTACTACTTTGCTAGAGCTTGAAATCTTTCTCGTAATTTAAATCTTTCTCGTAATTTAAATCTTTTTCGTCATTTTCGTCTATTGTGAAGGATGGGCAACTACGGAACCCTACACTGAGCGTGGTCCAACATGCTCTTGGCCGGTTTTTTTTCTTTTAAACCCTTGCGTGCAAAGCAGGTGACGCTGAGTTGCGTGGCAAGGCCAGTCATGGCAAGATATACGTATGAGAGTACGCTAGCGACTGTGTTAATGATTTTTCTCAAACATGCAATGAAATATTGTCTTTACGTTCCTTATAATAGGTTCGGAAGTATCGCTTTTTGGGCGCAACAACTCGAGAGGACTGTAAAGGGATTTCATACTGCTTTTCAGGCCTAGGCCTGCAAAGTAACTTTTTAATGGTTTCAACAACAAGGTCATTCACACAGCTGGCTGGTTTGACAAAAAGCAGGTTTTGTTTTTAATGGTTGGTTGTTAGACTAAAATGTCCTATTTGTCAATTAATAAAATGTTGTTCTTTGAAGTATATTTTTTTATTTCATTGTATGTTTGAGAAAAGCACTATATACGCCTCGTCGTGAAAACGGATTCCCGGCCTCGTATCACTATCCGTATATACCTACTTGGCCGGAAATCCTCATTTTCCCGGCCTCTGATGTAATGTACTATTTATGGAGAATAAAATGCGCAAAGTAGAGCGCCCCTAGCGATTACTTTGTATAGAACTACAATTCTCCATACATAAAATAAATCTACAAAACTGCCCCGCGGGATGGTCCAGAAGACACTAGCAGCATTTCCTCAATACAAGGGTAAGGACCATGAGTTTACAGTGACAGTATTCGCTGGCGATTTACAAATCCTTTACGCAGTCGCAGAATGCTGCTAGTGTCTTCTGGGCCATCCCGCGGGGCAGTTTTGTAGATTTATTTTAGCTATATTTCATTAAATTTTAGGGTGGATCAACTATTACTCGTTGTTATTCTGTCCGATCACCCAGGAGACAGTGGTGATTAAACTTCTTAGAGAAGTGTTGATAAATTATAATATTGGTATTTTAGAGAGGAAATTAAAAAAGAATTAATTTCATATTGTATCGACTATGGCGTTTATTGCAACATTTTGTGGATCAGTTTTATTCATGAACATTTTCCTTGAAGATGTACACTTTGTTTATTATTTCCAATTGCAGACCATCAAGTGCTGCTGCAAAGAAAGTTCAGATCCCTCCGGCTGGTCTGGTACTTGCAAAAAAAGCTGTGGAGACAGACGTAAAAAAGCTTGGCAAAATAACGATGCATGAAATCGTAAGTTGAGTATATTAACTAGTGGCTTTCTGAGCTGTGTAGATTTTAATATTTGTTGGCTGAAATAGCTGCAAAAAACTAACTGCTTTCTTCGTTTCTAATCGCCATGTCTCGCGGACTTTTGAAATTTTTTGAAAAACTAATTCAAGGGAAAGGTATATATAATGATCGAACCCGCTCACATCATTTCAAAGCTGCTTGTACATACGCAAGAACTTTGTGGAAATCCTTTGTGGAAATCCGGACATCTGTAACATTTTGGGCCAAGCTGAGATGAAGACTATTTGCACGAAGGGCATGCATCGCCGTGTTTTAGCGGTCTTAGAGAGAGACGAAAGAGAATATCAACGGAAAGCTATGTCCCAGACGCTATGGCGTCATTTGCCGCTATCTGATGTCAACTGATTTGTTCGATAATTTTCACAAAATCGTTTTTTCATAGTAGCGAATTTTCACACCGCGTTTTTTCATGATCGCCAATTTTATTATTCATGAAGCGTTTTATAACGTTCGCGTTTATTTCTTTCTCTTATTTTACCAATAGATTATTTTTTCAATCGCATTTAATATTTTCAGCAACATTAGGCAACATACCGTAACATCGGGATACTTTGTCCCAAAATCATGATAATTTTTACTTCTCGGTTGACTACTTCAATTTAAATCGCATTATGACTCTTTTATAGGCTTAGGTGTTTAGTTGTGGATATAATCAACTCATGCACATACGTAAAACTTAATAAATCAACCTTTGAGTATTTTTATTTTTTTCGCAAAGTTTGAGCCAAAGTTGCACTTTGAAGCGCGTTTCTTTGGCCCTTGATTTTTCATGTAGTACAACGTAACCGTTTGCAATAAAAGCACAAAGAAACCTGTTTAGATTGATTACACATATCAAAGAAAGGCATAGTATCTTGATTCATTTGTATTTATTACACTAAAAACTTCAAAATAATCAACACAAAGTAATAAATCTATCAAACATGGCTTTTTTTTATTACAAACTGCCATAAAAAACAGAATTATAGGTTGCGTCAATGGTAAATCGTCGTCTGGATTATCAGATTGATCTTGTGCCGTTATGAAATCTTCAGTAGATGAAGCGAGACTTATATCCGAGTCTCTGCTCTCTGTGGAGGAAGTTTTACTGAACTACCTACGGATTTCTCTTTCTTCTTCCCTTTTTTCTTTGAATTTGATTGACTCATGCCCGAGGGAACAGGTTGTTCTCTATCTAAAATATCTTCGGCACGAATGGAACGACCAGCAGGGACATCAAGCTTTTTCTTCTTAACTGGATTATTTTGAGTTGGGGTATCATTACTTTGTGTTTGCGCCAGATTTTGCATGAATGTGTCAGAGATCATATGCAGATGTAAAAGTCTGTCTTGGTTTGGTAGTCTACTCAAGGGTTCTATTACGTTTTGAGGATATATATACCCGTTTTTCTGAAACCGTTTGTAAGGTTAATTTGGGTGTCTTACAAACTATCGAATGCCGATTTTAGTATTACAGGAAACTGTTCTTTTGGCAGGGTTGGAAGTCTTCTTCACTGTTGGCTGTTTTTCCAGTATAGCAAAGCTTGTCGCCATTTCATCTTTAATGGCCCGAAGTACGCTACGTCCAGGGGCTGAAGAATATGAGTAGCATTGGCAGGCAAGCAGATAAAGCTTGTGTTATTAGCGTGGCATGCTGATAATAAGAATTTGGAACATGAGTCAAAGTAACCCGAAAACAATAGCCAAAGTATACTGTGATTTTAATTCGCAAATATATCTTACAATAATGTCTTAAATTATTTAATTTATATCACATTAGGATCCCAGATACATATCTGTTACGATCGATAACAATCAAACAATTAAACTTACCTGGACTCTGTTTCGAGTAAAAGTTTGCACATTATAAATTCGCGGGGTTTACCAGCCTCGCGCAACTCTCAAGGTAAAAAACGAACGACAACGGCTATATGAAACGGGGGTGAATTTTTACCTATCTAAGTTTGAAAGAACGTTGAAACCTACAAAGCATTAGATAATTGGCGACAATCGAATTTAGGCGGGTTGTACTTCAGCCGCCATTTTTGTCCGCCATGCCATATTAGTTGACGTTTCTCTTTTGTTGTGTTGTCTGGTTCTGTCAAGGTTCTGCGATCTTTTCAAATAATTCAAATTTCACAAATAAAATAATCGAATAATTTGCATTCTTTGGGTGTAGTGGTCGTCTAGAAGGTACACAAGACAATCACAATTGCAAAAATGAGTGGATTGAAAAGGAAAAAGTGCGAAATATGCAGAATGAAAACGTGTCGAATGGACGGTCAAAAAAGACTATTCATGGCAAGATTTCCACCGGACGAAGATCGGTAAGTAAAAGATATAATTAATTACTGCGTGTTATAACCATGTTAATCGTAAGTTTCATTGAAAACTTGGTATTTCGGGTAAAATAATACATACCCTTATACGTATGTAAACAATAGTGCTGTATGTAAGTTTTATCGATAATTTTCATTTGAAGTGAAAAATACCTGGGTAAATACGGAATATCTTTCTTCAAGCAAAAGCCACTACTTTTTATGCCAGTTTGAGTTAGATTATGGTCACAGAAATATTTTACGAAAAATCTTCAATGGACTATGAATGGTACGGTTTCATCTGGACAAACAGATTCATTTTTACTCTGTAATTTTCTGTTTACCCTGTATTATTTGTGTTGCAGAACTTCCAACCTGGAGCACAGACTGGAGTGATGAAACGGCTTTTTTCGACTATGTTTATCAGCAAGCCAAGCAAAGTTTGAACGAAATAAAATTATTTGCACACTTTTGTTTTTTTTTATGAAGTCAGTAACCTTAAGTAAACCAAATGTTTACATTGAAGCGAAATATTTAATGATTTAAATTACCGGAAAGCCGTTGGAGACGCGGGTGCGAATGCGAACCCCGCCTGAACCATTTTTTTTAAATACCGATATCGATATCGATAATTCGATAATTTGTGTAACATGTGACATCCCTATTTTGTTCTTGATGTTGGCATTATGTCATGAGTTGACACTGACACTGATATTGTTTGCGGCTTCATATTGGCAGTATGTTTCGCCCCCGTTTCATACTAATGCTAGTTCACGCTTTTTGTATGGCACTCCCGTCTCTTAAAACGTAGTGATTACATACTCTTTGGGGTTTACAGGTAGCAACTTGTCGCTGCAATGGCGGATTGACCAATCAGCGTTGTTGACACGAAACTGCTTTACCGACCACCCCTTGCGGCCATCTATCGATGACTAGCGCGAACTACATCGATAGTTCCTGACGTACGGCGTGGCGCGGGAAGTTAAATTCTTTTTCCGTTTTAGGACAAAGTTACCCCCTGGGGCGAAAGTACCCCGATGTTACGGTACGCCTTATGTCAACGGCGGTCTGCCCTTCGGGCATCTGATGATACCTGACGAACCTAACCTACCTACTTATAGTACCTATTAATGTGTAATCATGTTGACACGACAGGAGGTAACGATTTGTTAGAATTATGTTTTCGAGTAAAACATCTTATAAACCGCACTATATCATTACTCTATATTTTACTACTAATAGATTATATATAGGAAAAAGCACGAGTATGTCTTATAAACGATGGGGGCCTGGTGATCTGTAATACAAGTATTATTACTTAGTACGGACACCAGTCCCACAAACATCTTAGTTTGTAGCTGCTTCTTTAGGATACTATTTAGGTATATTACTTAAGTATTAGTCTTAAGATTGATGTTTGTGGAGAAAATAAAGAAGTTATTATTATCTCCTTTATTCATTTAAAATCTTAAGTTAGGTTTTTTACAATAAAGTTATATCAAAAGTAAAATACAATAAAGAAATTACAAAATATATAAACACATTATAAAAAACCTAACCTAGGGTGCCGCCGGCCGCGGGGCAGGGCCCAGGCTACCGGTGGTTAGGGCTGCAGAGAGAGGAACCTCCTGACAATGCGCGCCGTGTCCAGGAGTACCGCCTTCTGTATCTGGCCCTTGATCCAGCCATCTAGCGAGAGTCTCTTAAGATGTTTGTCGAGACTCTTCGCTATAAGACCGTTCGCCGAAACGACTATCGGGACAATGATCGTCGAGTCAACATCCCACATGGCGGTCACCTCGTGAGCCAAGTCAAGGTACTTGCTGAGTTTGTCCTTCTCGGCCTTCACGAGGTTCTCGTCATGCGGGATGGTGATGTCGACGAGCACTGCCTGGCGCTTAGATCGATCTACCAACACGATATCAGGCTTATTGGCTACAATAGTCCTGTCCGTGATGATAGATCGATCCCAATAGAGCGTGGCACGACCATTTTCGAGAACTGGCATCGGTGCGTACTTATAGTACGGCACCTCAGACCCCACAAGACCGTATCGAAGAGCAAGTTGCTGGTGAATGATCCTGGCTACTTGGTTATGTCTGTGCAAGTACTCGCCGTTAGCAAGATGAGAACAACCGGAGATTATATGCCTGAGTGACTCACCGGGACGGCGGCATGCCCGACAAATGTCGACCGTACCGTCCTTCAGGATATATCTCCGGTAATTGTTCGTCATCATTACTTCGTCCGCAATTGCACAGACAAAACCTTCGGTTTCCCCGAAGAGATCCCCGAAGCGTAGCCAGTTCACCGACGCGTGCAGATCTACATCGGGCCCCGTAAGGGCCTTGTAGAACCGCCCGTGTAGCTCCTTGCTCTTCCATACAGCCCTGCGGTCATCGGTGCTAAGCACCTTTGGTCTGCGCCAGTTCTCGTTCGCTAAGGAGAGAGAGGTGAGGCCTTTGTCAACTGCTACTACATCGCGATGAATCCCACACTCGTTGTTTAGGAAATACTCCCTAAGACTGCACACCTCGCGGTTATGGAGGTCCTTGGCGTTTAAAAAGCCACGGCCCCCACACTTACGCGGGATGTACATTCTCATAACTGACGAGCGTGGGTGCCTCATGCGATGTGTAGTGAGCAGCTGACGGACCCTCGTATCCAGGGCGTCCAGCTCAGTCTGAGTCCACCTTAGTATGCCAAAGGAGTAAGTGAGTAGAGGCATCACCCAAGCGTTGAAGGCGCGCGCCTTATTGCCACCGGACAAAAGACTGTTAAGTGCTTTTGTCAAACAACAAAAGAAACGCTCCTTCAACGCCTGTCTAATGTCTCCGTCCGCAATACCCAATGACTGTGACATACCAAGGTACTTGTAGGTTTCAACTTCGGAGATAGACCTGAGGGACATTGTCTCAGAAAGCTGTAAGTTCGCAGAATTTACGACTTTCCCCCGCTGTACATGCATGACCGCACACTTGTCTACACCAAACTCCATTTTGATGGCACTACTGAAGGTTTCTGTTACTTCCAGTAGTTCCACCAGATCCTGGCGTTTTGGTGCATACAGCTTAAGATCATCCATGTACAGCAGATGAGAAATGACCTCACCTCCTCTTCGAAGCCGGCAACCTAGTCCTGAATCCTTCAGCAGCGTGCTGAGCGGATTCAGAGCTAGGCAGAACCACAGAGGACTCAAACTGTCACCCTGGAAAATACCTCTCTCAATCCTTATCAAGTCCTGCGGGCCAGGGGGGCCATCTCCGCCACCTGGTTGACGAAGGACTGTGGTCCACTGCCTCATACACGCGCTTAAGAGGGATCTTAGAGCTGTATCGATTTTATACAGCTCTAAGATCCTCTCCAGCCATGAATGAGGCACCGAATCATAGGCCTTCTTATAGTCAATCCAGGCGGCTGAGAGAGACCCCCTGTTCCGCCGGACTTGTTGGCAAATGGTCGTGTCAATGAGGAGGAGCTCCTTAGTACCACGGGACCCAACCCTACATCCATTCTGAGAAAAGGCCAAAACGTTATTCGCAACAATGTGCGTGTTAATTTTTGTTCTCAGAATGGACGTAAGGAGCTTGTATAAAGTGGGCAAGCACGTGATGGGTCTATAGTTTTTCGCTTCCGTGGTACTACCGGACTTATAGAGCAGGAAGGTAGCACCAGTAGTCATGAAAGATGGCAGGGAACCAAGCTCGAGGGCGTCTTGAAATTGTGTTGCCAGGCGTGCGTGTGAGGATCGAAACCACTTGATCCAAAAGTTGTGCAATCCGTCCGGCCCGGGACTTTTCCAGTTCTGGGCCGTACGGACCGCACAACTCACATCATCGGGGCTGATGATCACAGCCCCCATGACCAGATACTACGCCAGAAATTAATCATGGCAGTAGGATCCGGCAGTTGCCCGTCGGTCACACATTGATCGGTTCCCTCCCACTTTCGGTATACCTTCCTTTGGTCACTTTGGAAGAGGCGATTTTGCTGGAATCGATCCACACGCTCTCTGTAGCGACGAATACGGCTTGCCCATGCATAAACTTTCTGCTTTAGGTAGTCGATGCGCTCCGTGACACATGCCATGTAATCGCAGGGCCTGGTGCCAGTCCCCGCGAAGGCTTGTGTCACGTAGCGCATCACACGGGGGCGGTTGTTGCCCCCCCTAAAACAGATTAGCTTGGCAATGAGAGTCCTAAACGAGCTGATACGCCGCTCGATCCGTACTTGCCAGGCAGGAACACCCCCGGCGGTCCGCGGTGCTCGGTCAGTGTCCGGGAATCTGACACGAGCAACGCGGCACGCCGCGATGGCCCCACAGTACATGATCGAGTGGGTATCAGCTAAATCTTCGCTAGCCCGAAGGTACGGGTCTAGCAAAGCGTCCAGGGCTCCCATCAGCGCTAGGTTACGTTTGTGCATTGGCAAGCGTGGTAATCGCGGCCTAGACTCAGGTGTGGATCGATATCGCACAATCGCCTCCTCCAAAGCCCTCCTCAGCTGCTCATTATTATTATTATTATTATTATTATGTCCTTTATTTATTTTAATTCTTAGGCTAGGTTTTTACAATATCTGTATATAAAAAGTAAAATACAATAAAGAAATTACAAAATATATAAACATATTATAAAAAACCTAACCTAGGGTGCCGCCGGCAGCGGGGCAGGGCCCAGGCTACCGGTGGTTAGGGCTGCAGAGAGAGGAACCTCCTGACGATGCGCGCCGTGTCCAGGAGTACCGCCTTTTGTATCTGGCCCTTTATCCAGCCATCTAGCGAGAGTCTCTTAAGATGTTTGTCGAGACTCTTCGCTATAAGACCGTTCGCCGAAACGACTATCGGGACAATGATCGTCGAGTCAACATCCCACATGGCGGTCACCTCGTGAGCCAAGTCAAGGTACTTGCTGAGTTTGTCCTTCTCGGCCTTCACTTAATATTAATATTACTCATAATATTTGCGAATAATAAAATAATTTACTTTAAACCGCTTCATGGGAAATCGCTACATGAAGAAAAACGATTAATAAAATTGAAGATCATGAAAAAAACGCGATGTGAAAATTCGCTGCTATGAAATATTTTGTAAAAATTAGCGAACAAACCTGTCAACTTGACATCTGGGATAGTTTAACGGCGACAAGCGGCGGTCAAAAGGTTCAAATGGTGTGCATCGGTTGTTACTTATCTGAAACACATTTATAATCCCATTTTTAAATTTTCACCAAATTTTAATTTATCCTAAAGCCATTTTTTTCCAGTACTTATTACCGTTCAGAATAATTATAAGACAAACCTAACCTAATGGGTTCTTTAAAACGATGTTTATAAAATCCTAAAAACATTACGGGTTTCAGGAAAAAAACATTTTCGGACAAATTAAACTGGCTAATCGTTACAGATGGGACGCAAATTTCGGAGTTGAGATAGGACACCGTGCGTCAGTCTACACCAAACGGCGTCTAGACAGAAGCTTCTTATCATCTTACTTTAGGTCACGTACACCAAAGCCATAGAGCCCTTTGGTGGCGTGTCTCCAGTAATAGCTTGCCCCCTGGAGGAGACATCAGGAAACTTTTATTTCTGTCTCTCCTCTTTGTTGGGGGCATTACATATTCGTCACTCATTCTTATTCGGCTTATTAATAGTCACTAACTTTTTGGCAGAGCCCAGAATAGTACTACTTATTTACCTAAAATCTGTTAAAAAAATCAGATTAGTTACAAATACCAAATATATGCCCTGTCTGAACTTTATGGTCGTTTACGGAATAGTACATACATGCAAAAAAAATACACACGCAATTACAAGTACATGAGAAAAGTATCAATCATTAATTTATTAAGTTTATCGAGATAGGCTGTATAATCCGAGGTATGTTAATCACAATTTTCCCCTGGACCCCGGGACAAAAATAACAACAAGAAAAAAATTTACCCACCCAAATAGGCACTCCATCTCAGATCCGAACTCTAAGCGGATTTTTTTAATAGCTTTATTTATCTACTAGAGGCGCCCCGAACTTAGTGCGCGTAATTTTTTTATACCGTGGTCGGGTAAAAGTATCCTATAAGTAACCATCTTTGGATGTCTAGCTATCCATGTACCACAATTTGTTACATCCGTCCACCTGTTTCGGCGTGATGAGAGGACAAAGGAAATTGTGAAACAGATGGCGCCTGGCTGGCTTGACGCCGCGCGACCATACAAAACAAATGACGATCCTGCATCACGCTATTAAGATTTTTCCTGAAATCATGACCCCTCCATAGAAAACTGATTTTCAATACAAATCCAAGTACAGATGAATAAAATTTCAGATGGTGATTATTCTGTTCGGCGGAGCGATGTTGATGTTCTTTTCGCGCTCACCACAAATATTTCCTGGATGGGCTGACAGGATTATGGACGGTCTGGAGACAAAGCCTAAGTTGTATGTGATTTAATTTATTTTTTATAAATAATATAATTTACACTTAAATAGTGTGTGACATGTCTATATGAATTCTAGTATGACTATCAGGAAACGAGGAACACGGACGATGATCGTGTTAATCCTTATTCTTTCTGTTTCAGTATCAAAGATTCAGCGACGGCTACTTTGATTATATTCCTCATGACGTTGCTGCCAGCTCAATCGAAATTTTTCAAGAATTTCAGTGCAAAATGTAATTTTAATCGAATATGCTTTAAAACATCCTCGTATACCTGGGTCATTGTCAGTTCAAAAAACGAAAGGCCGTTTCCGATTAAGGGAAGAAAATATGCCCTTTCGTGATAATGGACAGATTTTTTTTTCTACAGTCAGTTACGTCTAGTAGAGTAACTGTATCAAGTTTGGTTGAAAAATTCTTTGTGGTTCCGCAGAAAAAAAATAAAAACGGAAATAATGAAATATGGTTTTTCTCCAAAACTATTTAACTTTAATGTACTATTATTTTTTCATTCTGTAAAGCTTAGTCAAGTTCATGTTTTAAGTGAAAATGGTATCTCTATATCTAACGATTATGTAAAAAAATAGGTAAGTCAAAATTTTAATATATATATATTTTTACTTTTGTGAGAGATACCACTCTAATTGACATTTCTAAATAAGCCTTAGTTAACGTCCTGTAACACATATTAATTTGATGGATAAAATCGGAAAGCAACTGTGTCAAAATGAAATAAATAACTGGGCTGGAATTCATTACTATTTAATTAGTAAACTAATCTAACACTGCTAAATAACCAAAACATAATATCCTCTTTACAAATAAACAACATTTGACAGTTACAGTGACATTTGCTAGAAAATGTCACCTTTTTAGTTACGTAATGAAAAAAAATGCACTTATTCTAATCCTCATCGCTATCTTCATTGACAGTAACGTGAATTCCGTGATTCAAAAAAAGTCCACTTAAAGTTTCAGCAGGCCGAACGATTTTGGACAAATATTAATATCTATATATTAATATCTTGCGTACGATAAATAATAAACAATAGCAACAGTGTGTGAACAACACCCTACTGTTCGCATTCCGTTGGCACATCCACAATAATGCCGCCTTATGGATCCAACACCAATGCTGTTTGGGACATATTCGATAAAGCATCTGTAAATATTTTTTGAAATATGGCGAGATTGGACTTTCAGTTTCATTATATTAGAATTTTCCTTCACATATTCCAAATTCAACGAACCATCTTCATTAAGTATTTCTGATAGATACGAAATCGCTACTTATATCATTGCGAGGTGATATAATGATGTAGGTTTCTTTCTTAATATTTTTTTGATTGCATTCGCTTTAGAATTCATTTTGTAAAGACGAGTTATCTTTCTAATGTCCCTGAAATGTCATGTTACATTTAAAAAACAATTCATCTCTATTACTGTCATAATATGTATTTATTTTAATTTCGGTAGAAAGAGGATTATTGCGTGGCGAAAAAAGAATAGTTTGTAATTACAATTTCAAGATAATGAAGTCATACCCGAAAAGTCTTTTAATTTCCATTTTACAGTTAGTGTCGGAACCTTTAAATTGATAATCTGGTATAATAAAGCTTATATACCAAATAGCAAAAATTATTAATATATGCATAGTTTTTATGTTATTAGAAAAATAATGACATTTTCAATAGCAATAAAAGGCAAATGTCACTAACTGTCAAATCTTGTTCATTTGTAAAGAGGATGTAGGTATGCTTTGGTTCAAGGAATATAATACTTGGTTATTTGGAAGTGTTAGAATAGCTTACTAATAAAATGTCATAAAATCCAACCCAGTTATTTATTTCATTTTGACACAGTTGCTTTCCGATTTTATCCATCAAATTAATATGTGTTACAGGACGTTAACCAAGGCTTATTTAGAAATGTCAATTAGAGTGGTATCTCTCACAAAAGTAAAAAAATATATATATTAAAATTTTGACTTACCTATTTTTTACATAATCGTTAGATATAGAGATACCATTTTCACTTAAAACATGAACTTGACTAAGCTTTACAGAATGAAAAAATAATAGTACATTAAAGTTAAATAGTTTTGGAGAAAAACCATATTTCATTATTTCCGTTTTTATTTTTTTTCTGCGGAACCGCAAAGAATTTTGCAACCAAATTTGACACAGTTACTCTACTAGACGTAACTGACTGTAGAAAAAAAAACCAAGTCATAATATTAAAGGGCATTTTTGCTTCCCTTAATCGGAAACGGCCTTTGTCCCTTCGGTGGTCAAAAGTTAAGAGCTCGTATGAATCTAGGTTATGTTGCTATTACATCGGATTATAGAAGAGGGAACGTACTTTATTCTCACAGGCATTTTATTAGAAAATTAGGCCCTGGAATCCTTAATTTCGCAAATGTCCACCGGAAAGACGCGCACCTAAATCTGACAATGACCCACCTACTAAATTACTAATAGCCTGGCCTAATAAAATGATATAGTTGAAGACAGTATTTTTGATTCTTATCATGTCATAATTCCATCTATAAAAAATTATAACGAAATATATAAATCAAACAAAAAATACATTTGTGGGATATTCGATCTCTCTATAGGTAATTATTTCGAGCTGAAATGTTTGTCTGAAGAAAAACGTGCCACGGCACACGTCGTCGTAACGTTTGTGTGTTGGCCTTTGCCTGTTAAACGTAGTGCCGGATTGTCAAGATTGTACTGTAGGTAATTATAAAAATATGTAATTTTGATTCATTTTAACAATGAGTAATTTTTTTGTGCAGACGTGGAGGATTTACCGAAAGGGCCTGTCCCATCAGTGCTCGATTGGAACAAAATGAATTTAACATTGCCGTACAGCTTCAGTTTTCTATTAGGTGTGTATTTCTTAAGTTTCCTCCAGACATAAAAAGAGACTTAATATCGTGAGATTCTGAATGGCGGGTTTACCATCACGATTTTAGTTGCAAGGTGAGGGGTGAAGGGGCGATGCTCCCCAGCAGGACCACCTTGCAATCAAATTTACGGAGAAACTATTGATATAGACTTTTTTTTATTGGTAGGTACTAGAATTATAAAGATTTTATATAGAAAATTTCCTATATTTTTAAATTCATCAAAGCCAAGGTGATTCCGCTGGGGAGCATGACGTTCATAACTACCTACCTAATAGGTTTTATAACCCTTAAATGCATGGTGTAAGATGCAGCTTACATAAACAAAAATGAATTACTGGTTGAAAACAAGAAACATTTATTTGAAATAAAATAATATTTTTAACCGACTTCAAAAAAAGGAGGGGGTTCTCAGTTCGGATGTGTTTTTTTTTTTTTTTTTTAATGTTTGTTACCTCATAACTCCGTCATTTATGAGTCGATTTGGAAAATTCTTTTTAGGTTCATGAAAAGACATCTCAAGGTTGGTCCCATTAAATTTTGGTGAAGATCGGATGACGAGATCCATGAGGAATCGAAGGAATTCCTGAAATTTTATAGGCACTCATAATATTTTTCATATATTTTCTAAAACTATTTAAGTATTTGCATACGGTAGTCATCATCTTCCAATGCTGAACTGATGATGGAAGGTACAACTCCTTAACGGTTAGGAGTTAGGAGATAATTCAAACGAGATGCATGCCTTCAAGACCTCCCTGATCACCCCGCCATAAGTATTTTATACTAATCACTAAAAAGCGAAAAAAAAAATTCATCCAAAAAAAAGAACCGACTTCAGTTAAACTAAAAAGCCAAAAATAACCCGTTCAAGTACAGATTACATTTGACTCACCCTTTGAAGTCGGTGCCAAACCTCACGTAAACTTTAATATATAAATATAATAACTGAGTGGTTTGGGATCGATTTCAAAGGGTGAGTCAAATGTAATCTGTACTTGAACGGGTTATTTTTGGCTTTTTAGTTTAACTGAAGTCGGTTCTTTTTTTTTGTTAATTTTTTTTATAATATTGTGTTTTTTTAATTCATGCATTTAAGGGTTAAAGATCTCCAAACATTTCATAGGGGTTCAGCCGCATTTATTCGTACGGATAATGCAGATTCTATGCAAGAAAATGAGGGTGAACCCTTAAGTGGAAAACGTATACAGGGTGACATATTATTGACCGTTCAAATTTTTCCCAGGCATTAGATATCAATAAAGGATGCCATTTCTGAGAAAAAAACATTTTCATAATTAAATGTGCTGTCCGAATAAATAATTAGTAACGGGTGGATAATCGTTAACTGAGTGACGCTCGGGGTTAGCGGTGCGGGGGTAGGGGCGCACTCGCCTATCTTATCTGGACCAATACAATACAAAAAGCGTATCCACGAACGCATGGTTTTATAGGATATTTTTCGGCTGTTTTATCTCAATATTTTAGTATTAAAAGATGCGGATAGAAAAAAAAACGTATTTTTTTATTTTTTGCCAAGGAATTTACTGTCAAAATTTGAACGGTCAATATTATTTCACCCTGTATATTTCGTAAGCTAAAAATAAAATTGACAATATTTCAACTGTAATTTTTTTTTAGAGCAATCACACTGTAAGATTGTAATAACTTTTATTACGGAGCGGTAATTTTTTTTAAAAGTAGTTACAAAATGGTACATTTCGAGTAATTTTATTTTGGTAGTTTAGTTTTACCAATCCGCACACCCGCCATTGAGACTCACTCTCGGGATCACTTCCACCCTAGTTTTCGAAATTTAAATCATAACTAGCCAAAACATTTGAAAGGGAGGGGTAAAAAACAGAACACGTCTAGTCACTATTTTATATGATATTCTTAAAATGTAATTGAACTACAAGTATGTAGGGTAAATCGCCAATTACTAGCAACCGTTCAATAACTGGCCACTTCATACTAAAAATGAACTCCTGCAAACAGAATTCATTTTAGTATAAGGTTTTAATTACTGGCCATCCTTCAATAACTGGCCATGTTATACTAAAATGAATTCAGTTTGCAGGTAAACAGAGTTAATTTTTACTAGTATGAGGTGGCCAGTTATTGATAGGTGGCCAGTAACTGGCGACTTACCCTAGTACTATTAAGTATTCTGTGCTACAAGTTAAGCTTAAATCCACTAAAAAAGGAAGGAATTTTCATCTTTAGATACTAGCACCGTGTATAATTTATCTGCTTTGTCCAGATTTAGTTTAATACAGTAATCATTGGATTCAATTAATATACTAATAAAAAAAAATGTGTGTTACGATAAATTGTTTTTCTTTCAGCTGGGGGGTTTGCTCTGTCCACTGCGGCCAAAACGGAATATTCAGATTTAAATGGGGAAATTGGTGATGTTTTACAAAAGTTGCAAGGCTTGCCAAATGGACTTGTCCTTTTGGTTGTGATTTTCTTTACAACATTTGTGACGAACTTTGCGTCCAATGTGGCCGTCTGCAATGTAATCGCTCCAATAGCTATGCAACTGGTAAGAAAATTCAATATAAATATTATAATACTGGAACGTACCCGCAACGTTTTTATGTACCGTTGTTCATCATAATCAGCCGATAGACGTCCACTGCTGGACAAAGGCCTCCCCCAAAGTTCTCCACAATGATTGGTCTTGCGCCGCCCTCATCGAATGTCTACCCTCGATCCTAACCAGGGCGTTGGTTCACCATGTTAGGGGGCCTTGCCTTCCCACGCTATGTCTTCCGGTCCGCGGTCGCCACTCAAAAATCTTTCTACCCCAACGGCAGCGTTTTAGTTCTACGAGCAATGTGACCCGCCCACTGCCGTTACGTTTGGCGGCGGTCAGTTTTATCGTAGTTACCCTGTCCCAAAGATTGGTAAACGTGAAAAAATAGGGAAGAAAATGAGTCATTTTCATAGATAACGTCATGTTCCATTGAACAAATAATGGCAACTTGGTGTACGGTCAACCAAAAATGTGGTCTACCACTTTTCGACTCTATTTTACCTGTAATAGAGTCCAAAAGTGGTAGACCACTTTCTTTGCTGACTGTACAAAAAAATCGTATACATACCTTGCAGTGGGTTCTCTATTGTCTCACAGAAACTTTTTTGACATAATATATTTGTTTTGCATAATGATACTTGGCAGAAGTAACCTTTGGCAGGAACATATCTTACGCAGAATATGCTTTGGCATAAATCAATTCCCGATTTCTATAACACCGAATCTTATATTGGCATAATGTTGATGAGCATAACACTCTTCTCCTTCGCAGATATTTTTATGCATAATATTTAGAATTCACATTTTGTACATGGAGCGGTACATGATAGCCGGCTGTTGGCGCGCGGCTCGCTCGCTTCGCTCGCTCGTTAGGGTCGCAGTTCAAACTTACACTCCTCCTCGCTTCGCTCGTCGTCGTACCTAACCTAATCCAAGTCGGCCCTGCCCTAAGGTGGAATCAGGACCTAATTTATGCATTACAATTGTTGTGATTAAAAATTTAGTGGCTGTTGCCCCGCGGCGTCGTACCTAGCGGTGAGACTGGGACTATATTTCCTTTTTGATAGCGAGTCGGGTGTGTTCATCACTTAAGATACCTATGCCATGGCAAATTTGGTGGGACTTACATTCTACTTCGTAAAATTTACCTAACCCAAAGTGGGTCTGCTAGTAGAAAATAATTATGCTATTGTAATCGTATATGTTATAGGATTATTATGGTACATAAATTATGCTAAACCAAAGTCGGCCAAAGAGATATTCTAAAAACCAATGTGCTGCTAAATATAATATCGTATGCGAGGTACTAATAATGCCAAATATACCTTTATGCCATCGTACCATTCGACCGAAAGTGTTTTTGCGAAACGTGAGGTGTGGGTAACCCATTGCAGTGTGCAATGTTACTGGTCCCGGAAGATTACGAAAATAATAAGTTTAATCATATTTAAGAAAACTTCCTACTAGGATATATTATACTTTTAAAACAAATATTCTACATATGTACTACTCTTAACACTATTTTTGTTTTACACCATTCGAGGCCCAGGGTTTCCAGTATAGTCTTGCTTGATCCTTGATAAGATGTAGAACAGGATCTCAAGCCGGTGGAAATGACAAACCGTCTTCTTTATTGAAATTAGGATATTTTTTATTTATTTCAATAGCCTCGAAATGCTCGAGCGAGCAATATTCTGGGAAAATATCATTTCTCTCTGGCAAGGATTGAAGTATTATTATTATCTCCTCTATTAATTTTAAAGCTTAGATTAGGTTTCTTACAATAAATTTCTATCAAAAGTTAAATACATTAAAGAAGTTACAAAATATAAGTACATTCTAAAAAACCTAACCTAGGGTGCCGCCGGCAGCGGGGCAGGGCCCAGGCTACCGGTGGTTAGGGCTGCAGAGAGAGGAACCTCCTGACGATGCGCGCCGTGTCCAGGAGTACCGTCTTCTGAATCTGACCCCTGATCTAGCCATCTAGCGAGAGTCTCTTAGTTGTTTGTCGAGACTCTTCGCTATAAGACCGTTCGCCGAAACGACTATCGGGACAATGATCGTCGAATCAACATCCCACATGGCGGTCACCTCGTGAGCCAAGTCAAGGTACTTGCTGAGTTTGTCCTTCTCAGCCTTCACGAGGTTCTCGTCATGGGGGATGGTGATGTCGATGAGCACTGCCTGGCGCTTGGATCGATCTACCAAAACGATATCAGGCTTATTGGCTACAATAGTCCTGTCCGTGATGATAAATTGATCCCAATAGAGCGTGGCACGACCATTCTCAAGAACTGGCATCGGTGCGTACTTATAGTACGGCACCTCAGACCCCACAAGACCGTATCGAAGAGCAAGTTGCTGGTGAATAATCCTGGCTACTTGGTTATGTCTGTGCAAGTACTCGCCGTTAGCAAGATGAGAACAACCGGAGATTATATGCCTGAGTGACTCACCGGGACGGCGGCATGCCCGACAAATGTCGACCGTACCGTCCTTCCGGTAATTGTTCGTCATCATTACTTCGTCCGCAATTGCACAGACAAAACCTTCGGTTTCCCCGAAGAGATCCCCGAAGCGTAGCCAGTTCACCCACGCGAGCAGATCTACATCGGGCCCCGTAAGGGCCTTGTAGAACCGCCCGTGTAGCTCCTTGCTCTTCCATACAGCCCTGCGGTCATCGGTGCTAAGCACCTTTGGTCTGCGCCTGTTCTCGTTCGCTAAGGAGAGAGAGGTGAGGCCTTTGTCAAATGCTACTACATCGCGATGAATCCCACACTCGTTTTTTAGGAAATACTCCCTAAGGCTCAATTCACACGTACCACAACCACACCACGTCGCAGCGTTAAAATGTGGTGTGGTTGTGGTTACGTGTGAATTGTACTATTCATTAACCATACAAAATATGCGCCCGACCACGTCGCGACCACGTCGTGTGGTTGTGGTGTGGTTGTGGTTACGTGTGAATTGAACTATTCATTAACCATACAAGATATGCGCCCGACCACGTCGTGTGGTTGTGGTGTGGTTGTGGTTGTTGTGTGGTTGTGGTACGTGTGAAACAACCCTAAGACTACACACCTCGCGGTTATGGAGGTCCTTGGCGTTTAGAAAACCACGGCCTCCACACTTACGCGAGATGTACAGTCTCATAACTGACGATCGTGTGTGCCTCATGCGGTGTGTAGTGAGCAGCTGACGGACCCTGGTATCCAGGGCATCTAGCTCAGTCTGAGTCCACCTTAGTATGCCAAAGGAGTAAGTGAACAGAGGCATCACCCAAGCGTTGAAGGCACGCGCTTTATTGCCACCGGACAAAAGACTGTTAAGTACTTTTGTCGAGCGACAAAAGAAACGCTCCTTCAACTCCTGCCTAATGTCTCCGTCCGCAATACCCAATGACTGTGAAATACCAAGGTACTTGTAGGTTTCAGCTTCGGAGATAGACCTCCTAGGTCCTGAGGGACATTGTCTCAGAAAGTTGTAAGTTCGCGGAATTTACGACTTTCACCCGCTGTACATGCATGACCGCACACTTGTCTACACCAAACTCCATTTTGATGGCGCTACTGAAGGTTTCGGTTACTTCCAGTAGTTCCACCAGATCCTGGCGTTTTGGTGCATACAGCTTAAGATCATCCATGTACAGAAGATGAGAAATGACCTCACCTCCTCTTCGAAGCCGGCAACCTAGTTCTGAATCCTTCAGCAGAGTGCTGACGGATTCAGGGCTAGGCAGAACCACAGAGAACTGTCACCCTGGAAAATACCTCTCTCAATCCTTATCAAGTTCTGCGGGCCAAGAGGGCCATCTCCGCCACCTGGTTGACGAAGGACTGCGGTCCACTGCCTCATACACGCGCCTAAGAGGGATCTTAGAGCTGTATCGATTTTATACAGCTCTAAGATCCTCTCCAGCCATGAGTGAGGCACCGAATCATAGGCCTTCTTATAGTCAATCCAAGTGGTCGAGAGGGACCCCCTGTTCCGCCGGACTTGTTGGCAAATGGTCGTGTCAATGAGGAGGAGCTCCTTAGTACCACGGGACCCGACGTAAGGAGTGATTCCCATTTGTTCCATGGAACTGTGACGTCATGGTATAAAATAGGATTTATTTTGCCAAATTGTTCCATAGAACTACATACTAGCTTTTTCACCCCGGTTTACTTGCCAGTGACGCACTGGAACAAAATAATACTACTCTTTTCCCATGCTGTTCCATTATGAAACAAAATAGTAATTAGTTTTCCCAAGTTGATCTATAGAACTTCATACTAGTATATTACCAGACTTCACTACTATGCAGGCGACCTTATCACACCTCAGGCGAAGTAATAATTTTACTTATCTAATCTGTTTTACAATAAATTTTGTAACTTCAAAAAATAAAAGTTTTGTTCGTAGAAATATTTTTGTAAAGCCTGCCAAGTTCCTATTTAGAACTAATTTATTTTAATGGTAATGTTTTTTTTTTAAACATTTTTTAATAGATTTTTAATGAAAGATTAGTCTACTTTATTATGTGTTTTACTATCATATTTAAAATAAAAAGGAAACTAAGACATCATTTCATTGATTATATGAAAATAAATGTTGGGTCCTTGCTTTGAGTATCTACTACAGTCTGGAGTCTACACAGACTTGTCATGACTCAGAATGGTATTTATGACTTCACACCAAAATGTTTGCGGGGGGATGCTCATCAACAATTTATGTAAATGTAGTGGCTCTGTTAAATAAGAACAAGCTTCCCAAGGTTTTGTCCTGCAAAAAAATACGTTTTCATAATTACTACAGCTTTTCTCTAACCCACACAACAAATCATCATCATCATCATCATCTCAGCCATAGGACGTCCACTGCTGAACATAGGCCTCCCCTTTGGACTTCCATATATACCGGTTGGAAGCGACCTGCATCCAGCGCCTTCCGGCGACCTTTATAAGGTCATCTGTCCATCTTGTAGGTGGACGTCCTACGCTGCGCTTGCTGGTCCGAGGTCTCCACTCGAGCACTTTTCGGCCCCATCGGCCATCTGCTCTGCGTGCTATGTGGCCTGCCCATTGCCACTTCAACTTACTAATCCGGTGAGCTATATCGGTCACTTTAGTTCGTCTACGGATTTCCTCATTTTTGATTTGATCACGTAGAGACACCCCGAGCATAGCCCTCTCCATTGCTCGTTGAGCGACTTTGAGCTTTGAGATGAGGCCGATAGTGAAAGACCACGTTTCGGTGCCGTAAGTCATCACCGGTAACACACATTGTTTGAAGACTTTCGTCTTGAGGCACTGAGGTATGTCGGACGAAAAGACATTGCGTAGTTTCCCGAACGCTGCCCAGCCGAGTTGGATTCGGCGGTTGACCTCTTTCTCGAAGTTGGACCTACCTAATTGGACCACTTGTCCTAGGTAGATGTATGAGTCAACAACTTCGAGTACCGAGTTTTCAACAGAGACTGGGATGGGCACAACCTTGGCATTTCACATGAGTTTCGTCTTGTCCATGTTCATTTTTAAGCCCACCCGTTGAGAAACTCGATTGAGGTCATCGAGCATCATGCTGAGTTCCTCCATCGACTTTGCCATGACTACGATACGATGTCGTCGGCAAACCGAAGGTGAGTGATGTATTCGCCATTGATGTTGATGCCATGTCCTTGCCATTCCAGGAGCTTGAAGGCGTCTTCCATAACGGCCGTAAACAGTTTCGGGGATATAACGTCCCCCTGTCTTACGCCTCTTCTCAATGGAATGGCCTTTGTGCTCTGCTCCTGAACTCGGACCGACATGATGGCGTTACTATACAAACACTTCAACACTTCAATGTACCGATAGTCAATATAGCATCGCTGAAGTGACTCGAGCACCGCCCATGTTTCCACCGAATCGAAGGCTTTCTCATAGTCCACAAACGCTAAGCATAATGGCAAGTTATACTCTTCAGTCTTCTGTATAACTTGCCGCAGCGTATGTATGTGGTCTATGGTACTATAGCTTCTTCGGAAACCGGCTTGTTCGGGTGGCTGGAAGTCATCAAGTCTATGTTCGAGACGGTTCGTGATGACCCTTGAAAACAACTTATAAACATGGCTTAGAAGCGTGATGGGCCTGTAGTTCTTCAATAGGCTGTTATCACCTTTCTTGAAGAACAGTACCACCTCGCCTCTATTCCATGCTTCAGGCGTTTTGCCCTCGGACAAGACGGAATTAGAGCTTCTGGAGGACCTTAAGTACCGGTGTTCCACCCGCTCTCAGAAGCTCTGAGGTGATTCCGTCTTCGCCCGGCGCCTTGTTTTTCTTAAGCTGCTTCAGGGCCATCCTAATCTCGTACAGACTGATGTCCGGGATGTCTTCGGTATAATGTCGGCACAGCTTGGCTCTTGGATCACCTACCAAGCTGTCAACGGGCTTTGCGACTGAAGTGTATATATAACTGACCATAGAACCTCTCGATCTCGCCTAGAACCTCTGCTTTGGTCGACGCTATGCTGCCATCTTCCCGTTTCAGCTTGGTCAGCTGGCTTTGTCCAATAGACTTGTCCTTTGCGAACACTTTGGAGCCTTTGTTCTGCTCAATGGTCTCTTTAACACGGTTCGTATTAAAGAGCCGCAGATCATGTCGCAAGGACTTCGATATTCGTCTATTAAGCTGCTTATATGACCTCGCGTCATCGGGAGACTGCAACTGTAGCGAGCGTCGTTCAGCCATGAGGTTTAAGGTTCGATCAGACAATTTCTGAGGTCTATCTTTACGGCGGGGTCTGAAAAACTTAGACCCTACCGCGTGGACAGTTTCCACTAGCCCGTCGTTGATCTCGTCCACTGAGACAAAGTTCTCCAGACAAGCGAAGCGGTTGGAGAGCTCGAGTTGAAAGCTCTTGGGGTTTTGAATATGGGCCCGAGTAGGTCGGAGCGTAGACTTCATCAGACTGGACCTTTCCAGTTTAACATTGATATTGAGTGTGCCTCTTACGATTCGATGATCACCGCCGGTCTTTACCCTATTGATCACAGACACATCACTGAAAATCCGTTTCTTGTCGGTCATGATGAAGTCAATCTCGTTTCTCGTGGAACCATCGGGACTTATCCAGGTCCATTTCCTGTGAGGCGGCTTCTGGAAGAAAGAGTTCATCATGAAGAGTTCCTATTTCTCTAGAAAGTCGGCCAGCCTCTGTCCCCTAGGGTTCCGTTGCCGGTATCCAAATTGCCCCACTCTCAACTCATCACCGCTGTTCTTGCCCACCTTTGCATTGAAGACACAACAAATAAGAAATAATAATTGCCTCATAATTGAGAATTAGTTCTTCTGGTTGAGAGTCCATTTTACAACAATGTCATGATATGTTCAAGACTAATCAAAATCACAAAGACTAATCTAACTGACAGTGTTTTGAGTGGCCAGTTAATGGTGATAAGGTGAAGCATTTATTAGAATATATAATCGTAAAGAATATTATTTGCTATTTCATTCTAACCTGTCAGTTCCATGGAACAATTTTAAAAATCAAGTTTGCCATGTGTTCTATAGAACAACTTTACAATACTGCCATATGAGTTTGTTCCACAGTATTCTAGTTCTATAGAACAAATAATATTTGGCAATCTTTTAAGTTCTATGGAACAATTAAAAATTAAAATATCACTTACTTCAATGACGTCACAGTTCCATGGAACAAATGGGAATCACTCGACGTAAGGAGCTTGTATAAAGTGGGCAAGCACGTGATGGGTCTATAGTTTTTCGCTTCCGTGGTACTACCGGACTTATGGAGCAGGAAGGTAACCCCAGTAGTCATGAAAGATTGCAGGGAACCAAGCTCGAGGGCGTCTTGAAATTGTGTTGCCAGACGTTCGTGTGAGGATCGAAACCACTTGATCCAAAAGTTGTGCAATCCGTCCGGCCGAGGACTTTTCCAGTTCTGGGTCGTACGGACCGCACAACTCACATCATCGGGGCTGATGGTCACAGCCCCCATGTTTTCGATCGGCTCACACTCACGTCTGACAACATTCATCCATTCGCCCTCGGTGCGCTCGACTGGAACCGACCAGATACTACGCCAGAAATTAATCATGGCAGTAGGATCCGGCAGTTGACCGTCGGTCACACATTGATCGGTTCCCTCCCACTTTCGGTATACCTTCCTTTGGTCACTTTGGAAGAGGCGATTATTATTATTATTATAGCCTCATTTATTCCTTAGTAACTATGATAAATAACATTTCTTAATTTAATTTAACATGCAAAATAATTGAGATTGGCAATATTACATTTAAAAAAATTTTTAGCAATTGAATATTATTAATAAATTATAATTTTTCATTTAAAAATATGTCATGCAGTTTTCCTAAGGACTCTACGAGTAAAGGCCTCCTCCATATTTTTCCAAACATCTCTATCATTAGCTTTGGTCATCGAGTCTTTTCCAGATACTCTTTTTATTTCGTCTATCCATCTTTGTCTTGGTCTTCCTCTTTTCCGTTTATGTCGTGGTCCTGCCCATGTCGTTACTTTATATGTCAATTTTTGTTTATTCATACGCGCTACGTGACCAGCCCATTTCCACTTCTGTTTTTACAATGTTCTAAGGCGTCTATGACATTGGTTATTTTTCTAATATCCGAGTTTCGTTTTCTATCTCGCCTTTTTATATTCAGAGTGCTTCGTTCCATTGCTATTTGGCATACTTGTAGCTTATTTTTCACGCAGTTGTTGTATATCCAGGTTTCGCTGCCATATGACAGACATGGAAGTATGCAGGTGTCTAATAATACCTTCTTCTTGTGTTTTATAGGCAGATTTGACTATAACACTTCTTAACTCCAGAATTTATTCCATGTAATATTTATTCGTCTGTTTATTTCGTCTATGTGTCTGGATTTAGTAAATGCTATTTGTTTTCCCAAATAAGTGTATTCCTGTACATATTATAGTGTATTATTGTTGACGTTGATAGGTATTATTGTAAAGTTAGTCATGATTTTTTTCTTGGTAGCATTCAAGTCTAAACCGATTTCTTGGCTGACATTGTGAAGTTCGCAAACCATATTTTCAAGTTGGGCTGCTGTTTCTGAGAAGAGAATAATATCATCGGCGAACCTCAGGTTGCTCAGAAACTCGCCGTCTATATTTAAGCCCTTTTGTTTCAAGTTTAGTTTTTTCATAATGCTTTCAAGAACCGTAATGAAAATTCTAGGCGAGAGCGGGTCTCCCTGCCTAACTCCTCTGCATATTTTTATTTCTGAGCCTTAAGTTTCCATTTTTACACGAGATACACTCTTGTTATATATATCTTTTATAACCTCTATTTATAGTTTCTGTCGGTACATCGCATTCGTGTAAAGCTGTCCACAATATGCTTTTATGAGATATTGAATCGAACGCTTTGGCGTAGTCGATAAAAGCTAAGTAGAGAGGGCTTTGGTGTTATTCATATTTTTCTATGATTTGTTCTAGTGTATGGATGTGATCTGTCGTTGAAAAGCTCTTCCTGAAGCCTGCTTGTTCTGGTGGTTGGTGTTTCTCGGTGTATTTCGCAAGTCGTTCTTCAAGGAAAGAGGCAAATAATTTATACGTATTAGGTTGTAAGCTGATAGGTCTGTAATTGTTTATGTTTGCCGGGTCACCCTTCTTATACAACAATATGATCCGATTTTTCCCATTCTATAGGTATTTCTCTATCATTTAATATTTTATTAAATAAATTGGTTAAGTGTGGGGCTAACAGGAATTTGCCTATTTTTATTGCTTCGTTTGGAAAGCCGTCCGGTCCTTGACTCTTGTCTCGTTTCAGCTTATCTATTTTTTTCATGATTTCAGAATCAGAGAATCTCTCTAAAGTGGTAGAATCATGATCGAATGGATCATTTTCCTCGTAGTCGTTAGTTTGCGATGAGTATAAATTCCTATAAAACGTTGTAGCAGTCTCTATTATTTCAGATCTTGAGAAAGTCTTTTTGTTAGTAGAAAATTCATTTAGGCACGGGATCCACTGTTTGGTATTCGTCAGCGCTTTGTAACCTTTTTTCAAGCTGCCTGATGAAGTGAGATGATTTTCTAATATTTTGATTCTATGTTCTTGATGTTCTTTCTTGATTAGTTTATGTATATTTTTATATAGGTAGCTGCGTTCTTCTTTTTCTTCGTATGTCAATTTTTTCTTGAGTGTCAATTCCTGTCTCCTTTTTATGAGTTGTTTTATATCTTCTGTAATAATACTGTGGTGTTTTGAAGATTCATTTTTAGTGCTTTTAAGGCTTTCTGATAAACATTTTTTTATGGTGTTGTATAAAGACTACGTCCTCGTACTTTTCCAAGTTAACCGTGTTAATTTTTTCATCCAAAGTTTTGAGGAAAGCTTTTTCATCGTATGGTGTAATTAATTTTGATTGTGTATTTTTGAAGTGTGCTCTACTTTTGTTAAGCTTTGACATAACGACTGTGCTTCGTATAAGTCGATGATCGCTGGGAAATGATACTCTACTTAATATGTCAATATTATTGATATTTTCTTTACGATTGGTCAATATGTAGTCAATTTGACTTTTTACTTTTTTTTTTTAGATTGAATTTTGAAGTATTATCAAACTTGAATGGTTTGGTTTGTCTATTACATGCTCATAGACTCAAAACCTGTTGCAGCAACGACGGTGTTTGACATCTGCTACACTATAATACGTTTCGTTTGGTCAATATATGACAGACCACACTCGCAGTCCAGCTTGTAAGCACCAGCACTCTACAGAGGGATGCTGCTATTCACGGGCCTCAAATACGCGATATAATCTGTTAAAATTGTTTTGTTTAAATGTGTGACAGTTGCGGAAACCGAAGAAAATATTAATTGTATTCGATATGTTTGCAGGCTGTGAAGTTGAATGTGAACCCGCTGTGGTACTGTATGGCGGCTGGCATCTCCGCTTCGTATTGTTTCATGCTTCCAGTGGGGACTCCAGGAAATCTGATAGTTCAAAGTGCAGCAAAAATACCTATAAAAGAAATGGTAAATTTTATTACTGTCACCCTTATTGTTGTCGTACCTAGTGTATGCGTACTTTGAACACGCAGCATTTTGAAACAAAAACTGTCGCTTCCGAGGCGAAACTTCAGAAACAAAATGTGGTAGATGTAATGCATTTAAGAGTTAAAACTCACGTCACGTAATTATACATCATCATCTCTATTATCACTAGTAAAAACATTATTACTAAGAGTTTCTATAGGTTATCGCGGGCTAGTTTTCTGCAACTCAACGTCCTACAATGCGCCTATTTTGCGTGAAGGGTTGCTGGCACTTATCTTGCCAACTCACTTCTACCAGAAAACCTGGCAGTCCTTTGTTGTTGCCGACGACTTCTGGGAGTGACCTCGGAGACCCATGGCGCTGCGCAAGGTATCTGGCCACACCAGGACATTCGAGAACGTTGTGGGTGGCTCTCTTCGGCCTCCATGTCAGGCTCTGCAAAGGGGAGGAAGAAAAGTTGCTATCACCATCATCATCACTTCACCATCACTAACTGGATCATCATCTTCGCCGTCACCGTCACTATTTCACGATTTAGGCTGCGTTTTCACCAGTGCGAGGATGCGCAGCGAGGGATGTGTTTTTATTAACCAATGGAATAACTTCATTTACTTACCCTCGCTCAGCGCAACTGATTCTATTGGTTAACAAAAACACATCCCTCGCTCTCGCTACGCATCCTCGCACTGGTGAAAATGCAGCCTTATGCCCACCTAGGCACAGTACACACCCATCTCAAAATCGTGTGCGTGTCTATTCTATATGTATAGTATAAAGTATAAGTATATATAAGTCCGTTTTCCAAATATGTCTGTTGATGTTTGTGGAAATGTAGCTAAGACATATTGCCAAACCTCACGATTATTAATCATGAACGGTTGATAGAATCCATTGCACTGACGATTTTTTTCATCGAACCTGTTAAAGTCGCATCGAGGGAATTAGCTTGACAGCGCTAGTGTTGCCTCTTAATTTTTGGATGTCCGAACTTTTTAGTACGTAATCCCTAATAGCGAACACCGAGGAGGTGGCCATATAGGACGGGATGGATTTTTATATTTTTGTAACTCACCGGAGTTTTCTACGTGAAATAGTTATTCTTTTTATTGTTCTTCCTTCAGATTATATCGTAACTTAATCGACTTCCATCAATTTACAAAAAGGTCACCTCAGTCGAAACGAAAGATTTGGCACAACACAATTAAAAAAAATAAAAGCACGTAGTACTTAACTGTTTAAACGTAATGTTTTATTATCGATAAATACTTCAACACTGTGATAAGAAAAAAACATACTTATAAACTTAATTGTATCAAATGGGATCACCTCTAGTGGAATAAAAATTCTTGTCATAAATTTGATTGTCATAACTCATTTCGCATAATGGCTTTCCTCATACATGTTATTTGTCATAAATTATTATTTGCATAACATTTTATATGTCATAATTGTTGTTTGGCAGGCTTTTCATAAGCATAATTTAGTATGGCACAAAATTTCAAGTAATATTATTGAATGTCATAATAATTGATAGTACGAAGAAGAGCAACGCATAAATTATGATTTTCATAATTAATGGCAATAGAAATTATATAGTATAAGTTATATCACATGTACCAATCATAATACTTTATAACATTTGAAATAATGATACAAAGGTTACATGAGCACAAAAACAAAAAGGGGGGACGGGGGGGGCGAAGCCCCCCACAAGGGGGGCTCGGGGGGCAAAGCCCCCCGCATTAAGAAATCCTTCGCCACATTGACCTCTTTGTTGTAGGTTAGGTTAGGTTAGAACTGTGAACCTACAAATACGGACATCGGCCAGAAAAGTAGGTTAGGTTAGGTTTGAAAGAACTGCGACCCCCTCAGAAATGAACTGCTGCCAGAAAACCAGGCTGATGTTGAAATAAAAAATTAGGAGCTTGATATTTATGTTCTTCAGTATTATGCGCCAATGCACGATATGCATAAGAACATTATGACGATTAATGATTATGATTCAGGTTGATATGCTCCAAAATTATATGACATTCCTTACTTATGCGTAAAAACATTATGGTCATAAAATGTATGCAGATCAATTAATGACTATAAACCTTATGCGCAAGGACTATTATGACAAAAGTGGTTATGCGCACTGACATTATGGCTTTAAAATTTATGGCATTATAGAAATGAGTTATGACAATCAAATTTATGACAAGAATTTTTATTCCACTAGAGGTGATCCCATATTTACGTTATATGGGTGCTGTCATGTGTCAAATATTTATTATAAAAAAGGGGTAGTATTTAACGCACATCAAAAAAATTCCTTTTTCTATGCAAAAATAATCAAAATTTAAATCAAAATTACTGATTGCACAGCAAATATTGCACTCAAATTGTTACTAAATATACTACAATTTATATTTGTGGCGTGCATCTATTTATTTAAAAGTAAGTAAAGCATATTTTAAGTAATGCATAGCTAATAATGACTACCGCACATTATGGAGCGTTTTAGGGATATGAAAAAAAAACTAACCTAACCTAACCCGGCCGAGTCGGATCTGCTCTGCAAGGTGATCAGGATTAGATGGTTACTGTGGGACGCAGTGGACTGTATCTTGATTTTAATTGAATTTAACTTTAAACTGGGAAAGGAGCCCTTAGATAGTATAGGAAGCTCCCTGTAAAATGATAACACTGTGACGTAAGTTTCACATAATGCTGCTGTGAAGTGTTGTTTGATCGGAGGCCGCAAGTAGAATGGACTCTTGTTAATCGGGCGGCCATATTTGTAATGGTCGTCTGATTACGCTTATTTTGGCCGGATTAACGAGTGGGCGTGTCGCCGTTCTCGTGTGTAAATGGTGGTGTGTGTCAATGTAATCTGAACAACATTATCCCTTTATTTCAGTAAATACACGTTTATGTTACATAATATACAATGGTTAAACATATTTTGATTGACAAGTTTTCGTATAAGATTCTTATTGGATAATTTAATGTTTACAATATTAAACCTATTTGATGAAGCTTTCTATGTGTTTCATTATATGTTTATTTATGGTGGTTTTACATATTGATTAACCAAAGCTTCATATCTTATCCTATACACAATAATGACAGCAATTAACCTTATATATTAAGTAAAAATAAAGAAAAGAAATACGACTTTGTATATAATGATTTCTTACTATCTAAGCTGATTACTTAATACTATGTGATTCAGCTAACTTATAATTATTACATAAAAATCCTAACCTACATGCGACAGTTACCTATCTGAAACACAAATTTTTGTTTCCCATCTGTAATGTTTCGCCAAATTTTCATTTGTCCAAAAGCCATTTTTTTTTAAACTGTTTATTTCTCAGAATAATTATGAAACAAACCTAACCTAACCTACTGGGTTCTTTTAAAAGATGAAAAGTAATGTCGTTCTGTTCTGATGTGTATTTTCTAATTATCTGCAGTACAATTTTTGCTAGGCATTTATTTTATTTGCAGTGCAATAATTAATTTAATGTAAAAAGTATATAATTGATGAAAATAAATTGATAGGCGATTATTTGTTTGCTGTGCCATTAATAATATCCCTAAAAAATTCCTCTGTAGTACAAATAGTACTAGTAAGTATATTCTGTGTTCAGGTCCACTTAACGTTACTTATCACTTCAAGGTAATGTTGAATCGGCCTTTATTTTGGGTCTATGCGAGAGGACATGAGATTAAAATATCTGCTTAAGCTTTTAAAATATTATTATTTAATTAACCTGATGAAAAAATATCGTTGTTACAGATGGTTGCCGGCTCGGGTCCTACAGTCACCACAGTTATATTGACTTGGCTCTTTTTGTTTGTCTACGCTCCAATTATATGGCCGTCTTTGCACGATTTTCCAGACTGGGTTAGTTGATTTATTCTTAATTTTGTTTGCATTTAAACCCGTGTGTCCAATTTCTGCTCAAAATTATGAAATCTTTAGATTCTCATACAACATATTAAATATGTATTATTCACATTTATTGACACATGATCGCCGTATATCGCAATAGTCAATAACATACGGGTCAGGGTGTTCTGCCTTTTCGCAGAACTATTTTTGGCCGAATTTCATTTGCCAACCAACGTTTCGCCGAACTTTCACTTTGACAACTAACGATTACCAAATTTTTGTATGTCAACTTTTCACTTGGCAGAATTATTGTAAAGCAGAATATTATTATGCCTCTTAACTTTTGGCAGACTAATCATTAGTCAAATCTTTAACGATTAACGTTTCGTTGATGCGACAGTTCCCTTTTCATACATTAGGCAAGTTACAAATAAGAAAAAGATACCAATACTTACATATTTTTTGGCTGGCCGAAACTGGCAAGTAAGAGTAACTGCGACAAAATGGAACATGGGTCAAAAACCAAAAATTGTAGGTTAGGTTAGGTTTGTTTTATGATCATGGATAGCGGAGCGTCAGATTGCTTGCTTGCATGAAGGTAATATTAAAATGCTTGCAAGTATTACAAAAATATAACAACATATTATACATATATTTATAATTTACATTTACTATAGTTTTTAATCGGTAGCGCTTACCCACGATGTATTAATAAAACGGAGTTGCTAAACGAAACGATACTAAATAAAACATTTGGTAAACAATAGACCACTAAATGTATATTATTATGCCAACTAAAACATTCTGCTACATGAAAGTAGGCATTTTAAAAATTTAGGTAATAAAACACAGACCAAAAGTTAAGTTGGTAACGGTGAGGTTGGCAAATAATAAGTTGGCAATTGATAAGTTGGGAAATGAAAGGTCGGCGAAATAAAATTCTGCGAAGCGGGAGTTGGGAAGTGATAATCAGCGTAACAATATTCTGCGAAAAATAAGAGAACCGCGGGTCAGAGTACTACATAGACCATCAAAAAAGTGTACGACACTACATAATTTGTTGGCGAGTCCGAGTTGACAAAAGGCGTAATAAGTATTAAGAGGATCCTTCAAGGCTGCAAGCATGGTGATAAAGGAAAAGATACAAAAAGCAAACTTAAGCATAAATATAATTCTGTGATTGGCGCTGACGTACGAGAAGGCCCGAAATAAAACCGGAAGGGAGTAAAAAAAGAATAAAGCACAATACATACAGTAAATGGGCGTTAACGCGGCTTTTGATGTATTACTTATTTATCGTATGATATTGTTACAGATCACTGCTACTCCTACTGCTACTGGTACATAATCAAGTTATATGCACATAATGTAAAGCACGCGTCATTGTCGAACGAGGCTCAACGTTAATGGCCAGGCTAAACTGAATGCTGCAGTACATCTGCGTCGAGATCCTGCGCTGTATAGAATGCATCTATATAGCACACGCTGCGTGAAGGTTGCGTGCACATGTTACAGTTGTCTATACAAAAGTGCTGCACACTACAGGTATCCAATGTGGCTTATGCGGCAATAACACTTTCCTAAATTAATCACTGCCGAGAGGGATGCAGCAATATGTGAGACACGTATGTAGATAGCTCCATCTCGTCAGTGACTAATTTAGGAAAGTGTGATATCTGCATTAGTTCTACTGGACAAAATTGTATAGTGTTTGCTCGTCTCATTTGTTTTGCGTATACACAAATCCTGTTTCGTCTCAAACCAGACTGTCTTTGTTACCTGTTTTACTTATTCGTAGTGTTCTTCTCGCTACCTCGACGTTTCGACCGTGATTACGTTCATGGTCTCGAAGGGACATAAGTCGGTCCCTTCGAATAATGCATCGTGAATTACATTAAACTTTTTGAACGCGAAGTCCCATTTTTTATAATAATGCAATTTGTTTTTCTTGTTTTTATTATTTATTTGGTTTTTATTCTGATATGAATAAAAAAATGATGGCGAAAAATGAGACGAAATAAAAATTTAATGGAAAACTAAATGGTATAAGCGAATACGCTACCTAAATAAACTTTTATTATTATATTAGTTAAAATATGCTTAAGTTCTTATTATGCAAAAATGTTACAAATGTAGCTATTTTTTAATTTTCTGAATAAAGTTTAATATGAAATATGTTGTTTTTGTGTTTGACCAGTGACCGTCTCAAAAAACGGTCCTAACGTTTGACTGACTATCCCCTCAATAACAACACGACACTCCTCAACACGGGTAACGATGTAGGTTTTTACGAAAAAGTAGCAGTAATATAACAATACCGTATATATTTGAAGTCAACTCGTGAAGCCCGTTTATACCCTTCGTTACCAGTGTTACTACCCATCTTACTACCAGTAGTATAACGGGTTTTATTTTTGCCCGTGATACCACTAACTACTCTGGTAGTAAGACGCAACATGTTTTAATTCCCCTATTACCTACTAATGATAGATATAACAACGTTTCATATAATTTGGGTACAGACCTCGCTGTTTCACCTGGGTGAAGCACGGGGTATAACCTGGTCCCGTGTTTCACCCAGGTGAAGTACGGGGTATTCACTAGTCCTTGTGCAGTGCTTCGACTGATATTATTTTCGTACAACCATGGTCTATCTATGATACTCGTAATCTGTAGTACCTACCTTGTTAAACATTACCTACCACTCATACAAGTCAATTTTAGCCTTTTCATTACCTTTGTTAAACCTTTTTGTATTCAAATAAGTGTTATATTATAAGTGGTAGATAATGTTTGACAAGGTAGGTTCTACAGATTACGTGAGAGTCAGAATGGCGGGTGTAGGTACCATCACGGATTCGCAAAACAATTATACCAAAAAAATTTACTCTAAATGTACTATTTTGTACCTACCTTAAAAAAATTGTACCTCTCCGTACAAAAAGTTATTACAATGTTTAGGTACACCCGCCATTCTGACTGTCAGGATGGCGGGTGTATCGCAGTTTACCATGAAGCCCTTGATTATTGAGAAATGTTATTACTCAAAAAAAATGTACCAAAATTGTACTCTAATATACAGTTAAAATATTAGCAATCGGATGTGTAACTTGCGAGTTATACACAAATTAAATTTTGTTCGTAGTAAGTGAAGGGCCAAGGGAAAGAACTGGGTAAGTCACTTTTAACAAAATTTTACAGTACTGAATATTGAGGTTGGCTAATCTTTTGATGGCTGTATGGCATGTGCGTTCCCATTGAGGGTCCACGTTGGAATTTCGAGCTTTTGAATGTGTCAGTCTTTAGTAAAAGTTCTCAAACGATTGTAAATTAATCCTTTAATTTGTAAAAGTCGGCACTCAAAAGTTACATTCGGTTAAAGGTGGACCCTCAGTCGTGCCTGTCAGGTACCCATATTTAATAATCTACTTAAAATTTACAACTGCTGTAAATGGCTACTCTTAGTAAAAGATTTGTAAAACTAATTTCATTCATTCTGATTCGTTTCTGCTAATTCAATAAGAAAAAATTGCATGCAGAAGGTGGTCCCTCAATTGAACGCGATAAGTTCACATTAAGTGAGAACAATAGTAATATTTAAAACATAGGTGTGACTGAGAGTTAGTAAAAGTACTTAAATCATTGTAAATTCATTCTTTAGTTTGTAAAAGAAGCCATTCAAAAGTTACAATCGATTAAAGGTGGTCCCTCAATTGAAACGTTTGTCATAAGAATAAATAAATTTACGTATCATTTAGTTGTTAAATAGACAATTTCTATAGTCTATTCTTTAGTAAACATTTTTTACTAACTATTGCTCCACCGAACAGTATAAGCAAATGTACCGTTTTACTTAAAAAAAACATTCAAAGGCCTGCGAAGAAATACTACACTCTAGGTGACCACATCTTAGGATTTTGTAGGATAAGTAAATAAAAATAATTTCTGTTTGTTGACGTTAATTATTTTTTATACGACCACACTATATTTATGGTTAATTTAATCGTCAAATGAATACAAAACAAATAAACTCAAATTGTACTACATATTCTACAAGCACATAAAATGCACGCACGTAAAGCGCACAAAGCCGCTGTCATTATTATAAATAAAAATTGGGCAAGTGCGAGTTCGACTCGCGCATGAAGGGTTCCGTACCATAAAACAAGTTTGTTGTATGGGAGCCCCCCTTAAATATTTATTTTATTATATTTTTAGTATTTGCTGTTATAGCGGCAATAGAAGTACATCATCTGTGAAAATTTCAACTGTCTAGCTATCACCGTTCTTGAGATACAGCCTGGTGACAGAAACCGGACGGACGGACGGCGGACGGACGGACGGACGGCGGACGGACGGACGGACGGACAGCGAAGTCTCAGTAATAGGGTAACGTTTTTACCCTTTGGGTACGGAACCCTAAAAAGGAACCTAACAGCCTGGCAACGTTATCTTCTGCCTCCGATATTTCTTGCCAGTCTTGATTTGGACTAACTGCATGCTTTTGTACCCGGCGAAATATAAACATTCAATTTCAACAACAATTCAGCCCTTAGTTCATCCGGGATTGACTTTGGCGGCAATACAGTTAGATTGGTTTTCAGGTGTTCTTGTCAGATCCAATGTTACATTTTCCGCACTTTTTCCTTCATCTTCATCTCTTTGCGGTGGTTCACCCTGTTTCCCATTCATTTCAAAATTGGAAACCCTTTCCATACCTATTGATATATTTAGGTGCAATTATAATAGCAAAATTCGTCGATGCAAACCGAAGGTGTTACACAAATAGTTTTATTTTTATACGAATACCCGCAATCTCAACCACCAAAATACGCAGTGTTACAAGAGGCAAAAATCTAGGGAAACATTTGGCATGCAAAAACCTTAAAACTCGCTCCAGGCCTTCCGATCCGATCCGATTTATCGGAAGAAATGTCCTAACAATTGCACTACACATTATCCGATTTCTTCCGATAAATCGGAAAATTGCACTACACGTTATCCGATTGCTTCCGATAAATCGGATCGGATCGGAAGCTCTGGAGCGGGTTTCAGAGTAAGGAAAAGTCAATAGAGTCCGTGTTACTTAGTAGAAACCACAGGACTATATTGCTATCTCTGTAAAGCACGTCAAGTTTCTGCAAGAAAAAACGAGATAACAGTATATTTGTCTTTTAAAAAATATACAAGTCCATTTGTCAAATTTTTCTTGGTGAGATTAGAGATGGATAGATTGGGAGCATGGCGTTTTCTTTTCTTATTGTCATGATAACCCAAGATATGTAAAACTTAAAAATAAAAAATAAATAACGTCAACAAAAAGTTTTTGTTTGTTTTTTAAATTTTTATTTACTTATCCTAGGAAATCCTAATATGTGGTCACCTAGAGTGTAGTATTTCTTCGCAGGCCTTTGATTGCTTTTTTAAGTAAAACGGTACATTTGTTTATACTGTTCGGTGGAGCAATAGTTAGTAAAAAATGTTTACTAAAGAATAGACTATAGCAATTGTCTATTTAACAACCAAATGATACGTAAATTGATTTATTCTTATGACAAACGTTTCAATTGAGGGACCACCTTTAATCGATTGTAACTTTTGAATGGCTTCTTTTACAAACTAAAGAATGAATTTACAATGATTTAAGTACTTTTACTAACTCTCAGTCACACCTATGTTTTAAATATTACGATTGTTCTCACTTAATGTGAACTTATCGCGTTCAATTGAGGGACCACCTTCTGCATGCAATTTTTTCTTATTGAATTAGCAGAAAGGAATCAGAATGAATGAAATTAGTTTTACAAATCTTTTACTAAGAGTAGCCATTTACAGCAGTTGTAAATTTTAAGTAGATTATTAAATATGGGTACCTGACAGGCACGACTGAGGGTCCACCTTTAACCGAATGTAACTTTTGAGTGCCGACTTTTACAAATTAAAGGATGAATTTACAATCGTTTGAGAACTTTTACTAAAGACTAACACATTCAAAAGCTCGAAATTCCAACGTGGACCCTCAATGGGAACGCACATCTGTATGGCTTCAGTAATAATAAAGCAAAAATACCGGCCAAGTGCGAGTCTGACTCACGAACCGAGGGTTACGTACCAACACTTATCTTAACTGGCCGGTTAAGTTTGCGCCGGATACAAATGAGGTGCAAAGTTAAGGCAACTTGGTTCTCCAAATATGATTTTCGAAAAGGACAATATTTTTTTATGATTTACCTACAAATGTATAGTTTTCTGAACTTTCCCTATACTTGTAGTATAAGACGATATCACTTGTAAATTTCAGTTCTAGATCAACGAAAGATACCCTATAAATTTTGAATAGGTAGGTACCTTGAGAGTGTGTGTCGAAATAAACGGTTATGCCAGAACAGGAAGTACCAACCACCAGTCTATATCCACTAATGCTGATGCTCTTTCAAATAAAGCCTGACCAGAAATATATGAGGATTGTCAAGAGGGCGCTATTTATAGATTTATATGGTAATAATTTTGCAACCAATCGCAACCGCACTATAATGACATTACCTGTCAGTTCCTATGGTAACCTCGTAATATCGTCGTTCCCACAGACCATAAGAATACTATAGACTGGGTATTGGGCGGGGCACGCATAACGCATAACCGAGATTTAGCCCAAATTCCCAAAGATATGTCAACGTGATGTCAACAGTCACTTAGTTACCGTACGAACGTGCTTGAGTAATTATGTGCTAAAAAATTAGAAATATGCCGAATTGTGCCATTATAATCGTCACAGGCGAGATCTGCATACTCAAAAAGATACCTGATACCGTTTAATTTCACTGGAAAGTAATAAAATTCGGTATTTTGTAATATTTCGTAAAATATATGACAATTATACATTACTAGCTTGATATGGCAACTATTCACGCAACATCTTTACCTTTAGGGGCACGCAATGTATACGTCCGTCTGACAATTTAGTGCGGGGGAACAAGTCTAAACCATAAATTGTCGATATTCTGTATGGAGGTTTTAATGTGAGCCGCTCGTGTTTCATACTAATTTGTCCATTTTAATTATATAATTTACACTTTATCACCTTGTTTTTTAGGGTTCCATACCTCTATCGGAAAAAACGGAAATCTTATGGGATCACTTTGTTTTCCGTCCGTCCGTCTGTCTATCTGTCTGTCAAGACCCTTTATCTCGAGAACGCGTGGAGGTATCGAGTTGAAATTAACACTATATGTATATATACTCAGGTCTAGGGTCCCTTAAAGCTGTGAAAAAAAATCAAGCTTCTACGTTAACGTGAAAAAAAGATACAGCCGTTTATGTCGCCAAAAACGCACATTTCGTCACTCAAGGGAATCAAAGTGATAGAGTACTTCCCGATGACCTAGAACTATGAAATTTGGCAAGTACTACAAATACTTATAAAAATCTGAAATCGCCACATACTTACTACAAATACAAATAAAAATCTTAAAAAATATAGTCCTTTTCAAACATCAAGTCCACCTTTTGTACGATACGTGCAATAAAGATTAATTAAATAAATAAATAGGTAAATCATATTTGGAGAACCTGGTTGCGTTAAGTTTGATTCAAATTCAAATTCGTTTATTGCAAGAACATAGTAATAAATTAGGTGATACAGGTATATACAGTGTTGCTTATGTTCTAACAAATAGGCATGCAAACAAAATAAAACAATATTCAAATACTTTATTGTTACATATTTCAATTTGTTACTTATGTCAAAAATAATTACTAAAACTCAGAATTTGCAGATTAAATTACATTATTTTTACATTATTTTTATAAGTATTTGCACCTCGTTTGTATGCGGCGCCATACATTTCAGATACAAACTTAACTCAACCAGGCCAATTAAGATGGGATAAGTGAAAGTTTGTACGGAACCCTCAGTGCGCGAGTCAGAATCGCACCTGGCCGGTTTTTTTTAATTCAGACAAGTAATTTTATTACAGCGAAATCAATAGCAGTGGGTGACAAAATCATTAGATTAAAACAGTATTATTGTTTCTCTAATCCACAATGTAATACGTGCTAGTCAGTTGACGACGAGGTTGGCGCAGTTTTAATGCACCTGCCTACTGAGCCGGCGGTCCTGGGTTCGAATCTCGGCAAGGGCAAATATTTGTGTGATGAACTCGAATATTTGTTCCTGGGTCATGGATGTTATTCTATATATTATATTGTTTATAACGTCGTCTACTATTGGTTAGTATAAGGCCAGGTCGAGTTGTGTACGATTGTCCCTTAATTATTTTGTTTACATTTTATATGATGAAATAAATAAATCTACTCCGTTTATAATTTACCTACTACCTGTTCCAAATGTTGTAAGGTGATGTTTTTATTATTCATATATCACTATATGTAAAGTAAACATTCTGAACGATAGAAAGATTGAGATGGACGCTTCCATTTGATTTCGTCGCCAGAAATTAAAAGGTCTGATAATTTAATTTGCGACGTTTAGGACCATACAAAATAAATATTTTCAACGTGCATTATACATATTATAAGCCTAAAACATATTATTATTTTATCGATATCGACTATTTTGATTTGATCACGCCCTTAACCTTTAGAATCATTAAGATGCATACCGCTGGCAGAGCTTACATTACATTTTCTGGGTCGTTAAAATTAGACCCCGTGCTACAAGGATAGGGTTCAATTTTAAATGTTTTAAAATTGTAACATAGAACCTTGCGATATTTAGCCAGCGTTAATATCAAAAGTGACACTACTGAATTGACGGAAGTATGACGGAAGTAGAAATCAATTTCTTGTCAATTCGAGGCTTTGTTGTACTGAATCATAAAGTCTCATTTGTCTTTTATTTTATTTCTATTTAAGTTATAATAAAAATAAAGACATTGTCTGATATGCATATAAGGACTAAAATTCTCGATACATTGATCGTAGTAGTGTATGACTACGTAATACGCACACATTAGCTCAGCCAATGTCAACTCACTTCTGTTTGTTGTAAAACCTTATTTTTATACGAATATAATTGTGTGCGTGTAAAAGTCGGCTACAGCGGTGCTAGAACAAACTGCGCTGAATGCCATCTCCATATACTCCGTGGTCGTTCCAATGCTAAACTAACATAACTGCCATTTTGACAAAATTGAGTTTTTGATGTAAATCTGTACCGAATATAACCCCGCACAATGTCACAAATTTATACAGCTCTAGCTTTTAAGGTTCCAGAGTTACAATATTGTGAATCTGCACTTTTATTTTTTTCCCCATGGTAAACTTACAAAATGTAGGTCAACTAACGAATCTGACATTTTCGTTAACTTTTTATGGTGATAATTATCACTTACCGGTCAGATAACCAATAACAAATTCGCGAATCTGCCAGACTCGTTAGATTTCTACGGTGGCTAATTATGATCTGCTCATATAACAATCCTATAGCAAATGTGCGAATCTGCCAGATTCGTTAATTTACTACGGTGGCGATTATGATATACCCACAGCGGTAGCCTATAGACATTTACGAATTAAGCATTTTCGCGAGTTTGTCATTGTGACTAATGCATTTGAAATAGGTGAAACTAGAAGTAAATGTGCGAATCAGGCATTTTCGCAAATTAAGTATTGTCAATTTAGTATAAAAAATAAAATTCGTGCGATTTGCGTTTGAACAAAAGGGATAAACATATCAGAGGGGAAGCATATAAAAGCCTAAATGGTAAAGACGTTGAAGCCCGACGAAAGAACCTAAATGTGTGACAAAACTCATCCATTAAAAGGGTAAAATGGGAGATGAAAGGTGGTATGAAGAACTTGAAATTCTTTGAGTAACATTTCGAGTTCTTCATTAAAAACTAAGAAAACAATTTTCAGCATTTTTTTAAATACATCCCTGAAATGGATTAAATAGAAGGTGGGCTTCGTCAAATAAAGATACCTAATACTTCTTTATACTTTAATAAGATTTTAGAATTTTTTGAAACCCCCTGTCGTAAAATGGGGTAAAATTCGAGTTAAAAGTTTGTTAAACAATTTTTAAGAACCATACTGAGCATGTATACCGTAAAATATATATATCGAAATATTATATTTATATTTCGAAAAAAAAAAAATAGATGCATATTTTCGTATCTCACCCATTACACTGGTAAGTAGAAATCGAAATGTTTATTTGCCAGAATACGTTACAACAAATTAGATCTTACGATACTTATAGAATCAGTATTGAGTCGACATGCGAGTCAACATGCAAAATAAATAAATTTTAATACCACATTTAAGGTAAAATCGTTATTATCAAATTAAATTTAAAACACACATTAAGAAAAATGATAGCAATAACAGTTACCACTATAATTATGGTATTGCATATTAGTGATATATTATCTAAACTTTGGTAGCAGAAAATATTGTTTCCGAATATTATCACTCTTACGAAAGTAAGAAGTGTAGTTGGACCACATTAACTCTACCAAGCAAATGAACTGTCAAACACAAAAAAACTAAGTATGGCAATATTAAGCAAAGAGTTACCAACAATCTTGGTACTGGCATATGTTTATTTCGAATTCACCCATACAATTTTTTATCTTGTTTTAATCCCCTTTGAGCCCTTAGAGTAAGAATATCAATAAACTGCAGTAAAAGGGAAATAGAAATACAGTATGTAAACTTACTTAATACAACGTAAAAGTCCTCCGAAACATCATTTATAATACTAAATATACTAAATATTTTTATAATTACAATATTGATCAAAGCATAACTTACCAAGATCTTTTTTTATTTATATTAAATTTGATCGAATCTAATACTAACGTTAATACTAAAGTCTAAAACTTAAAGATTAAGAGTAATACACAAGTATCAAGACTAATTAGTGGCCTATCTTCAGTGTTGTCATATACCGATTTACAGATAAAAAACTTAAATTGCTGGGGGAAAGATATTTTAGCCAGGCTATACGTAATAGATAGCATACCAGAGTTTATATTGTAAAGCTGCCTAATAAGTAAATAAAAACTATTATTTTCGTTCAATTACTGAATATCGGTATCAATTACCATTAAGTATAAGTTAACGCTCGTAAGTAGTTCATAAAAACATGAAAAGCCATATGTTATTATTATGTTTACTAAACATAAGTTGAAAGTAAATCTTATATTAATATTGTCAGTCAGATACAATTTAACTCGATTTCGCACGCTTGGTAAAATAATGCAACATGTGACTTTGCGTCAAAAGTGGTTTTATTACGGAAATATCCTTAGAATTATGCGTTCTACACGGTAGAATTTTTTTATAATTTTAACTTTTGTCGTTTCTGAGATATTTTAAGCGGAAAACGACGCAAGTGAAGAGGCGACGTAAAATAATGCTACAAATGCGTATGCGTCCTTTTTTGACGTCGTTCCTGTGAGCGCATATCGGCGCGCGCGTTGTCGTAAAGTCAGATGCGTCGGTGTTACCAGACTGTGATCATGCGGTGCGTTTTGGATCTAAGTCGGCGAGAATGGATGCGGAAAACGAAACCGGTAATGATAAGTACTTTTTACAGGTCAAGAAAATTATCTTGTAATAAACAATCGTATGTGCACATACGACTGTTTGAGTTCTAATTATTGAGATTAAATAGCCAGTCGCATGATCACATTCGACGTTATTTATCGATTTTTAACTAATTAATGTTTTTTTTTAACAAACATGTTAGGCAATATGGCCATAATGTTATAAGAAGAGTGTAAGGTAATTTAATTGTTTTTTTAAATTATGGTCGTATATTCATTTGCGTCGTTGTTATACAAACTATTCATAGTCGCATCGTAACATGTTGCGTTATTTTAGGTCGTAGTTTAAGATGCGCCGTTATCAAAAAGTTTGAAGGTATAAAAAAGCATGTTATTGTAAAAAAAATCTAACGTTTTATTAATATGTAATAACTAAATGCCTTACCTGTAATTCCAACCATTTTAAACCATGAAATTTATCTTTTTTTAATTTTATTACCTATATGAACTGTACGAACTTTACCTACTAATAAAATCTACTTATTTGTAGATCTTAAAATATTTATCATATTGTATTTATTTCTATGATGCTGTTTTTAGAGAAGTGATTATTCTTTTCGTTATTTGAAGTTTCTAAAGGAATCTCGAAATATTGGGACACGAAGAAATCTTCGACAAAGCGAACTTAGAAGAATCTGCTCTACCCGACCCTATCAGCGAAAAAATAACCTGTTACTACTTACTACTGCATTCATCATGCTAGCATATAATGTGCTTGTAACAGTAAAAGCAAAAAAGATAGGAAGGAAGGCCCTACTATTGACAGATGTCCAAAACTTTTAAACCTAGTTAAATGTTTCCACGCACGGTGCTGTTGTTCATGACAGCCGGACTTCTGCTTTGTTCGACATGCGGAGGGACTGCGGCCGAGTATTGCCACCAATACTTTTCGACATCTTTTTCCCTGCTTCTGAAGGTTGCATTTGGGAACTTTAGCTTAGGGGATACACTTTACACACAAGAGCCGAAGGGAAACTTTTTGATATTTTCCTGTTGAGGTCTCGTCGTAAACGTATACATCGATTCACTGTTATTTTCCGATGACGCCGCAGTCGTTGCCAAAAATTTCCCAAGAGTTACAGATTCTTTTCGATAAGTTCGCACACCCTTTTTCTCTCTTTTCCATGTCCATTAATGCTAAGAAGACAGTTGTTCTGGCGCAAGGTTTTCACCAGAAACCAACTATTTTGTTGGATAGTGTCGTGTCCCTTGATGTTGTTGATCAGTTCCATTATCTGGCAATCCCACTTGTCAAGCAATCTGTCACTGAATGTGGATATCGGGAACCGGTTTGGTAAAGTGGTTACAATGTTTGGGAAGCTCAGTGCAGGAGTCTAGACTAGTCACTATCTGACAATCAAGACCAAAGTGTTTGTGTATCAAACTTGTGTTCTGAGTATAGTTTTGTGTGGAACTGCAACCAGTAAGTCGTATGCCAAGCAAGAAATAAGGCTGAATATTTTCCACTTGCGGTGCCTTCGTAGCAGTCTAAACATCACTTGGCGAGACAGGGTCACGAATGAGTGTTGTAAGTCGCGCAGTTTTCCAGGATTTCTGCAATGCTTAAACAGCGTAGATTGTGATGGCTGGGGAAGCATGTGCTCCATATGGATGCCACTCGCTTACTGTGTACCCTGAAATGTGGGGAGGCCCATGTTGAGTTTCAAGGACTGCACTAAGCGAGCAATGCCGGCATTTGGCATCAGCCCAGCAAACTAGGAAACTCTAGCCGACGAGCATAGCAAGTGGAGAAAGTCTTTAGCCGAAGACTGTAAGACTGAGAAATCAAAGCTTGTTTCAGGTTTTAGCCGCAAAACGCGAGAGGAGACGCCATAATGAGAGGAGGGTTGTTTCACCAGCTCGATCATCTAACGACCCTTTATCGAAATGTCAATCTTCATCATTGTCACTCCCGCATCGGACTTTATAGTCATTCTTAATCTTAACACGCTGCATAGTAAAATAATCATCTGATACAAATTTTAAGGCCTGTGATGAAAACAGTTTATGACTTATATAATAGGTCTTAAACACTCGTGTTTCGTAAAGCCAAGCTCAGGTCAATGCTCATGTTTTATGGCTTATCATTAAGTAACAGTTGTAATATATTACTATCAAAAAGTTTAATATTCTTATCTATTCGTTTATTAAGTTATATAATACAAGTACGGGTATTTTATAAATAAAATTTATATAGTGTTTAGTATGAACGAGTTGTTACTTACTAGTTTCAGTTTTTAACGCTTATTTTATTTATGGAGTACATATTTTATGGAAAATATTATGTAAGTGATGATACCTTATCATGCCGATTAAAAGTTAATATGTATTTAAATTAATAACATTGTTTTATCTTCTTGCACTTACTGTGTTCTAGTAGCAAACCACAGTATTTTTACTCATTGCTGCCTAGTTATTTAAGTAAATAATTCTGTAAAATAAGTTTACTTGAAATAATATTCATTTACAGATACCAAAATCTTTCAGATTCTATAGAAATATAATATTTTACCCATATACGACCTTATCATTTCAAGGGTTATTCATAAAACAAAGACGTATGTGCACATGCGTCACGTAGATTTTTGTAAAATAATGACGGATCTGCTGATACGTCGGCTGATGCTTGGTAATAAATAGCCGTATGTGCACATCCGTTACATTATTTTGAAAAATAATGCGTTAAATTAAATGGGACATAACACATTTAATTGATTACATTAATATAAACCTATACGCAAAAGTACATGACAATTCGACGAAACGCAAAAATGTTATCAGCAAAAATCACTTGGAGATTTTTTAAACTGCTCTCCTGTAAAGTACTTACACATTTTGCAGATGTGGCTTTGTTTTACCAAGGGTGCGATTTATTGACTGACAGGTATAAAAACAAATATACTTATGAGACGTTTTCAGTTAAAAGAGTCCACTGTGCCGCTTACCATGAGCGCGAAATTTGTTTGCATATTTAAACAAATAACTTGTCAACGCGCCCTTATGTAAGTGGCCAAGTGGTATATTTTGCTTGAACCGTCACATTTTAGCATTTGAACATTATTTATTGGTCGAATGCGATAAGTTTTAGACTATATACAATAGTATTATGTTATTGGCAACAAAAATAAGTGCAGATTTGCACTCTATTATGATAGCAAATGAATGGGAAAGCATTTACATTCCCCAAACGAAAACGACGAATGTGGCATTTTCGTAACTTTACTTTGGCTAAAAAATAAAAAATACATTGTGAATTTGCGAAAGTGGCACTTTCGTAAATTTACTATGGTGAATAATCTTACCTTTTTGTTCTTTTCTATGGAGTAGCCAAATTGCGAATGTGCCTTAATTTCTAAACTCAATGAATTAATACATATCTAACACATTGAAAATATAAAACATGCAATTTAAAAACACTGTGTGAAAACAGTTCTATTATAACTACAAAAACAACCGCGAAAAAAAATATATAAAATTTTTACCAACTTAAAATTGCTCCCCTGTAAAATTAGTTTTTTGCAGTTATGTTAGTTTAGCATTGGAACGACGAATTATCATTTAATTGAATGCACTCTTTTGCTGACTGTTTTTCGTGTAGTAAACACGTCTACACTTTATTTATAATATTGCGTGCACGAATGTGAATGGTTTTCGGCATTTTCTTTGGATATTTTAAAATATTTGTCTTGTAAAGAAACCACCACGAATAACATTGACATTGTTGACAACCATCATAAAATCATTGCCAGTGTAAGAAATTAGTTCCAGTGAAATTCCGCAATATGGCGCACCCTCATATATTTCTGGTCAGGCTTACATAAGAATTTTGAAAATCGGTCCACAAAGGAAAAACGGAACCATTATAAGATCACTTCGTTGTCCGTCCGTCCGTCCGTCAAAACCCTTTATCTCGGGAACGCGTGGAAGTATCGAATTGAAATTAAAACTTAAATCGTAATCTTAAATCAGGTCTTTTAACAGGTCTACAGTCCCTTAAAGGCCTTGAAGCTGTGAAAAACACCAACTTCTAAGTTAACTTAAAAAAAAGGTGCGGCCGTTTTAGCCGCAAAAAACGTTATTTCGAAGGTTGCACCTCATTTGTATCCGGCGCAAACTTAACCGGCCAATTAAGATAAGTGTTTGTACGGAACCCTCGGTTCGCGAGTCATACTCGCACTTGGTCTGTTTTTTTGCTATATTATTACTGAAGCCATACAGTCAGTCAATATCCAGTACTGTAAAATTTTGCTAAATGTGACTTACCCAGTTCTTCCCCTTGGCCCTTCACTTACTACGAACAAAATTTAATTTGTGTATAACTCGCAAGTTACACATCCGATTGCTAATATTTAAACTATATGTTAGAGTACAATTTTGGTACATTTTTTTTGAGTAATAACATTTCTCAATAATCAAGGGCTTCATGGTAAACTGCGATACACCCGCCATCCTGACAGTCAGAATGGCGGGTATACCTAAACATTTTAATAACTTTTTGTACGGAGAGGTACAATTTTTTTTAAAGTAGGTACAAAATAGTACATTTTGAGTACATTTTTTTGGTATAATTGTTTTGCGAATCCGTGATGGAACACCCGCCATTCTGACTCTCACCAGATTACGAGTATCATAGATTGACCATGATTGTACGAAAATAAAATCAGTTTCATTTCATTTATTCATTCAAAAAAACAATTTACATTGTATGTGAATATTTGCATAATAATAATATAACAAGTTAATACTAAATACTAAATAATCCATTCATTTTGTAAAATAATAAACGTACCTATAGACAACAATAATTACAATTAAAAAACAAATTTGAAATAATTCCCAAATTCATCATTCCTTCTTTCTATCCTAAAATGTCAATTTATAATAAGTAATCAAACACTTCAATTAAATTTAAATACTACTGATATGACTATTTAATTTACATTATAAATCTTCAATTTTGTCATCCATAAGAAAATCACTAGTGGAATAATAAGACTTCTTCAACAATAATGACTTCAATCTATTTTTAAAAGTATTTATAGCACCGATTGTTTTAAGCGAAATAGGCAGTTTATTGAAAAATTTGATAGCCTGATACGAGCGCTGTGACTCACCACTTTAAGTTTGGGCTGTAGTAGACATTTCAAGTCCTTCCTTCTTGTACTTTCCCGTATTTCCTTGTCTTCGACTGTTTCAATCTGAGACAAATTTCCCACGAGATCCGTAACTAGAACCAAGATATACAAACAGGGAACAGTAAGTATTTGTAGCCTCTTGAAATGTTCTACACATGATTCTCATTGTGGTATGCGCACATTCTAATTGCACGTTTTTGTACAATGAAGGCCCTTTTCATATTATACTCATAGCTGTTACCCCAAAATTTAACGCTGTAACGAAGCTTAGACTCGACAAGTGCATAGTAAACTAGTTTGAGATGAGCAACATCTAAGACCTCTCTCAAGCTTCGTAGAGCATAACAAGCCGAGCTGATGGTGTTCTCAATTTGTTCTAACTCGTGCTTCCAATTGAGTAATGAGTCAACATACATCCCAAGGAATTTGACCACTTGCACACTCTGTATTTCTTGACCATTAAGCGTGGCTTGCAATGTTTCCTGTGTCTTGGATGTTGATTTGAACAGCATTGTGCATGTTTTACTAATGTTAATTTGTAAATGATTCGCTTTAAACCATGTACTGAAAAGATTCAGAACGGTAATAGTTTTTGTTTGTAGTTCTGATATATTACTTGCAGATATGATCGCGTTGGTGTCATCTGCATATACTACCAAATTAACATCAGGCATTACATTCTTTACAAAATCGATTAAATCATTCATAAATACGATAAAGAATATTGGTCCCAAAATGGATCCCTGCGGCACTCCTCTACGTATTTTGTCGACTTTTGACTTTATGACAGTTTCGCAGTTGTCAACTATGTCTGTTTACGCCCACCCTTTGCTGGACGAGAGAGGAGGCGCGACGCGCGGGCGCGGGAGGACAGCAGCACTCACTTGCATATACACCGCCGTGCAACATCTACCTAACGCCGGCCTTATTGTTTATTCTAACGAAGATTAATCGAAACCCCTTTTAATTTATATATATCTATGTTGAAGATATTATACCTATTTGTCATAAAGAAGATTTTTATTGAAGCGCGCCGAATTACCGAACAATGTCTTTTATTTCTACCACTTGAGTTCTATTCATAAGATATGATTTAAAGATATCCAGCGCCTTGTCTCTTACGCCATAGAAATACAACTTATTCAATAGAACTGTATGGTCTACTAGGTCAAATGCCGAGCTGAGGTCCAGAAAGATACCGGCCACCTTCAGCTTTTCATTAAGTCGGTTAGTTACCGCCTTGATTAGCTCATCAATGGCTTGAGTAGTACTTTTATCCCTTTGATACCCAAACTGCTTACTATCCAAAATATTATGGCAATATAAGTGTGTTGTGAGCCGTTTTTTAAGCAATTTCTCGAATATTTTGGATAATGTTGGTAACAAAGATATGGGTCTATAGTTATGATCACCTTTTTTATATATTGGTACAATCCTTGCAACTTTTAATTGATCCGGAAAACATCCTTCCTCCATACATTTGTTAAAGAAAATAGCCAAAGGGACTGCCAAAATGTCAATATTATCTTTAAATATTCCTATTGGTATTCCATCATGACCAAAAGATTTTTTAGGCTTCATTCCTTTAACTATTGCAAACACTTCGTTAGGATCTGTGGCTTTAAAATTCATGGTTTCAGTGATTCCATTAGAATTGCATTCCAATAATTCAGAGGCTGCACATGAGTTTCCTTTTTCTATAATGCTGCTTTTGTCAAAGTGATTAGAAAACATCTCAACAACAATATTGAGATCACTAATCACTTCGTCATCCTTTTTCAATAGAAGCTTTGTGCGACGACTATTGGTTCTGTTTTGTCTATGTCTGTTCACTATTTGCCATATAGTTTTTGAACAATTTTGAGCCTGTTTTATTTGACAGCTAACGATGTTGCGTTTAGCTAATCGTATTACTCTTCTGTATGTGCAGATGTATTTCTGTCTGTAATTAGCAATAGATTCATGACACTGAGATTTATTACAGGTAATTAGAAACCTTTTCATTTTACTCGATACTTTTATTCCCTTCGTCATCCAGGATTTAAGTTGACCATTCGATTTGGTAATTTTTCTTCTCTTTGGCTTGAAAGTTGAATTGAATTCTGTATTCAATTTTCTGATAAAGCTATTAATACCCAGAGTGTGCCAGTCGTGACTCAGCAGCTTTTCACGGAATAATATCTTGTTTTTTTGGTTTATGCATCGTGTCTCTGTGTACATGTCTTGTTTTCCATTGTCTGGTGAATCAGCATGGCCATGATTGACACAACAAACTATTCCAGCATGTCCATCTCCTATGCCATTGTATTCTACATAGTGTAGCATAAACTTATAAAAAAAAAGCCACTTCACGATAATATTAAAATTTTAATTATTTTCGATACTATTTAAATTTAATTATTTACACTTTTATTTACACATAAAAAACAGGTAAAACGTAAAAAAGAATTTACTCGCTATATTTACAAGAAAGTTAAAACGTAAAAAGGAATTAATTATTTAACAGGTCGCTGACCCACAGCTGACTGATATCAAAGTTCGCGCGTGTAAAATTAAAAGTTTTTCATGCCACGTAACAAAATGGAGGAAAGTTTCACCCGTGCACTGTGGAAGGGTTAACCTCCCAGCTAAATTTAAAAATAACTAAACACCAAATATTGTTGCCGAAATACTTCTATCAGCCGAACTAAATAAAATAAAAACTAACTAATCAACATAAGTAAACTTAACTAAAACTAACTACATTCTACACTTAAATGTCGGTGGCGTAAAAAAGAAAAAAATATGCATTGGAATCACATAAAGTTCTGATCATGTTTTGTGACCCGGAGTCAGCTCGGTCGTTGACGTACAATTTGGAATTGAGAACTAAACTTAAAACATTATAATAACTAAAACGTAGACAACCGGCGAACGCAGTGAAGAATTGTAGATATAAATAAAAAATAATGACTATAAAAGCTTGTTAGTCTATCTTAGCTTGAGTATGTGAAGTGCATGTGGAGAAGGTGATGATACTGCTCGGGCTTCCGGGGAAAACTGGCCCCGCCGAGAAAATCAACTTCAACTTAAACAACACCACCTCGTGGCTCGCGTCGACGACTCAACAGTCCAAACAGCCGTTAGTTATTTAGTTTCCGGGCAGAATACTGGAAATAATATTGGAAACATAAGATTTTTTGAACTGCTAGAATATATCAATAAAAACAATATCTTTAAATAAGTCTGGACATGATACCACTTACCTCGGATGCCCAGCCGTTAAAAAACATAGATAGAATAGCCGACCAAAACACGCAGCTTGCCCCAAGACAACGTTCACATATATCACAAAAAACTTCCAGGCTACAATCAAATATAATTTACTGAAAATAACTTCTCAAAGCGTCTCGAAGTAACAAATCAGAAAAACAAATAATCTTTTTCATGACAACCCGTCAACAGAAAAACTATTTGACAAGAACGAAATTTTAAATAAAAACATCTACTTATTGTTAACGGCCAGTACCACAAAGGAGGTTAGCATGCGATTGATGAAAAAAGGTAAGTATGCAGCGTATTATGCTGCAGTTATCCTCCCACCAAAACAAAAAAATCAAAATGATAACCCTAACAATAACTCTGACACGAAAAAAAAATAAGAAAAATGTTAACACCGATGTCTCTCCACTGGTGGTATTGTCGCGGTCCAGAACGACAAAGGCCATCCAGAAGAAGAAAGCGAGCAACAATAAATCATGGGTTGGGAACTACTTTAAGATATCCTTAACGTGGTAAGTCCCAACATGCGGAGAATCAAGGTCCTTCAATTCATAGACCTGAGGAGAAACGACGCGGAGCACACGACACGCAGTGAAACGTGGCGCAAATTTTCCACCCCTCTCCTCGTCAGCTGTTCCTCTATGGAAATTGCGACGCCAGACAACGTCTCCAACACGCATCAAAACGGGTCCCCTTCCCGAATTATACCTGTCAGAATTTCTCTGAAAGGCCAGAACCATTGCGTCAGCAACTTTCGCATAGACTTCCCTTAAAGTTTCCAAATTAGCTGCACGCTCACCCCGACTCAGGTCCAAATTGCGGACCTCAGGCTGGGCTCCAACGTGCTCACGAGCTGTGGTTACTTCTCGACCGTACATCAGAAAGTTTGGCGAAAAAGAAGTTGCCAGATTGATACAAGAGTTCAAATACAAGGAAACCCTAGGGAGTTGTCTAGCCCAACTACGATTATCATCGGCCACCAGAATGCTCAGTGTGGTGATGACGCATTGGTTGTATCGTTCAACAACATTTGCTTGTGGGGAATAATAGGGAGTAAAGCACGGAGGGGGAATATCGTAAGACGCAAGGAAAGTTCCAAATCTATCACTCCTGAACACTGTAGCGTTGTCGCATAAAACGTTGCCCGGTGCACCATACCGCAGAATTACCTCCGATTCCAAGGCGTTAGAGATTGACCTAGCGTCAACCTTTTTTAGAGGAACTTACCACACGAACTTTGTGAACACATCTACCATGGTGAGTATGTACCGGAATCCGTAATACGCTGCTGGCAACGGTCCAATCAAGTCGATTGACAACAAGTCCATGGGAGCTGAGACGGACCTTGGGTATAAGCGCTGGCCACGCGGTCGCGTATTAGCAATCTTGTAAGCTTTACAGATTTGACATTCAGATAGCGCCTCGGAGACATCACGAAACATATTCGGCCAATAGTAAAGTTCCCTCATCTTCATATAAGTCTTCATAACTCCAGGATGCACGTTGGGGAATCGTTCATGGACCTCGGCTATGGCTTCACGAACCTTAGTGGATGGAAGCACTATCCTTCCTAGGGTTCAGGATATTTTAGACAATCTTAGGGGTGCCAAGTACTTGACGTCCCTTGATTTCAGAAGTGCTTTTTGGCAGATTCCCCTTGCTGACAAGGCTAGTTGTGAAAAGACTGCCTTCATTGTGCCGCAGCGGGGTCTGTTCGAATTTGTCCGTTTACCTTTTGGTTTAACCAATGCTGCGTCCGAAATGCAGCGTTTGACAGATCTTATTGTCAATTTTGAGTTTACTCCTGAATCAGATGACTTTGTTTTCGGGTATGTAGATGACCTAATCCTGGTTTCTCGTGATTTCGAGAGTCATTTACGCCTCATTCGTAAGGTTCGGGACCGACTGAAGGAAGCTGGCCTCTCAGTAAACCTTGAAAAATGTGAGTTCTGTAGATCCGAACTCAGGTATCTTGGGTATATAGTGAATGAACAGGGTCTTCAAACCGACCCTAAAAAGCTAGAGGCTATAAGTGACTATCCTACACCCACCAGTGCTAAGGCTTTACGTGCTTTTATCGGGATGTGCTCTTATTACCGACGATTCGTGAAAAATTTCTCGACCATTATAGCCCCACTTACTAGATTGATCGGAAAAAGGAAAGGTCGTGATCATATCCTTTGGGATGATGACGCCGAACAAGCTTTTAATAGGCTAAAGGCGGCTTTACTCAGTGCTCCGGTGGTGGCTTATCCCGATTTTTCTAAACCTTTTATTCTGCAGTGCGACGCGAGTAAGGTTGGTCTTGGGTCCGTTTTGGCTCAGGTTTTTGATGGCGAGGAACGTCCAGTGGCATATTATTCTCGTTTGTTTACCAAACCTGAAATGAATTATAGTACGTCTGAACGTGAACTCTTGGCAGTGTTGGATTCAATCAAACACTTCCGCGGTTACCTAGATGGCGTCAGGTTTAAGATCGTCACAGATCATATCGCGTTGAAGTGGTTGATTACTCTTGACAATCCCTCTGGTAGACTTTCCCGCTGGGCTACTATGATTTCCCAATTCAATTTTGAAATCGAACATCGAAAGGGTGTCTTAAATGTCGTTCCTGATGCGCTGTCTAGGCGACAAGTGGGTTTAGTCTCCTTCGTCAGGGGTGTAGAACCTACACCCGATCCCTGGTTTGAAAGAGTTTACAACGGTGTGGTTGAGTCACCCCGTATGTTTCAGGCATATACGATCCGTGACGGATTGCTGATGCGTAAGATGGCTATTGATAATCCGTTAGCTCCGAACCTTATTAAAAGTCGATAAGAACTAAACTATAATACAGTTCCCTAAAACAAGTATGATACACTTTTATTTACAAAACTGTTAAAACGTAAACAAAAATTAACTTTAACAGATCGTCGACCTATAGCTGACATCAAAACTCGCGCGCGTAAAATAAAAGGATTTGTTTTTCTGATTTGTTACTTCGAGACGCTTTGAGAAGTAATTTTCAGTAAATTATATTTGATTGTAGCCTGGAAGTTTTTTGTGATATATGTGAACGTTGTCTTGGGGCAAGCTGCGTGTTTTGGTCGGCTATTCTATCTATGTTTTTTAACGGCTGGGCATCCGAGTATTCTGCCCGGAAACTAAATAACTAACGGCTGTTTGGACTGTTGAGTCGTCGACGCGAGCCACGAGGTGGTGTTGTTTAAGTTGAAGTTGATTTTCTCGGCGGGGCCAGTTTTCCCCGGAAGCCCGAGCAGTATCATCACCTTCTCCACATGCACTTCACATACTCAAGCTAAGATAGACTAACAAGCTTTTATAGTCATTATTTTTTATTTATATCTACAATTCTTCACTGCGTTCGCCGGTTGTCTACGTTTTAGTTATTATAATGTTTTAAGTTTAGTTCTCAATTCCAAATTGTACGTCAACGACCGAGCTGACTCCGGGTCACAAAACATGATCAGAACTTTATGTGATTCCAATGCATATTTTTTTCTTTTTTACGCCACCGACATTTAAGTGTAGAATGTAGTTAGTTTTAGTTAAGTTTACTTATGTTGATTAGTTAGTTTTTATTTTATTTAGTTCGGCTGATAGAAGTATTTCGGCAACAATATTTGGTGTTTAGTTATTTTTAAATTTAGCTGGGAGGTTAACCCTTCCACAGTGCACGGGTGAAATTTTCCTCCATTTTGTTACGTGGCATGAAAAACTTTTAATTTTACACGCGCGAACTTTGATATCAGTCAGCTGTGGGTCAGCGACCTAATTAATTCCTTTTTACGTTTTAACTTTGTTGTAAATATAGCGAGTAAATTCTTTTTTACGTTTTACCTGTTTTTTATGTGTAAATAAAAGTGTAAATAATTAAATTTAAATAGTATCGAAAATAATTAAAATTTTAATATTATCGTGAAGTGGCTTTTTTTTATAAGTTTATGCTACAAAAATTCATTTTTTACCCGTGCACTGTGGAAGGGTTAACCTCCCAGCTAAATTTAAAAATAACTAAACACCAAATATTGTTGCCGAAATACTTCTATCAGCCGAACTAAATAAAATAAAAACTAACTAATCAACATAAGTAAACTTAACTAAAACTAACTACATTCTACACTTAAATGTCGGTGGCGTAAAAAAGAAAAAAATATGCATTGGAATCACATAAAGTTCTGATCATGTTTTGTGACCCGGAGTCAGCTCGGTCGTTGACGTACAATTTGGAATTGAGAACTAAACTTAAAACATTATAATAACTAAAACGTAGACAACCGGCGAACGCAGTGAAGAATTGTAGATATAAATAAAAAATAATGACTATAAAAGCTTGTTAGTCTATCTTAGCTTGAGTATGTGAAGTGCATGTGGAGAAGGTGATGATACTGCTCGGGCTTCCGGGGAAAACTGGCCCCGCCGAGAAAATCAACTTCAACTTAAACAACACCACCTCGTGGCTCGCGTCGACGACTCAACAGTCCAAACAGCCGTTAGTTATTTAGTTTCCGGGCAGAATACTGGAAATAATATTGGAAACATAAGATTTTTTGAACTGCTAGAATATATCAATAAAAACAATATCTTTAAATAAGTCTGGACATGATACCACTTACCTCGGATGCCCAGCCGTTAAAAAACATAGATAGAATAGCCGACCAAAACACGCAGCTTGCCCCAAGACAACGTTCACATATATCACAAAAAACTTCCAGGCTACAATCAAATATAATTTACTGAAAATAACTTCTCAAAGCGTCTCGAAGTAACAAATCAGAAAAACAAATAATCTTTTTCATGACAACCCGTCAACAGAAAAACTATTTGACAAGAACGAAATTTTAAATAAAAACATCTACTTATTGTTAACGGCCAGTACCACAAAGGAGGTTAGCATGCGATTGATGAAAAAAGGTAAGTATGCAGCGTATTATGCTGCAATAGCTATTAACTTTATCGGGGTCTATGTTTGTTAGTACATTGTCTATGCACGAACTGGAATCATTGCGAGTAAAAGTAGTTGTTTTAATTATGGGCTTAAAATTATAGGCTTTCAGTAATGCTAAAAATTCAAAACCCTTCCTATCAGTGTTAAAAATATTTACATTAAAGTCGCCACAAATGATGCACTTTTTGTTGAAGAAATGTTCCAGACATTGTTCTAATCGTTCCATAAAATTAACAAATTTTTTATCAACAGTGCTTCTATGCCAACAAATGTTTGTCTAAAGAAAATATTGTAACTGAATGTTTATTAAGAAAATGCTCACATATACAAACATAATCTGTCGTGAAACAAACTATCAAGATAGACCTCAATATCTCCTTTCTTATTACTTATTCCACATACGTTTTGATAGAAAAAGTTAAGAGTTTTACATTTATTTTCTTTTGTGTTACTAAAAGTTAATGAACTATTTATTCTGGGATGTACGAAAAAACTCACTTTCAAGCATCACACTATCCGTTTGTGTCCCCTTGGAATCCGTGATAATCTGAGTTTTATCCATTTGAAATTTTTAGATGAGTCTCACTATTGCTGAGATTATTTTGTGGCAATGTAGGGTAAACCGAGGTATAACTGGCCACTTGCAGTAACTGGCCACTTAATACTTCATACGGCATAAATAAGCATTTTACGCATAGCCCGCCATCTATGATAATCTATTGTTATTGCTAGGCTTGTTGTCTTTCATTTTAGTACACTTTTTATCCAGTATTGACACTAGCGCCAAAAATGGTCGGCAAATTTTGACACTCGGCGTGCGTGTCTCGACTTGACAGGTTAACTGTTAAGAAAACGTTAACAGAACTCTTCGATGAAAAAATAAAATTTTAGGTAAAGTGATGTAGCCTGCCTATAACATTGGTGTTATTCCAACAGTAGAAAGGGTACCTAAGTAAGACTTATAAATATTGTATTTGGGTAGAAACTGTAATTTACTGAGATTTAGGGGGGTGGCCAGTTATTGATTGTGTTTAAAGCGAATTTTTAGTTATTGGCCACCTATGCCAGTAACTAGTCAAATGTCTATCTTTGTTATTCCGGCGAAATTGAACCCTATTTATATAGTGTGAAAGGTAAGCTATCCAATACAAAAATATTCATCACTTTAGATGCTTTTGTTCAGAAACTGGCATAGGTGGCCAATTGAGTGGCCAGTTACTGATAATTTAATTTTATTTAACAGATACTTCTTTTCTAAACAACAAAATGCCCATAAAGAAACAACACATTAAATAAGCCATTGGTAATGCACTGAGGTTAAACCGAAATATGGAATGGTTTATTTGAAAAGTGTCTAAACAATTTGGTGGACCGAAAAGTAGCCTTCAATTTAAAATTCAAAATCCTAACGCAAAATTTAAGTCCGGGCCAGATCCTGTACTGATTGCAGGTTTGCAAAGGAAAATATTACAGTCTTATTCTCTTTTTTCTGCTGCTGGTCTTGTTTGCAATATTCTTATCATATCTACCCTTACAAAACAGTACCGATCAGTGTGACTGAGTGTTCCCTCTGGTTGGTATAACGGTATGTAGCGATTCAGGAAATTGCAGGAGTTTTTGGTGACTAGGTATGTCTCTAATTGTATTTACCCGCCACTTTAGGCAAATAATTTTCTATTGACAGCTTGTTGCTTGTAGTTTGATATTAAACACATCTGACCCTTGAAGTGTTCAACCTATGCCGAATCCTAAGCGTACCTATATATCTAATGGCGCTATACTCGAACTCGGCACGTATATTCCAACCTGCAGGTGTTGCCGTATTTCGTCTCATAAAAGATTTATCTCAAAGGTTTCATTATCCGTTCAACTCAAAACAAGAAGGTTACCAAAACCTCCTAAGTGAATAGGGAAGTGACAGTCTAACAAAGCTCTATTTGTCCTAACGTCTGATAGTTATGCCGAAATGATAAAAGCTTAATAGCTTAAACAGCAAGAAGAAACTTTAGCCAACCAGGAAAGAAAGAAATTCCGGGAAGCAAAAATAACTACAAAAATAAAAAAGTTAAAAAGAAAAGTAACAAAGATATTAATGGGAGAAGGAAAGGTACTACAGAGAAGTTAATAGAGAAGAAAAAATTGATACAAATTTGAATGACGTGTCTAATAAGACTATGAAATTTTCTACCAGCTGATTAACCACATGCTGTGATTCGATTGTGCTTGTGATTTAAGTCCTATAATAAGGAAAATTATAGAATTATCTTGCATTCCACCAAGCCATAGAGTCCACATCCCCGATGAAGACGAAGACTCCGTTTTTATGTCATATTTGATACCGAGAGAGTAGCCCAGATTCATCAGATGAAAATGCAGTGTCGTTTTTATCTAGAATATGATTTAAAGAAGCTTAAAACCAAGGGTATAAATTAATATTTTCTGGTTATGGTAATAAGTGAAAAAAGTATTAACCTATGTTGCAATTAATGTAATCTCATCATCATTATGTTTAACTATTGTATTGAATGACGTTACAGATGTTCCTATTTTTGTCCTGAGGTTATCTAATTGTATTAATATAGATTTAATTGCTAAATAACAGTTGTTTTGTTCATGTGGCCAGTTACTAGACCTGTACTTGCCAATTTCTAAATTTTGCGGCCAATTATTGGTAAAAAATGACTGTTTTTATTTTTAATAAATTAAAAATATGAAAACATGTTTGATTCTACTAAAAGGCTAAACATAATAAGAAAGGAGGATATTCTTTATCTGTAGGTGTAAAAATTTAACTATTTTTAATGATATTTCAATTAAAAAAATGATCCTGAACTGGCCAAAGTGCTTAAGTGGCCAGTTACTGGTAAGTTTACCCTACAATATTTTTTTTCGCAATTAGTTTCCGCACAATCGCAGAAACTTTCAATTTTTTTTAAATAGTGTTTTAAATCTTTGAAAACAATTTGTAAGCCAATATTGTTAATCAAACCTGTCGAGGGAGTAAACATTTTCTTCTTATAAGGTAGGTTTCTATTGCTATCAAAGCAGTACGCATATTGATACAAACAAACATCCGAATAAAGAATATTATTGAAAGATTCTATACGTCTGTTAAATAAGTTACAGTATCCATTTAATTTGTAATTAGGTACGCAAATTATAATATTAGTGTGACTAACATTTTGTAACTTTGATCTTATAAAGATACCATTTTATAGTAGTCCATCGCTCGGGTAAAGTCTGTGGCTCCCAACAATATGATGCAATAATCGTTCATCGTAAATTTGTCGATCTTCGTTTCAATACCGTCCAACATTTTATAAATGCCGCCGTTCGGTGTAGTATAATGGCATAATCGGTATCCTTCAAACGTACTTTCCGCTTGTTGTAGAATATTATTAGTGTTATTATCGCTGATTATGCAGATTTTTCCTATCGATTTCGTGTCACAAGTAGAATTCTTGATATTTTCTAATTTAGTTTGCGAGTGATTAGATTCCACTTTACGTGTTATTCCTGATGTAGGTTTAGAACTTCTCAGTTCAGCTTCACTTATAATAATATCTAATATCTTTTTTCTGATCAGTGGGGTTTATTTCATCGTCAATTGGGGTACGTGCTGGTGAAAGAAACTGCGGTGTATCGTCATCACTATCGATGATATCCACATTGGGTTTATTTATAAACAAGGGGACTTTTTTAAGGGGAGTTAGTTTTTTCAACGGTCCTTTATCTGTTAGAAGTTTTTTATAAACATCCCCTTTTTTCTGTTGTTCGACTAGCTTCTTGTTTAGTCCAGCGATTTCTGTGTTTAGTCGGTCAATTTCTTCGTGAGCGCTCGCCAACTGCAATAATAAAACACTTACTTCTTTTTTTTAATTCACTGACTTGTGGGTCATCGCTGATTGAAACGCTGGGAAGGCTTTGCGAACTAACATTTAGTTCTGTATCCCCCGGTTGTTCTATTTCAGACTCCTGGTCGGATAGAGTGTCAGGCCAGGTTTGTTGTCTTTTTTGAGGTTTTCTTAACGTGATATGTTCTTGTTCTGTGTCATATCTAGACACGCGGCAGCGTGTCCAGCCAAGTTCACCGCAGGAACTGGCGAGCAGCAGCCGTGTGTTATATTACACGAACCGTTTGGAGCCACTTTTGACCCCCCAATAACTCCAAATCTATTTAACATAAAAAAATGAAATTTGGCTTATGTATTAAGATCCTTTAGAACAAGTAGAACCCCAAATTTCATTAATATAGGTTAAATAGTTATTGAGATATTAAAGTCCAAAAAACGGTATTTTTATCACTGACTGACTGACTGACTGACTGACTGACTGACTGACTAGTAATCAAAAACCTAACCCACTTCCAGGTGACCTAGAAAGGTGAAATTTGGCATCCAGCTTAGTAATTGTGTGTGTATACATATAAAAATCTAAAACAGTGATTTTTTATGTTTTTTATTATTATTATTATTATTGATGGTTGTTGCCTCAGAACTCTGTCATTTATAAACCGATTTCGAAAATTCTTTTTTTGTTTGAAAGATATACTAGAATAGCATATACTTACACTCACACGCACACACTTACACATACATGCACATAAAAATCCAATACGTACTAACCGTTTTGGAAAATTCTTTGTTTGTTCAAAACTTTCAAAAGATGTACTAGAATAGCACACAGAACTAATTAACAAATAATAATTAAGTAATTTACACATCATAATAAATTCTGTACAAAAAGTAATGATATCCCATCAAAAACATAAATGTAAAATGAGAGCCAAGTTCAATATCGCGTGCACTTCGCCGACAAAAGAATTGAGATCTGCAAGGGTGCCAAGTTCTTTGCTCTAAAATTTTTAGATACAAGGACATGCGACATACTCAATGCATTTATTTTACTTGGGGTGTAATTCAATATCAAGACGTGACTTGGCTAGTTTTAAAATATAAATTTATATTATAAATCAAAATCAATCAAATCATTAACCTATTTTCGTAAAGGTAAGTACGCAAGTTAGTGTACGTCTTGTTACTTATACTGTTAGCTTGATAATGAACTATGACTATGAATATGTTACTTTTATAAAATTTAGTTAGTTTATGAAAACTAGCCAAGTCAAATCTTGATATTGAATTACTCCCCAAGTAAAATAAATGCATTGAGTATGTCGCATGTCCTTGTATCTAAAAATTTTAGAGCAAAGAACTTGGCACCCTTGCAGATCTCAATTCTTTTGTCGGCGAAGTGCACGCGATATTGAACTTGGCTCTCATTTTACATTTATGTTTTTGATGGGATAATGATTTCTGCATAAGAAGTTCAGAAACCGAAGCCAGACTTATGTTATCTTCATTTTTCTTGGGAGGATTCTTTGTTGCTGGGTTAGATGTGGAGGCAGCGGCAATATTTGATTTTATTTGAGTTAAAATTGGAGTGCTGGTTTTCGTTTGCTGAGATTTGTTCTGTCTGCATTTACTGCTCGTCCAAGATGCTTTACGATCGTTGTCCATTAAGTAAAAATTTTTTTCGTAGTTTATACACGGCAGATCAAAATAGTCTTTACATGTTGCACATACCATATATTGTCTTCCGAGTATTTTTTTATTGCACTTTGCGCAAACAGGTTTGGGTGGCATTGCGATTTAAATAGCAATAAAAAAATAATATACACGATGATTTTTAATCGGTGATCAGGAGTAGAAAAATATTAATATCCAGCTAAAATTAAACCTAATAGGCGAGGTCTCATGCAATTACCTCACTGTTTATTTAATTAAAAGTTGAAACATAATTAAACCTAACAACCACTAGATACACGGTCATCCTACATAAATTTATTAAAAGTACGATACCTACGTCAAGTGTCATCGCTTTGGCGGGAAATTTTACGAAATTTCCTACGACTTTGTATAGGCAATGACAATGACAATGACAAGTTATTACTAATAAATTGTCATTGCCATTAAATTATTAAAAAGGTTGTAAGCTTACAGATACAGATTAGTAGGGTGACAAGGAATTTAAGACAAAATTGATATTTTAAATAAAAATTACAAAAGAAAAATAAAAGTTTGTTTTCATGTAATTTCGACTTCAACGTGACCGCCATCATTTACTGAGTTAGAAAAGTTGGAAACGGATCACCGATTAAAAATCATCGTGTATACAACGTGTTTTTATACAATTGCTTTAACTTCGACATAGTGCTTGGAACATTAACGTAAACTCATCCCTTAAACCGTTTAATGATATTCGAAAAATATTTTTTTTTTGGTATCCCATACAAAGTAATTAATTATTTAATTGGTGGCTATTGTAAAAGGTCCTTTTGAGTTAGGCAATAGTTAGAGTCAACTTGTTGTCATTTTAACGTCTAATTCTAATTCTAATTTTAAAATATGGCTTCCATCAAAGTTAATGATGATTTCGCCAATTTCGAGTTTTCTCGTAGAGCATGCCGTTGTTCGGTGAGGTTTTGCTTTTTGTAAAGTGATAGCGATTTACAAAAAACCACGCGGACTATCGGGCCTTGACCCAGGAAGGGCTATGAACGCGTCAAGTTGAATTCTTCATTAGCTATTCACTCATACGTTAGATCACTGCACAATACGCTATCAATACTACACATTGAATAACAAAAATGAATAAATAACGAACAACAAAACTTAAACGCATGCGGCCATCTTGAGTCACGGACCGGAAGCCCATTTTAACGTCACTGATAAAACTTCATCGATGACAGAATTGAGAGCTCGTTAAAACCTTTAGCTAGGTGGAATGCGTGTGGATGGTCTTGGGTTCAAACCCCGGTAAAGAATTTTCTTTTTGTATTTATTTTTGTTCATTGGCAGTGAAAGTTAAATTTTTTGTGCTTATTTTTTATTTCAGAACAATTTTTGCGATGTGTTTAATCCATTTTAATTTTAATTCACTTTATTTAAATTCTTTCGGGTTATGGTATAGTCACAAATGAAACTAATTAAGTTTAAGTATAAACATTTAATTACATAAACAATATTGGCCTAATAAAATAAAATGATCTCCTCATCAGTATTTAACACTCAATATTTTTTATTTAAACCAAAATAATAATTTACTACAACTTGTTTTCAAAGTGCCCGCCATTATTTTCTAAACAAATATTCAACCGAAATCGTATCTTGCGATTTAGTTTGACAGGAGTGGCACGCATGGCATCGGCTTCTTCCTGAATTCTTTGCAGTAGGTCTTCCCTCGAAGCCACAGGTTTGGAGTAGACTTTTCTTTTAAAGTACCCCAGACATTAAAGTCTAAGGGTGTTCGGTCCGGAGATCTGCATGGCGGGCCACGCAAGAGTTTGACTGCCGCGTGTCTAATCCAACGCCCAGCAAAGTGCACATCCAAATACTGTCTAAAACGGCCAGCAAAATGTGCGGGTGCTTCGTCATGCTAGATCCAGTGTGTCCGCAGTGTTTCCAATGGAATATCATCGAAATAATCCAAATTATGCAAGTTCTTATTGGGATATCGACGTCGGTACTCCCTTGCTGCTTCCGCCGCATATCCATTGCAGAAACCGTAAACAAAGTGCATATTGGCTTCTTCTTCGGCCGTATAATTTATCCGTGGCATCACAAAGCAAGTGAACACAATTATTTCATTAAAAATTAAGTAAATAACAACAATAATAAATTACTATTGTCAATTTGACGTGACACATGCGAGTCAAGTGAGAGCAAAATAATTCATTTCATTTCATTTCATTTTATTTCATTTCATTTCTTTACATACGAACCAGCAGATAATAGTCTTTGGTTATAAGAAGATTTTACACTGGTTAAACTGAGATTAGTGATTAAATTTGAATATTAAATAATTTGAAAACGGTGCGAGTTAGGAACTTGGTTTCTTTGAGAAATTGACTCAATAAGACGTAAAGAATTACCCCTTAAAGTTAAAGCAATTGAAAAAGTACACCCTGTATAAAATTTAATAAAAGACAGATGTCCGCCTGGCTCGTGTGTCTGTTATACGTCCACTTCGCTCGTAAGCTCGCGCTGCGCACGGCACTGCGCGGGCGACACCGGTTTCGGATGACTCACCGCTCGCTAACGAGCGCGCGCACTGATAAAAGACGTTGAGTATAGAAATTTGAAATGTTTATCGTCATAACTTTTAAACCCGTACGTAGTTAAAGAAACTGTTGTTTTCACTGCAATCCTTGATTCACTGGCTTTATATCAATATAACATTCAACTGCAATAGTCAACTTTTCACACGATTAAAAATTAAAAGAGCTGAGAGAAAGAATAACGTGACTGTCTTGCGCTAGCGAACTTGGACGAGTTGGAGCACAGGGACCAGGTTATACCCCGTGCTTCACCCAGGTGAAACAGCGAGGTGAAGCATGAACCGTCCCCTTCTTTCCCACCGTCCACCTCCCGAGACCACCTAGGTGTGAACCGTTGAAATATTTTTTTTACTACCGTTTACCCTCAATTATATATTATACTTTAATGTTGCATCCTCGAGATTTAACATACATTGTAGTCCATCTTCCTATGTACAGTTAACGGCGATAAAGAATGCACATCGGCAATCATCGCATTTCCGAATACAAACGAATGCTAATTTCCATGTACATCAATTTTGGATTAATCGTTCATCAGAATTTGAATTTAGAACTAAATACTTTATTGTTGTTTTGTTTTGATTTCACGTGGAATATATAGAGCTGTAAGACTCGATGTAATTATATTTAATTATTGCTATGTTCTTGTTAGGGAAAAATAATATACATACATATTGCAGTGAATTTAGTTGTTAGAAAAATAAGTAAATGAGAAAAACAACACTTTCACTGACACACGTATAATTTATTGTTTATTGGTCGAATATTAGTACAAAAATTAAGAATTTGACGATAAATTACACCGGAGATCACTTAGCACAGGTTTAACACAGAAATTAAAACACACAGATATTAACGGGTAAAATTAACAAATAATATAAAATTTATATTTTGGGTTTTCCTAGGGTTGAGTCAAAATGATTAAATTACTCGCGATAAATCTAAAAAGAATTAAACTGCAATTTGACGAAAACCAGTCAAAATCCTCTCTTGCGAAAGGATTCTGGCTGGGCTGGCGATTAAAACGGATGCGTGAATTGTTGAAGGCAGGTGAGGAGTGAGGAATGGGTGAAGGGTGTAATGATTATGGTCGAAACTGCAGTGAAAGGAGATAAATGCCCGACGAATGAGGCTTTCTGAATTTAGAGGAACTTCGAACAAAAAAATAACTTCGTTCGCATTAAAATTAATCTAGCATTAAGAACACAACTCGATACAGTTAATTAAAACTAACAATTAAATGTCAAATAATTTTGAATTAGTTTTGGCCGAATATTATGATAAAATTAAACTATTCTAAATGCACCGAACTGCACGAAGATGTGCGCGCACCAGTCGCGCCTCGATGACACCAACCTTCAGCAGACCCTCAAGGGCAGGACTCGTACATCAGACGGCAGGTTAAAAACAAACCCGTACAGGTCCGACGGGCACTGGATGGAGCACTGTGGCACCCAGCCGCAATCAGATCGTGCTAGACGCACACACAGGAACACACGCCGGCCGGCAAGACAACCAAGCACTCGGCGCACCGCTTGCAGCCGTTACATGAACTGCAGCTGCACCGCACAGGCCCTCAGAAAAATAAGGGGGGCTCCTTATGGGATCACCAAACGTGGACACAAACTGTAGTACTCCGGTCAAATACTCGAAAACTCAAGCAATTTTATTAATATGATGCTTCTCAAGGTCTTTTCACTTTCATACAAAGAATTGGCTTCAAGATTTTATATACGGCTAACAATATTTTTATTCCTCGATGAAAAAAAGATTTATTTCTTATTCTGGCAATGCCAGGCTGGACGGTCAGATGGCAATAAAACCCGTAACAGACGATCGAACAATCCGGCGGACCGATAGGGACGCTGCTATCTGTCGGCATGAGATAGTAATATACGTCTCACAGATAGCAGCGTCTCTATGGTCCGCCGGATTGTTCAATCGTCTGTTACGGGCTTAAGCCATAAAGTCCCAAAAAAAAACTGATGGTTGTCAGCAGTTGTCAGCGTGTTATTTTAATTTACGTCAAAGAACGGCCAATTTCAAATTGTTTCGCGGATAATTTCGAAAATATCATCATGTCTTCAAATGCATAAATAGAAAATGTGATTTGTTATATTCCTTGAATGTGCTTAACGCGGCGCAACTTCTACTAAAGACGATTCAGTTCAATTTCACCGTTTCCCCAAAGCTGGAATAACCAATATTTAACGGTCAGAATATTTTAATTCAGGTCTTTTATATGTCTCGGAACATTACTGTATGTTTTAATAAACATGAAGTAGGACTACCAGCTGTTTGTTTTAGTTAAAATGTAATTTCCTATTTCAGGGCTACATTTTGGGCCACATATTGTTGGCCAAGGCACAAAAGGAATAAGGTTTTATGTGGACGACATTTCCAAGATTCCCATTAAACTGACAGTTGCAAAAACCGCCTGAGCAAGTATTCTGTTCCAGGAACAACAGAATATATTATTAAAAACAATGCAATAATAGTGCACCTATGTAGTAAACTTTTTAAAGACATTTTGTAAAAGTTCTTGCTTAGGATATTAAATGAATAAAGGCTACCATTTAAAAGTAATTCATTGTTTTGTATTTTTTTATAAAACTATTAAATTTCAGCTCAATCTCATATATTGAGAAGTGGTTGACAAATGAGTTGCAGGATTAAACCTGAATATGCATGCATGTAAAATAGAAAAGTTAGGAAAACAAACTTTCAATATGGCATATTTGAAAACCCCGCCAAAAAATCCCGCTGTCACTTAGTTCATAGTCTCTACTACGGTGGCGCCAGTAGTATTAAAAAAAAAAGATAGGCAACTTTTTTGTACGTAGTTACCGTTCTTCTCCTTGTGAGTATTATATTCTTTGATGCTTCTTGTCTCGAACTCAAAATCTTAATCACAATCCTTCAACCAATTTTTTTCCTTGACAGAAACCCAAAGAACGAACGAAATCTAATTTTTGAAATTAAAATATAAATTAAAAAATACCAAAATGACAGTTTGCCAGACCTAAATCTATAAGTAAATAAGGCTACGAACTAACGAACGAAACTCGTACAATTGAGAATAGCGACACCTAACGGGAACGGAGCGAACAATTTCCGAAAGCAAGCAATCTACCAAGTGAAACCAAAATTCATGCAAGCTAAGACATTAGAAAAAAATACAACTCGTCTGTAACAGATGGCGCTGTGCCGTGATGAATTTAAATAAACAACGGATTAGTAAAAATAAACACTTAAACCGTAGCGTAATGCTACAATATATATTCAAGCCCATATTCCTAAAAGGGGTTGACTGAGCATTAGCAACTGATGTTATACTGCTAGCATACTTAAATGTGGGTTTAAAGATAGACAAAAAATGAAATATTGCGGTGACATGTTGCTAGGCCTTTGCCCACAACACGGTTAACCCTGTACCCTTAGTCGACTCAAGTAACACCCTTGGGAAGAAAAGGTTGATGTTATTCTAATCCGACACCACGGGGAAAAAATACGAAAATACAAAATATAAAAAAATATGTATAGCGCGCTATACATCCATACATTAAGGGTTAAAATAAAATCATATATATTCAATCCTTCCATTTCACTATCTGTGCTCTCATTAAGTTCTATGTCACTGTCACTATCAGCTGTATTTATTACTAGTCTATCTAATCTATCTTGTCGTCCATAGCGTGTTGAATTCCTCGATATTCATTCTCGCATTTGACCGCATGATCACAAACCTTTTTCCACTCATCAGCCCCGATCATGTTTACTTTTTCAGTTAAGAGCCCTTACGCCTTGGAACATTCATCATTTTGATGAATACTTACTCGATAGATGGCGTTAATGCTCAGTACGAGGTGCGTTCAGCTACACAATAATCTTGATCCGTTTTATTAAATTGCGAGTGATATTTTTCTCGGGGTTTCATTAACACTTTATATTTTATGTGCATATTGTAATAAGAAGAAAATATGTTTTAAGGAAGTATAACAGACCAGAAAACAAAAAGACTGTTCACTTCCATGACGTAATTACTTTGTTAATAGTAATTCCTTCTGAAGTTTAAATTAATGTCTCAGATACAAGTGTAGGTTTTTTATTAGAACAAAGTTAATTATTATTTCTACATTTTCAATTCGTAGTGTACCTATTTCGTATACAAGGCTTTAAAATTACCATCAACTGTTTATCTTCCAAATTTCATGCTATTCATATTATAGTAAGTATAGATGTCGGCTGCGTAAGGCTGGGTATCCCTCAAGGATCAGCCCTTGGAAATGTTTTATTCACTTTATTCGTTAACGATCTACCCTCGGCAATTAAGAATGGCCTATCGGTGCTCTTCGCAGATGATACCACAGTCATAGTTAGCGCAAAAACATATGAACAGCTCGCCGGTAAAATTCATGAAGCTTGTGTGCAACTGCAGAAATGGTTTTCGTCGAATGGTTTATTATTAAATGTATCAAAGTCTAATGTCATGGTATTCTCGGGCCGGAACATCGCAATGCCCCCATGCATCAAAGCCGTCCCGATGCCATTGTGTAGTGAATGCAGGTTTCTTGGATTCATGCTTGACTCAAACTTGAACTGGAAGTGCCATGTAGACATGCTGTGCAACAAGTTGAGTAGTGCTGTCTTTGCTTTAAAGAAATTAAAACCGTTAACATCAAGTAATGCATTAAAGTCTGTATATTTTGCACATTTTCATTCAATTATGTCATACGGTACTGTTTTTTGGGGAAATTCCACTGAATGCTCAGCGAATTTTGATACTCCAAAAACGAGCACTTTGAATACTGGCCGGAGTAGAACCCAGGTATTCTTGCAGGGATCTTTTCATAAAGTACCGCATTATGACTCACTACTCACTTTATATATTCGAGGTATTAATGTATGTACGAAATAATTTGTCGATGTTTGCACGTGTCGAGGTATCGGGCAAACTAATACGTTCTACGGGGAGACTTAGGATAGTCCCGCGTCGCATGGCACTTGCAAAAAAAAACCTGCGCGTCATCGGCCCAACGTTCTATGAACATCTACCCGACGAGTTGTGAAACGAGGCATCAGACGAGAAGTTCAAACATCAATTGAGAAACTTTTTATTGGATAATCCATTATACTTAGTAAATGAGTACATGGATAAATAATTTATATTTCATTTTATATTGTTTTTTGTTTCTTATATTTTTTGTTTTTATATTGTTTTTTGTTTTTATACTGTATATTGTTGACAATCTTCTAAGGAGCACCTTTGACGTATTTAATTTCAAATTATTTGACGTAGTAACATATAATAATTGTTGTATTTCGCACCGTGTATAAATATTGTTGGTAGTTGGTATTTTTAGAATTTTGACAATCCCTTAAGGAGATATTCTTATATTGTAACCACATTTAACTGCATTATGATTATGACATGTAAATATCTTTGGTTCCAATCAATGGTTATGTTTTTTACTATTATTATATTATCTCATTTTTATCTTTATGACGATCAAAGTATAAATGCATGTAAATTGTCTTAGCGTAATTTATACTGAAATTTTATATTATGAAATAAATAAATCTATGTATCTATCTATACTATCTCCAATCTCGCTCTTGCTCTCTCTCAGCTCTTCTTGATCTTAAATAACTGTATGCATTCAGCTTTAGACCTCGTTTTACGCGGCACGCATGACCTTGTAAATAGTAATGTATCTTGATATACAGGGTAGCGTTTTAAGTCGATTCTGAACCCCCCTACAAAGGTCCCCCATGTCATACTCTAATATTTCTAGCAGTGATAAAAAAAATGAAATTACGAAACTGGCTCGGTGTAAAGGCAGCATAGCCGGTGTGTGCGTATTAAATGTTAATCTAATAGTAACAAACGTCAAACACCTTCATTCATGGAATCCTATAGTGACCTGAAGTTAGCGCAGGTCCGCGACGATGTTTCGTGGGAAATTTTGATTTTAAAAGGTTAAAACACCTACAAAGAAATAAAGTGCGTATTTGAAAATGCCACGAGATCGTTTTTCATATCAAATAGTCATTGAATGAGTATCACGCGTCCTATGTTGTGTTGTTAGATTAAAGTGAGGTTATGTGTCTATTTACCTTGAATAATCTGGCTTTCAAGACCCGAATATCACAATAAATCACAGATTAGAACAAAGCACAAAGGCTCACGGCGCTCTCGCACAAAACACAAAACAAACACAATAAAAGCACATCGCTTTTCACTGGGTTTATTATTGAAGAAACACGAAAAAACCAACCGGTTGTTTTCTTGTAAACTGATCACAATAATTCGCAGAATATTATTACATTTGCACAAAATAAACACCAAATTACATCAACGTTGCACTAAAAACACTGTATTCGCATTTTTTTAAGCAATAACATAATAAATATTAGTTTGTGTCTTTCGATACCGCGAAAACACAAAGCCAAACTAAACTAACCATAGATACAGATACAGACATTTCCGAAGGTATAAATTATGTTAAATATTTTGATGACATTGCGATTGGCCTGCTGAGGTTGAAAAAATGTCGTGTGAGGACGAAAATGGACCCTTACATACAATTACCATTCGAGAATTGTATGTAAGGGTCCATTTTCGTTCTGCGACACGATGTGGTACACCCGATTTTTTTTTTTTTATTAAAGCAGTAACGTCTGCTAACGTAATCCAAATGTTTACAATGAAGCGAAAAACTACTACTTCCGATTCCTATCGATTCGTTTTACTATCGATTCGACATCTGGTTCGTGGTCCAGTTGGTAGGACTCCCGTGTTGGCCCGGAAGGCCGTTGGAAACGCAGGTTCGAGTCCTGTCCGAACCATTAAATTTTTCAATTTTTCGCTTCATTGTAAACATTTAGTTTACGTTAGCAGACGTTACTGCTTTAATAAAAAATAAAATTATGAAATTTAGCGATAACTCAAAAACGGCTTAACCGATCCTATTCAATATAGTTTTCATTGAAAGTACTTATAAGGCCTAATTTTTATGAATATTTCCATAGTTTTTTGATCCCGTGGTTGAAAAGTTAGAGGGGGGGGACACAATTTTTTTATTTTCGGAGCAAATATTTACTGATGACTTTATCAAGAAGTAATGTTGAGAGACCCCTATTATTTAAGAAAAAACTATTCAACGACACCCCACACACTAGTTGGAACAAAAAAAAAAATCACCCCACTTTAGGTGTACGGGAGGTACCCGAATAAAGTTTTGTTTTTAGTTTTTATTTTACCGTTTTGTCGGCGTGATACATACACATACTCAAACAAAATTTCAGCTTTTTAGTACTAATGATCACGGAACTAAGCCGCGGACGGACAGACAGACGGACAGACGGACATGGCGAAACTATAAGGGTTCCTAGTTGACTATGGAACCGTAAAAATAGAGAAGTATAAAACTAGTTATAATATTATTATTACTGATAATCGATATGATGATTAACCCTTAACTACCTACCTGCTTCTTTAGTCACACAAACACCTACCTCCCGTCCCCAGGACAGACACATTATGTCGGCCTTATATATATTTTTTTATAGATCGGATGGGAAATTTAAAATAATTATGGCAATATAGACATATTATAGTATATTGTGTCATAAGGGTAGTAAGTAGGGGATTACTAACGAAGGTCTATTAGAAGCCCGACGCCGAAGGCGGAGGGCTTTTAATGTCCTGAGTTTGTAATCCCCTTACTACCCGCCTTACACACAATATTTTTCATCACATTTTGGAGTAAATAACAAATAAATAAGCCAAAAATAAACATTAAACGATAACGATTGACAACCAACTTTTTTCTGTATGTATTTTTTTTATTTACTATAAGCACTGGCAAAACGGCCATCAGCTTAAAAAAGAAAACAAATATAAGTACACAGAATCTTATCATCTATTATTAAACAAATAACAATTAACAATATTATGCAACAATAATTAACAGCGTAATATTATAAAACTTAAATATGAACAGTAAGTTTGTTACAAAACGAAATAGTTCCTAACCAATAATTTTATAACTTTTTTTCCTTTTTTTTGTGTCGTCTACCACAGATAATGCTAAGAACTGCGTTTCGTTTAGAAACTTGACAGGCTATACTGCCAGATTGTAAAGATAATTCAAAATTTAACTTAATAAAATTATTGCAAAATACACATAAATAAATGTAAAACATAAATATTAATGCAGTTACATATACCGTATTAATTCTATACACAATAAAGTTTGCTGGTAGGCAAGTTTTGTTGATACAACAAGAAACCTTGGCTGGATTGAAACCTCCTTAGTCTGAAGTAATCTGCGAGTGCGTACTATATTTTTAAAACTAAAACCATAACTCCCGAGGGAGTTATGTCAATTTATAACTCCCGCGGGAACTATATAGGCCTTAGTCCTTCAGTACACCCGCATGTAATACCATCTTTTACGAGCAAATGTGATGAAAAAGTATTTTTTAAACTAATAATCTTGCAGGAAACATTAACAAAACAAATTTTTACTGTAAACATAATGGCAACAGTCCTTATTTTTACTTTAGGAACTATATATCCTAAGGATACAAACGTTTGTAGGAATTGTAGGATGCTCGCACAAAGGTATGTTAACAATTTTAAGTTTGAATGAGTCTGTGAGACGGGGGTGGTTAAGGGTTAACGACCTCATGGGATCTTTGGGCCACATTCAGGTCAGAAGTAATAAGAAAACCACGATCAGTATTCATCTAAAACTTAGGAACGATGAGTTACGATAAACTTGGTATATATTATTAAATAAAGTATCTTGAGGTTTCAATCGCACTATGCAGCACATTCTCGTTTGGGACGGACGAAACAAACTGACGTAGGTCCGACCTCTGAGAGCGCTGCGGCTCGACTTAATGTGCTGGCCTGGTAGCCCGATACGGGAAGGGTATAATTACACCTTAAAATAAAATAATTCGCATTGTACGTTTTTTTTCTTTTATCAGCAAAGTAATATGGAGTTCTAACGGGTATGAACATTGTCTAACGGATCGTGAGTGTGCGTTAGGTATAAAAAAAGTTTTTGTAAGCAACCTTTATAACTCTTAGAAAAGATTATCCAAGTTAATTTCTTCTGCACTAGGGCATAGCAGTTTATTGTTTTAACATTCGTTATTATTTTCTAACAGACTTGTCAAGAGATTATGTCAGAACAATACGAAACGAGTGAAAAAAAATCACTCCCTGAAAAGATTATACAAGTGACTTTTGGCAAATAAAATGTGTTTAAAACTATGGAAAGTAATGACAGTTTTAATTTATAACAGATTCATCAATAGCTTTATTTTATATAAATAATCGAATTTTTAAATCCTTCTCTAGGCCACAAAATTTTACGCAAAATTGTCAAGTCGGCGTAGTGAACTCATTTTCATGAAAGTAATCTATAAACATAGAATTCTAACCAATTCACCCACGGGAACAAATTATATTACTTCATTAGTTGTACGCGACATTTAAATTTGAGCGCGAACGCTTTGCATCAAGTTAAGGCTGCACCGAGCGTTAGCGACTAACCCATAGAGAGCGAGGAATGCGTATTTAGATCGGCGCGCGGCCGCTATTGTAAAAGTGTATGGAGAATTAAAAGCACTTGTTATAAATCTGGACCTTTAATACCAAACAATAATTGAAATATTTGATGCGGACAGATTGTAATGTAAACATTCATCTTTCAGAAAGATAACCTTAATTAACAAAATGAATCGGTTCTTGGAAATATACATTTGACTTTAAGGTTGTTTACAAATATTATTCCATCATCTAAATAAATAGGTTTGAAAAGTTAGTTCTATTCATATTGCACCAATACATTCCCGAATTATATTCGAGTAAGTAATTCCGAACGTCATGTCATTCAAATTTTCAAACAAGAGCTGTATTACCTTAGGTTAAGGCGAGTAGATACGTTAAATGGTTAATAATACATTTTAAGTCCTAAGGCTTGTAATCTAGCCAATGTAAAATTTTGATAAAAATATTTGTTACTTAACCTGGTATATACTATCCTACGGGAACGATGTTTTATTTTTTCCAAGATAATAAGTAGCCTATTTCTTAAGTTAGGGTATAAACTATCTCTGTTTCAAATTGCATACATATCCGTCCAGCTGTTTTAACGTGAAAAAGAAACAAACATAGACACATACTGTCGCTTTTATAATATTAATGGGAAATTTTACTCGCAGTACGGATACTGCTATCACAATATAGTTGTATCTTTTATATCTATAAATAGTATTTTACATTGAAAACTCCCGTGAGTCTCTATATGAAACGGGTTTCCTAACGTCATTTAAGTCGAAAAAATAATTAAAAACCGGCGAAGAGCATTTCGGGTGACGCTCAGTGTAGGGTTCCGTAGTTGCTCATCCTTCACAATAGAAACGGCTCGACCGATTTTGTTCAATATAGTTTTCATTGAAAGTACTTATGAAAGTATTACGCGTTTAGGTTGCTGTTGGGGCTGCCGCGTTACTGCAGCGCATCGGGAATGTTCGCCGAGGCGCGCGTTGATGGCTTTCATGCTATTTTACGCAAGCGAGTAGCCTCAATGATGCGACGGTTGCGCGGCAGTGCCAACAGCATCCTAAAGGTTGTGGCTGGCAGGCTGGACTGTCCCATACAGGCACATTGGATGCAACTCCATGTGCATGGGACGACTGACTTGTGAGCCACGCTCCCACTCTGTCTTGTGTCTTTGGTTTGTTTTAATTTATTTTTAGTTTTTGTATTTTTGTTTTTATATTGCTCTGTCTAACACTAGGGGTAAGTTCTATGTTACTAACACATTATACGGAGCCAAGCTCTGAAATAAATGGTTTTTATTTATTTTATTTTATTATAAGGCCTTATTTTCATGAATTTACCATAATTTTTACACCCGTGGTTGAAAAGTTAGAGGGGGGGGACGCTATTTTTTATATTTTCGGAACTAATATTTACAAAACTGCTAACCTTATCAAAAAATTATGTTTAGAGACCCCTATCATTTTTAAAAGACCTATTTAGCGACACCCCACACACTAGTGTTGAAACTAAAAAAATAATTCACCCCCACTTTAGGTGTTCGAGAGGTAACCGAAAAAATTTTTTTTTTTTTATTATACCGTTTTGTCGGCGTGATACATACACATACTCATGCCAAATTTCAGCTTTCTAGTACTAATGATCACGGAGCTAAGCCGCGGACGGACAGACCGATGGACAGACGGACATGGCGAATCTAGTTGACTACGGAACCCTAAAAAGAAAATAAAAGAAGTAAGAAACAAACAAAAAGAAAAACGATTGTATAGTCACTAATAAAGCATCGAGTCCTGTTTACTTTTACAAGTCTCACAAAATGTATGTCTTGATTTGGTAACGGATAAAAAACTGGAGGAGATAAATAGTACATAACTGCAGAGGCCGGGAAAATTCAGTTCCTGTTTGAGTATGATTTTGAAGGAAGTCCGAGTCCTTCAATTAATACGATTCCACGAACTGACATTTCCGTCGAGCCCTGTACGTTCAATATACAGACATTTAATTTAAATTATATATTATAAATGGATAAGGATATTTAGTAATTAGCAATATATTTTTTTTTGTTGAAACTGTTTATTTTACTTGTCAATTTTTTAAATTCCGTTAAACGAGTTATACGGTTCATCTCCATTCGTCACTCGCACTACAAGAACGTATGAAGCAACCCAATGACTTTTTTTTCATTCAGACCTACTAAGATTACACTCAAGAATATTAAAACTTTTATTGTAAATTAATTAAAACATCATAGTAATGGTTTTTTGCTTACATTAATACGTCAAAATTGTAATTTTACAATTCCACATAAAAAAGGCCATAACATAGGTTTTTATTGACTTGTACAATTAGAAAATCTTAAATATTTTGTCCTGACAAATATTTGAAAATAATGATATACACTCATATATCTGAAATGATTCCGTCCAAACCACTAGAAAAAGTTATTTTGGACTTGCGATCTCCGAATGATAAATAAGGTATGGCTTCTAAAAATAAATCGTGCGTTTAGAAGTTGCTGATTTAACCATTCAAAATAAAGATTGGTGATTACTTCCAAGCATATTTGGAGAAAATAGGCTACAGGAATACAGGCTTCGGTGGAAATGTCAGTTCGTGGATTCGTATTAATTTAAGGACTCGGACTTCCTTCAAAATCATACTCAAATAGGAACTGACTTTTCCCTGCCTCTGTAGTTATGTACTATTTATCTCCTCCAATTATTTTTTTTAATCAGGTTTTTGTTACCCAATCAAGACATACATTTTCGTGAGCCTTGTAAAAGTAAGCTCATGTAAAGCACTCGATGTTTATTGGTGACTTATTATAACATCGTTTATCTTTAATCTTTTTCTTTCTTACTTCTTTTATTTTATATTTCTATTTTGTGATAGCATTTATCCATACTGCGAGTAAAATTTCCCATTAATATCATGAAAGCGACATATGTATGTATGTTTGTTTCTTCTTCACGTTAAAACGGCTGGACGAATATGCGTGCAGTTTAAAACAGAGATATTTTATACCCTAACTTAACAAATAGGCTACTTTTTATCCCAAAAAAAAAACATTGTTCCCGTAGGATAGGTTTTAACGGGAGCGAAGCCGCGAGCAAATGCTAGTAATATATATTTTTTATCAGAATTTTACATTTAATTCAGTAAATAAAGGAGTTTGACCTTACAAACGGTCCGGTAGTTTTGAATTTTTTATATGTTGTCTAGGATGGTTAGCCAGTGTTTAAAATGCAAAATGCACAATTCCCCCCCAAAGTAAGTAGCCAAAAATTTTTGGCGTCATGTTGGTACGCCGGTATTGTCAAGTTTTTTACTCGAAATGTAATGACTACGCACTTTGCTTGACGTATGTTGTTTTCTCTGTCAAACTAAATGTCATCAGCAAGGAGCCAAATTTTTTTGACGTCATGTTGGTACGCCGTTATATCGATGTTTTTTACTCGAAATGTAATGATTACGCACTTTGCTTATACGATAGAGTGAGCAATTGAAATGTCAAACGCAGTTGACATAAACTCAACTCTGTGATTTTTATTAATGTTTTTGAATGGAATTAGTGAAAAAAGATCAACTATATTGTTGCCAAAACGTTATAATCCGTATACGCCTAGCCTAGCATATATTGTATTTACCTATAACGGGTAGGAACGAGTTTGTGAGAGAAAACAAGCGTAAAATAAACACAGAAACTATGTTAGATAAATGGGTATGTCTTTTAACATATTACTTTCTATTGAAAGATTAAGAGGCCCTTTTACCGATAAAGGCTAACGTCCACCACTATTTTCCTAGACGGACACAACGTAGGACTAAATATATATAATAGGACTAAATGAACGGCTACCATAAAAGACAAAAGTAATAAACATACATAAATAAAAATATACAGATATACTTACATAAATACTTAGACATAATAAATAAATATATGGTAAAGTAATATTGCAGTGTACTAAGGGAGAGACAAATAGTGTTTTTTGACGAGGGTTTTAAATGTTGCAAGAGATTGGGCACGCCTTATATCCAGAGGAAGCGAATTCCACAGTAAAGTAGCCCGGAATGTGAAAGAACCATTATAAAATTTAGAAGATGAAGGGGGAACAGTAAGAACCAAGTTTTGTGCAGAGCGAACAGAACGCAAATAACTGAAATGCTCCTTGAGGTAGTGGGGAGTTGTGGGGTTAAATAGTACATTATAAAGAAGAGACAGAATATGGGAGTGACGACGAGAACGGATTGAGAGCTACTTGAGCTGAGACCGGAAGTCGGATACATGGTCATACTTGCGTAACCCAAATATGAACCGAATGTAGATGTTTTGGATACGCTCAAGCTTATTAAGCTGCTCCTCCGTGAGGTCAAGGTAAGCTATGTCAGCATAGTCCAATATAAGAAGAAGTAGAGTTTGAGAGAGTGCAATTTTGGTGGCAATAGGCAGAAAATTACTGAGCCTAAGGACATAATAGAGACATAATATTGATAATTACAATTTTTTAAGACCCGAAACCCGACGGGGTTAAGTTTAGGTTATTTTTTTTATGACTTGAAACTTGACTTGGCTATATCTGACTTGGTTGGGTTAGGTTAAGGTTATTTTTTTTTATGACCTGAATCCCGACTTGGCTAGATCCGACTTCGTTGGGTTAGGTTTTTTTTATGACCTGAAACCCGACTTGGCTAGATCTGACTTGGTTGGGTTAGGTTTAGGTTATTTTTTTTATGACCTGAAACCCGACTTGGCTAGATCCAACTTGGTTGGGTTAGGTTTAGGTTTTTTTTTATGACCTGAAACCCGACTTGGCCAGAACCGACTTGCAATGATGAACCGACTTGACTATGCGTTTTGCAATGTATGCGTTTATAAAGTATGGTTACATTGTTTTATGAGTAATCAATGTATGACCATGACAAAGTATGCTTAAATCTGGGGGCACGGTAGTGCCCCCGCCAAGACGAACAAAAAAGAAGGGGGCACTACCTACCTTTTCTCGAACCGTTTCGTCTCATATTCAAACCCTCATAGTTTCGTCCCAGTTAACACTAGAGCGCCCAAATTCTCAGGTTAAGATGCAGTTAGCAAACATATAAAATGTACAAAATTTAATTGATCTAGCTTGTATACTTTAGGTTTTATAGGTACCTAAAATACGCCGATTTTGCCACTCACTCACTGACGTATCAAAACCTCTGGGGTACTTCCCGATGACCTAGAAAGCTGAAATTTGGTATGTAAGCTAGTATTAGTATACAAACAACAAAATAATTCTAAAACTTGGAACTTTTACCCCCCAACCCCTTAAACTAGGGGATGGAAGTTTGTATGAAACTTCCGCAAATTTTGATACTAGAGGTCTGAAAATTTGAACCTATAGGGACTCATTGTTATAAATCAAATACATATTGTAGGACTTTTAAAAAATCACCCCCCACCCTTTAAATAAGGGGATGGAAGTTTGTATGGGTTTCCCATAATAGGGGATAAAAGTGTATATATATGGGGCTAAACTTAAGTATTTCTTAAATACACAATTGTCTACTTCAATTGACGCCCAAGAAACCCTGCAGCCCAAAAAAATTAAAAAAAACTAGGGCACCTTACAAAAAGAAATGAGATCCCACCAAAAACATTTCATGTAAAATTGACGGCCAAGACTCACATTCTCATAACGCTTTAGCTGTAAAAAAGTTATCAGATCCCAGGAAAAGCCAAGCCCCTAAGCCTCGACTTTACTAACCCCACCACCTTGGTTTAAAAAGTATGGCATCAACTGGCTTCAAGCCCCTAAACCCGGAGTTTACTAAACCTACACCTTTGTTTCAAAAGTATGGCTTGGCCGTTTCATTGAGTACCGTAAATATGTCTAGCGGACTGTCCGGCCCCTATGGTAAGGAATTAAGTTTATAAGTATATATTATCAAAGACATAAACTTAATTTCTTGATACCATATGGGCCAGACGGTCCGTTGGACTTATTTACGGTACTCTATGAAACGGCCAAGCCATACTTTTGAAACAAAGGTGTAGGTTTAGTAAACTCCGGGTTTAGGGGCTTGAAGCCAGTTGATGCCATACTTTTTAAACCAAGGTGGTGGGGTTAGTAAAGTCGAGGCTTAGGGGCTTGGCTTTTCCTGGGATCTGATAACTTTTTTACAGCTAAAGCGTTATGAGAATGTGAGTCTTGGCCGTCAATTTTACATGAAATGTTTTTGGTGGGATCATTTTATGCGCATCAACTGTATGCCCATTACACAGTATGTTCTTAAACATTATGATTAAAAACGTTATGCGCATAAATATATGACTTTTTACAGTTATTCGTAATGATGAGTATGAGTATGACGAATACACGTATGCGTATCAAAAGTACGCCTTTCAATTTTATGCAACCCGACCCCTACCCCAAAATTACTTATTTGAATATGTAATGTGTGAATGTGTTTCAAATAGGAAGTAAATTTGATTTACGCGAGCGAAGCCGCGGGCACGTCTAGTTTTATATAAAATCTGAAAAGGCCGTCCGGACTTGGTGTCAGTAAGACTGCACCGAGCGAAATGTGAACAAATAGGTAGTTGCCGTTAAGGCGTTAAATAGACAACGTCAACACTAGTCGTTGAATCCATTTCTAAACTACATATTTAGCACTTTGAAGAATGTGTTAACAAGTTCTCTGTGGAAAAATTATAAGATTATTAATATTTCACCCTAGACAACTAAGTTGGTCGAAAATTGTAAAATCGTAATCTGGCGTTAAGTGTTTTTTTTATACTTTAACAATTATTTCATAGTTCAAAAAAAATGAATATTTAGATTACAATTTGTCCGCATCAAATATTTCAATTATTGTTTGGTATTATAAAGGTCCAGATTTATCAAAAAGTGCTTTTAATTCTCCATACATTTTTACAATGGCGGCCGCGCGCCGATCTAAATACGCATTCCTCGCGCTCTATGGGTTAGTCGCTAATGCTCGGCGCAGTCATAACTTGATGCAAAGCGTTCGCGCTCAAATTTAAATGTCGCGTACAACTAATGAAGTAATATAATTTGTTCCCGTGGGTGAATTGGTTAGAATTCTATGTTTATAGATTACTTTTATGAAAATGAGTTCACTACGCCGACTTGACAATTTTGCGTAAAGTTTTGTGGCCTAGAGAACGATTAAAAAATTCAATTGTTTATATAAAATAAAGCTATTGATGAATCTGTTATAAATTAAAACTGTCATTACATTTCATAGTTTTAAACACATTTTCGTTCCCAAAAGTCACTTGTATAATAGTGCAGTCATTGAAGCGAAAAATACGGTCTTACCTCCGAATTTTTTTACGGTGAACCGATTTGCATGAAATTTTGGAATTAGGCTCATCTTACCCTTAACTTCAAAAGTGAAAATGATTTGAACTCCGCAACCACCCTGGGTGGTTGCCACCCCTTCTTGGGGTGATTTTTTTTTTTTTTTAAATAACCTCGGATATCGATAGAAGGCCTAATTTCAAGCAAAAAATCATCTATAAAGTTTTTCAAAAAATCCAATACTTTTCAAGTTATTGGCAATTGAAAATTCGCGAGAAGTAAGGACAAGCTCGCAAATCGCAATACCTGCCCACCGTCTTCGTAAGGTTAGCTCGTCGTTCGTGGGGAACTGTGTACGCTTCTACAATAAAATACCTATTGATGTAGTAAAATTGCCGTGTAGCAAATTTAAAGCGCAAATAAAACGTCACTTATTGAATAAAGTTTATTATACTGTTAATGACTTTCTAAACGACGGTGATGCCTTTAAGCCAGTAGTTTAGTGTTTTGTGTCAATAGTAAATTTTTAAATAAGCATTATTTTGGTGGGAAATTTTTAATGTAACATGAGAGCACAATTTGTTGTTTCTCACCGGGCAAATAGTATTAGTCAAGTATGCCCGGCAGCTTGAGCATGTCATGCTCGCTTAAAGGTCTTTGCTTACGGTGGCGTCGTTGATCGGGTCGCAGCCTTCCCTATAATATGGTTGAGGGAGGCGATGGCTGAGATATGCGTCATACTCGTGAACGGGTGCCGTTTGTGGGGTCCGGTCTGTTCATGCTAGCAAGGGCCAAATTAAATATGTAGTAACCGCATACTAGTGTTAAATTAAGCAAATGTGAGAAACTTCATCCTGTACTCGATTGAAGTTATTCAATGTTGATTTTAACTTTTTGAACTCTTAGAGACTGTATACATCTCTAAGAAACAGCTTAGTGTAGTATGACACTCAGAGACTTTATACATCTCTGAGGAAATTAAATAATTTAAAAATATTTAATGCATGTTATGACGCCTAGAGACCATATACATCTCTAAGAAATTTAGGTTTAATAATTATTTTCTAAATTATTCACGTTGACGCCTAGAGACCTTATACATCTCTATGGAATTAAATTAATTAAGTAATTATATTTTATTGCATGTTGTGACACCCAGAGACTTTATACATCTCTGGGTATATTTAATATTTTCATTTATTAAATTTTTATTTTGATGTTCCTACTTAACATTGATTTGGAGTATCTAACATCTCCATTACGTGTACCAGTGTAATTAGTTATAACACAAATGTATCATGTAATCGTTTTAAGTATTATTTACGAAAAAATGACTTACTGTTGAGTTTCTTTCGGCTTTCTTCTCAACAGCGGTCTCCTCTTGCGAAATGCCGGTAGATTCACAATCTGACTTGTAAAAGTGCCCCTGTGGCCTACTTACTGAATAAATTATTTCATTTCATTTCATTTCATTTCATTTCATTTCATTTCATTTCATTTCATTTCATTTCATTTCGCAATTTTTTCACGTTTTTCATCGGTTTTTTGCAAATATCTCCAAAAATATACGTTTTATCGAAAATTTTATAAAGAACAAAATTGTAGCAGGTAAAACAATGAACAATTTGGTTTTTTATAAAGTATTCTAAGTGCAATATTAAGCTAGATATTAAAGATCAAAGCCGTTTTTTATTGTCTGAAATTTAATCGATGTGGTCAATGCCATCTAGCGGTATGTATTCATGCCTACGTTTTCAAAATATATGAGCCATATTATGTATATATATACACATTATAGTTGTGGGTCTCTATTATACTGCGTACTTTCACATTGCTCCAAATATTCACACTCCGAAATTTTCAGTTACTAAGTAGAAAAAAATATGATAAGTTTTTGGACCATAACTCCTTCAATTTTCATGCTATCACAATTTATAAAAAACCATTGTAAAGGTAATTAAGAGAGCTACAACATCCTTTATTGCAATATATAGTAAAAAACCTTTTTCTAAAACGGTGAAGGGTTAAAGGGCTTAAGAGAGGCTGTGATTGCGCTGCCACGCGCTCTTTAAACAATCATATCTCCGTCAATTTTTGTTGGACAGAAAAAACAAAAAAAAACAAATTGTTTGTCAGAAAAATACCAAAATTTTTAATCCGTACACTTTTATATGTATCTGTCGTCATTTTTGAGATATTATGAAAATAAAGTGGGTTCTTTTAAAATTTGAAATTTTGTTTTTTTTTTTAATCGTGACTTTTTTGAAAAATATGTGTCCTGAAGCAGCTAAACTGATACTATCTATCAAACTCTTCATAATAAAGTTAATTCTAGGCGGAATACGATTAATTTTAATTTTGGTGGAAATGGCACTTATAAAACCCATTGATTTGAAAGAAAAAACATTAGATGCTCCTCTTATTTGCAATACAGCTCACTTATTTTACGTGCAAAAGACTTTTTATAGTGTTCATTTTAAAGCTTATTTCAAGCACTACAAAACTCTTTTGTATTAAAATGCATAAAATGCATCTGCTCGCCGCTAAATGGCATTGACCACATCGATTAAATTTCAGACATAATAAAAAACGGCTTTGATCTTTAATATCTAGCTTAATATTGCACTTAGAATACTTTATAAAAAACCAAATTGTTCATTGTTTTACCTGCTACAATTTTGTTCTTTATAACATTTTCGATATAACGTATATTTTTGGAGATATTTGCAAAAAACCGATGAAAAACGTGAAAAAATTGCGAATTTTCAATTGCCAATAACTTGAAAAGTATTGGATTTATTGAAAAACTTTATAGATGATTTTTTGCTTAAAATTAGGCTTTCTATCGATATCCAAGGTTATTTTGAAAAAAAAAAATTCACCCCCGAGAAGGGGTGGCAACCACCCCCAGGGTGGTTGCGGAGTTCAAATCATTTTCACTTTTGAAGTTAAGGGTAAGATGAACCTAATTCCAAAATTGTATGCAATTCGGTTCACCGTAAAAAAAATCGGAGCCATAATGCTTCAATGACTGCACTATAATCTTTTCACTTCTCTCGCTCTAAAAGTTCGACTTTATGCTGTGCGTAGGCGACATAAAGTCGCTTTTTATGCTCTAGAGCATAAAGTAAAATCGTCGTCGAAGACCAAGGCGATCGGTCCAACAGCCACACGAAAAAGGTTCTTAATAAACAGTTTAAAAAAAAAACATAAAAATTCATACAATAAAACCCGTTCCAGACCTTCCGATCCGATCCGATTTATCGGGAGAAATCGGATAATGTGTAGTGTATAAAATCCTAACAATTGCACTACACATTATCCGATTTCTTCCGATAAATCGGATCGGATCGGAAGGTCTGGAACGGGTTTTAACTCTTTATTTTATTTCGTTTTGTTAGTATTCTAAGACCAAGGCAAATATACCAACAGCCAAAGTACACAATAAAACTTCTTGAAATAAACTTGTAACTTTTATGTACTATCATTTATTACTTTTTAAACTATTACTTTAAATTTTAATTAAATTTGTTTTTAAGTACGTATACATGATATGTGTATATGGTATGTTATTTACATGATACAGTTTCATTTCCTCGCAATCGAAGTGAAAAGTAGAGTGTGCAACTCGTCCATAAAACGCATTTTACACTCGACTTTATATTCATCCTCGCTCGCAAGCTCGCTCGGATGGATAAACGTCTCGTCTAAAATGATGCGTTTTATGCACTTGTCGTACAATCTACTATTTCAGGGATTTATAATTTTTTCATTCGTTTCCTATTGCGCTGAAATAATCTCTCGACAAAACTGTTAGAAAACAATACGGAATGTTAAAACTGTAAAATGCGATGCCCTAGTGCAGAAGAAATTAACTTGATTTTTTTTTTCTTAGATTTACAGAGGTCACTTACAAAAACTTTTTTTATACCTAACGCACACTCAAAATCTGTTAGAAAATGTTGATACCCATTAGTACTCAATCTACTCTAACTGACTACAAAAAATCACGCACTTGTATTTTATTGAAGTTCAGAACTGTTCCCGTATCGGGCTATGGCGCAGCGTGATTTATAGGAATTATAGTAAATTTTTTTGAAATATATACCTTGGGTAATATAAGCCCTATGGTGATGGTTATTTTTTTATGGGTCGAAGTAGAGTTAAATTTTGCAATTATATTGTTTATAAACCAAGATATTATTACCCTTTGCGAGAAAAAAAAATGTAACCATGTTTTTAACCGACTTCAAAAAAGGAGGAGGTTCTCAATTCGAACTAATTTTTTATTTTTTTTTGTGTGTATGTTACTCGATATCTCCGAGAACCGTGAACCGATTTTCAATTTTTTTTATAATCGAAAGGGTATAACTCCGAGTTGGTCCCGTTGCCACTTAGTCGGGATCTTGGAGAAATCGAGGGAACTCTTCAAATGTTATAGGTACATGTACGGCGCTTTCGGTAATTTATTGATAAAGTCAAGAATTTACATTCAGTAGGGTTAAGGCGGCAACAGTGGCTATAGCGACAACAGTGGCGCAATGGCCGTTGTTTCAAAAGTATCATAGGTAGCTTTCCGTCTCTCTTACTCTTCGGAAGGCCTCCCGATATATACAGGTCACATCCAGTTCCTTTGCGTCAGCCATGTAACAAACCCGTGTTGCGAGTGTTTTTTTGTTTTGACGGAAAAAAAAGTGAGTTTTAAGGTAAGATATACTGTTTCTTTTTTCACAAACCTTTCGTCTTACCAATGGAGTTATATTTTTGCTTAGAAATAAACTTAATTGAGGTCATTTTGGCGTATACCGCACTTCGATTTACGTAAAACCATCACACCACACGTGGTATGAGTTAAACCCAAAATGGCGGTTTTGTACACAGTGGCTCAAATCACTTAAGTACACAGTGGTTCATGATCCACTGTGTACTATTGGTAGTACTGGATAATGTTTAACAAACATTAATTTAGAAAATTTAGTGAGATGTAATATTTTTTGTTAATTTTCCCTTTTAGGATGGCTCGTCCAGCAAGGCCCCGTGAAATAGATAAACCTAGACATGAAAATAAAATAAAAAATATGGTATGAGCGTGAGAAATGCGTCTCAATTTCAGGAATTCTTTTCACTGCACAGACGTTATCATTTTAAGACTCGATATATTAATGTCGGCTACGCCAAATTATAGCGTTAGTAAAATGTGCAATGAAGAGCAACAAAAAAAATTAAAAGATTATTTAAAATACTGTGCGTTACCGTTTTACGGATTGAGTACAAAGGAATTTCGAAAAATAACTTGATGATTTATTTTAAGGCCAAAGAGACATTTTTTATGATATTTTATGCAAGATACTGATTAAGTAATGGTAGTTACTTAGTTTATGTAGAAGTTATGCGTTGATTATTAACTAAGTCATGAAAAATAAAGCTCATTTAGTACATTTTGAATGTGTATGACTGAAAAGTCACTTTCAGGCTGAAGTAGCCATTAAAAGTTTTCTTTTCTGATGTGTAACTTATTGTTTGATTAAAACAAAAAAATAAAGACCGATACAAAGCAAAAAAACGCATTATTAGTTGAATTATATTATAGATGATCCACTGTAAACTTGCCTGATTCACTGTAAACTGAGGGCCGATTCACTGTATCCCACCCACAGTACACACTGGCTCAAATGAGTTTTTTTAGAAAATTCTATATATTTTACAAAATATTATCTTGTCGAGCTAAATCGATTGGAATAATCAATATACATTAGTTCCACTATAACACGGATCCTTTTACATCTTTCCAACACTCACCCAAATCAAATTATATCTCTGCAAAAAAAAGTGACCCACTGTTGCCGCCTTGACCCTAAATAGGATTTGGCCACTAGAACTTTTATATGAATCACTAAAAAGCAAAAAAAATAAATCATTTTTAACAAAAAAAAGAACCGACTTCAGTAAAACTAAAAAACCAGAAATAACCCGTTCAAGTACAGATTACATTTGACTCACCCTTCGAAGTCGGTGACAAACCTCGCATAAACTATAATATAACTATAAATATATAAGAACTGAGTGGTTTGGGATCGACTTCGAAGGGTAAGTCAAATGTAATCTGTACTTGAAAGAGTTATTTCTGGTTTTTTAGTTTTACTGAAGTCGGTTCTTTTTTTTTGTTAAAAATTATTATGTCAAAACTAGCGAACATTCAGAGGGTAATATCTCAATATCGAAAATGAATTTTGAATTTTCAGCTCGTTACTACCTAGTTAAAGATATGAAGAATAGAAATATGTATAATAATTCTTGGCCCAAATAATTCTTAGCTACTGCAAAATCACGATTGAAAAAGACACGTCTAGCTGCAAAATTCGAAAGGGACTGTCAAGAAAACCCATATTTTTTTTATTTTTGGGTTGAAAATCGCAAGTTTTTCACTGTTACTACCTAGTTTATGAAGTAATCTATCTGATGCGTCAATATTTGTTACCTAAATACAAAAATTTTAGCCATAATCTTGAATCAAAATGGAGCATTTTGCGAAATACGCTCGGTAAAAGGAGTAAGGGCTCAGGCTAAGAAAACGCGTCCGCTCCGTATGGTGTCCCAATCGGTTCTCCTCTTAAAGGATTTCACTTTGTGGTACTATAATACGAGTAGGTACCCTTTATGAAGCAGAAACATTAATTTCTATGTTAATTTCTGTTAACCACCATTTCTGTTAATAGTTATAAATTTTTTCATGTTTATGTATATACCTATAAATAAGAACCTACTATACCTATAAAGAATAGAAGTTGTAAATGCCATATTGAAATTATATCTACAGACAAACTTTAAATCTGAAGAGTTCTGATAAAAGTTAGGTACGCCGTATTGATAACAAAGTGTACGGTGGAAATGAAAAAACAATCCATCGTATTCCCTCAAATTTCCCTTAGTGCAGTAACTTTCTAGCAGTAGGCCAACGGATAACTGGTTCAAATTTACAGGGTTCGAAGTTTTATTTAATATAGCTCATGTTCTTGGGGAAATTTGGACATCTTATCATGGAGTTACAATTAATCATCCCTGAAAATTTTACACAGAACCCTGGAATATTGACCAAGTGAGGTGTCGAGAAATGCAATAAAAATAACGGGTTAATTAAATAAGTCCCATTTAATTACAATAGTATTACATTTACACATAAGGTATCGAATATTTAGCAAAAATACTAAAATTAAAATGACCACCACTGCTACGGAACAAAGTTTCTTTCACCTTTTAAGCGTTAATAAATAAATTACAATAACGAATATTATGAAAGCCTACTTAGACGGGATACGTAATTGCATCAAAATTTATGACATTAATTCTAGGTTTAAATGAACTTTAAACCTAGATTTTTTTCCCGTCTTGTACCTAACTTACTAAAACTGATATACAGGTCCAATGTATAAAGAGTCCGATACGTGACGTTTCACTCAAATATGGTTATACCCTTTAACGGTCAGTAATCACCATGCTGCTATGACAAATTGCTATAGATATTGTCATGAGAGTTGAGGTGAATGGATTACGTATACATCTATTTACATAAAAATAAGAATAAACGGGAAGTCAAAAAACACAAATACTATCGCGCATACAAAATTAGGATCTATTTTACTTAAATGTATTTATAAAAAATATTACTTCTTGACGGAATACTCTGAACAAACTTTCGCTGCTGAACGTGCTACGGTACGAAAACAGAAGAATAATTTCAGAATCTCGCTGTCATTACAGTCATGACATATTGTGTTACCTCAATTCTCTTGGCTATACCTATAGAAGGGTTTACGGGTTAAAGGGTTAAAGAGTCCTGTATATCAATGGGTATACCGGAATCTCATGTAATAAACTCATTCCCAGCGTCTACTGGTGAGAGTCAGAATGGCGGGTGTAGCATCACGGATTTGTAAAACAATTATACCAAAACGTTGTACTCAAAATGTACTATTTTGAACTTACTTTAAAAAAATTGTACCTCGCCGTACCAAAAGTTATTACAATGTTTAGGTACACCCGCCATTCTGACTGTCAGGATGGCGGGTGTATTGCAGTTTACCATGAAGCCCTTGATTATCGAAAAATATCATTACTCTAAAAATTGTACCAAAAATTGTACTCTAACATACAGTTAAAATATTAGCAATCTGATGTGTAACTTGCGAATTATACTCACAATAAATTTTGTTCGTAGTAAGTGAAGGGCCAAACGGGAGGAACTGGGTAAGTCACGTTCGCAAAATTTTACAGTACAGAAAATTTAGGTGGTCTAATCCTTTGATAGTTGTATGGCTTAAGTAATAATACAGCAAAAAACCAGCCAAGTGCGAGTCTGATTTGCGCAACGAGGGTTCCGTACAAACACATCTTAACTGGCAGGGTTAAGTTTGCACTTAGTATGTATGGCGCCGGATACACATGAGGTGCAAATTTTAGACAACCGGGTGCTCCAAATACAATTTTCGAACTAAATAATATATTTTAGGATTAGACAATCTCCATTCAGGCCATTCAGTGATGGTACACCCGCCATTCTGACTCACGTTTACTGAGGTGTTACAATAGCGATGCTCGCTCCACGCGCGTCCGTCTGCTATAATAACGTAGCAGGTTCGAACATTACATCAGTAAAGGAGGATTACCCAGCATTTCATTGCGAATCCTATAACGTTATAGATACGTGCATTGATCAGTGACAGAAAACCAAGAAAGCAAGCTAAGGAGGAAGTATTGTAATGCTCGAAATCGAATTATTAATGTTACATAAGGACAAATGCGCGTCAGTCAGGGAAACATTTTTGTAACATAATATTCAATAAATCAGTGCTACATTTAAGTTAGTAATGTAGCTCATTTTGAAGATTTTTTTCTTTTTTCCTCTCACTTCTGATTTTGTTCTAGAACACGTAAAACGTCTGTTTTTTTATGTTGTTTTAGGGGTCGCTACCGACCATTCAAAATCCGAGACAAATGCTAACAAAACTAGGTTTACATGTTTTTTGAATTATTCTGTTATAATAAAAACAAATCTAGTACATATTTTTAGTAAATTTTCTTTATTAAATATTGTTTTAAGATAATTATATAAGTTTTAGAAGTTTAAAGATGACAGTAAAAAAAAAAGATTTTTTTATTTGCCGATTGCGACCCCTTAAACTGGGTTAAAAATAAAAAGCCGGTCAAATGCGTGTAAGGTTTCCGTTTTTTATTTAAGGGTGCGGAACGGACGCTTTTTCGTATCCTTGAACAAAATGAGGGGATGAGAGAAGGCGGTTAGAAAATAAGCAACACCCTTATTATGATAGGCACCTTAATGGACGGCAATTGTACTGCAGAGCGCCCTTCAAGGTGTCAAGCTTCAAGGTGTCTCATAAAACTTAAACGGGTATACACGTGTTGTGTGCCCACCCATGTAATTAAAAAATAAAATAAAATATTGTGTATACATTTATATCTAGGTAACGTTAGGCTAACCGTTAATATTACATAAAAACTAAGCCAAATAGCGAGACCAATGATTACGAACATTTGATACGTACCGCTCATTGGCCTCATAAACATAAACAAAATAAAAATGTTCAAATTAAAATATAATAATAACGTAGTTTTTATTTAGCTTAACATGAGCACCCATTTGGACACGGTTACTTTCAAAATGGGGGGTTATTTAACCAAAAGAGCAAAATTTGGTTTCACGGTATTTATAGTGTTTATAGGCCATAGAGAGGAGTTCGCTTAAATATACGGCATTTGCTAATCAGAAGGTTATTATATGTCGCGAACACCGCTCACTAAATATAACTGTGCAGATAGATGCTGTAGAGTAGAAGCAGCTGCTTCTACTCTACTTTTCAATAGAGCCCCGCGAAAATGTACCCCGCTCATGTTTAGCAGATCTTTTCGTCATCGAACCTGTCTATAAGGAAAACGATAAATTAAAGCGATGGGGGCGCCGGCGCTGGAGTTGCATCTCCGGCGGCGGTGGTGGTCGTGGTTATGACTGTGGCTCCAGGTCTAATCTGCGGTATAATACCGACGTCATCGGGGTCCCAAAGAACCGGTGCATAGAAGCAAAGCATCACCCACAGTATGATCATGCATAGTATAGTACTGAAGAACGAATACATAATCTGCAACAATATTATTTTTATTAATTTATGTACAATGTTTCGGTAAAGTTTGATAGTTTAAATAGTAGAAGTTAAGTTGATGAAATTACTTTTGAAAAATTGTTTAATACCGCCCATATGCTTAACCTTAGGATATAACCTGTTGAGCGCATAAGACGGCAAATTACGTCGACGGAAGGCTGTGCCCCAGGCGCCACGATGTCATTTACCGCTATACAATGCCAAACTATCTGATGTCAGCTGAAAATATAATAAAAGAATACTATCTATCCCTCGGTTAATTTTTTGTGTGATTTCTGAAACTGTTTTCGTTTGTTTGCTCCTGGCTGTGTATGTGTCCCTTACGGGTGTGTAATGTTACCTAACCTAACCTAACCTACCTGTCTCTTGGAGCAGTTTCCTTTTTAGGGTAAAAAAACCCTAACCTACCTATCTCTTGGAGCAGTTTCCTTTTTAAGGTAAAAAAACCCTAACCTACCTATCTCTTGGAGCAGTTTCGTTTTTAGGGTAAAAAAAAACCATAACCTACCAATTTCAGTGCTCACAACAACTTATTATTCAAGACTTATTTGATAGGTATGATATTTATGCAACTTGATAATTATTTTAAGTGTTTTTATGAGATTTTATAATTATTCTGAATGAATGTTATACCAAGTGACATTATGACTTATGAACATTATAACGAATGTTATTATGATTATTAATGGTTATGATGTTTAATATTATGCTTGACAAAATTATGAATTTTGTTTTTATGCAATGTGTTTATTATGCATTTTGAAAGTAGTTAAATGAAAATATGCTAAAAGTTTATATGCAAATTGAACCGCACCCGTCCCTTACCTGTCTTGTATATGTTTATATTTATGTATGTCTAAGTAGGTTTATCATATATGATAGCGCCTTTGAGATTATTTCGCATTTAAATGTATCTTAGAAAACAAATAATGATATTGATTGGATTATCTGTACCTCAGAAGCACGTTTGAATAGATCATTGAGTATCTTGATCATTTAATTATAAGTTATTAGTCAATGTGAAGTGCATGAGTTATATTGTAATTAATAATAGCAATTTAAGAAATAGTAGATTAAACATTAGTATTGTTAAATTATTTACACAGTGTGTCAATAGACTAAAAATGTGATTAACACCTGGTTACTTGACGACTACCACTTACCTACTTGTTTCTCCCCTCCATTTAATGGTACTTTGATAGTCTTTAAATACCAGGTGCAGTGACGTTTCTGCTCATTCCTTTGTGAACTTTTACGAGAAATACAACACCAAGAAGTTATCATAAACGTTTATTCATTCACACTCCTCATCACCACCTCACTGCCGTCACCAGTTCATATTATGTGGCTTTCAATAGTATTCTAAAAGAATCATTGTGGCTCTGAATTATGGAGTATGACACCGCTCTAACATCAGAAGCCGGAGCAAAACCATACGCCCCACAATATCAGGACAACGAGGACAACGACGTTGATCCTGCATCCTCATATTCTTCTGTTCTCGGCAGCCACCGAAATAATGAGTGAAGAAAATAAATTAACCCTTCCACGTCGACCAACTAAATTATTGGAAAGAATGGAATATATCGAAATCCATTGTTTGCTTCAAGTAAGGAACAGTGGGACACATCGTCCGCCATTGCACCAGTAAAGGCAACGCAAGATTGGCGATCAACAAGGAACGACGCGTGTGCGCCGTGACCCCATCGACAGAGATTTTAAAACACAAGGTCAGTCGTTCACTTTTCACTACGATTCTAGTACAGTGTTTAATAATAAATGAAACTGTAGTTAGATTCTGGGGTAGATGCGATAAAAAACCTATTCAGTTTAGAGGGTATGTGTCAATAAAGTGTTACTTGTTAAAATAAAATTCACTAATGCGTAGTAGAAATTAATAATATTATGGTCGTCATTTAAGTGTATAGGACGTTTGTTTCCGCGATGAGATAATATTTCGATTACAACAAAGTTTTACAATAGACTGGTAGAAAAATCCAAATATCGGCTTCCTTTACCGTCCTAACGGCATTTTGTGAGCCATTTTGGCAACATGACTTTTCCGACGTAAAAAAGCCTGCTGAATTCGATTCTGGATGTTGCCAAGCCGAATTTTGCCCCCCTCCCCCCATTTCCCCCCTTTTTACCTCAAAATATGTCCCTGATCACGGTTTTTACGGTTTTATACAAAAAGTATTGCAGCTAGAAAAAAAGTGTCAAAGACAAGACTGATCTCTATAAAATTTGCTATAACATGGTGTATAAACTTTTTTAGTAGGCCTTATGGTTTGTGAGCAATATCTTCCCGAACTTCATAGAATGGTAGAAAATTCTTAATATCGGCTTCCTTTACCGTCCTAATGGCATTTTGGGATCCATTTTGGCAACATGACTTTTCCGATGTAAAAAAGCCTGCTGAATTCGGTTCTGGATGTTGCCAAGCCGAATTTTGCCCCCCTCCCCCCATATCCCCCCCTTTTGACCTCAAAATATGTCCCTAATCACGATTTTTACGGTTTTATACAAAAAGTATTATAGCTAGAAAAAAAGTGTCAAAGACATAAATGATCTCTATAAAATTTCCTATAACATGGTGTATAAACTTTTTTAGTAGGCTTTATGGTTTGTGAGCAATATCTTCCCGAACATCAGATTTTTTTTTAAATTGATAAACATTGTCGAGGCAGTGAAATACACTTATTTTAGGATAATTGGCATCGCACAGGATCCAACCGCTCTGCTGTTCTTGACGCTGACATCTAGTTGGCGTGCTGCTTATTATATGTCAAGACTTACGAGGCTTTCAGTCATAGGCAGTCGTCAGATTTACACGCAGAACTGTATCCAAGTCGGGCTAAAAGCGACGTAGAAAATAAAAATGCTTTACTTCTGACCATGAAGTCATTCAAAATGCTCACGCCAAATTCTCCAGAAACGGGCCTCAGAAATGCAGTTACCCAGAATCTTGCAGCAGAAAAAAATAAAGTGTCACTTCTCACTGCCAAGCAGCTTGGCTCACTCCAAGTAACGAAGTTTGCTTCCAAAAGGCTAACCAATAGCAGGTAAGCAACTGCGCTAAGGTCAAAATTAACAAAGGCCCAACCTTCAAATACCCCTGCCTTGGCAGGGCGTTCAAAATCTGCCATTGCTAAGACTACAAATTAGAAAAACCGTAGCGTCCAACAACGCTTGACAGCTGTTGACAAGGCTGGGAGAACTTTAAGTCTGCGAGAGGTCTTGAATCATGAGCTACATGTTGTCTCCATGGCTATTTACATCCCGGATGGATCCCTGAGGGGCGGTAAAAGTCTAATGTTTCAGGCTAATCACCGAAACAGTAGAATATCCGCAAGTTCTTGAATCACTTGTGGATGCTCACCTCATTAACATTACGGCTGCAACGAAACAGAAACGGTAATTATCAGCTCGCCAGATCCGAAAGAAGATTGATTCAAGGACCATGGCATTTTTTTCTGCTGCAAGATCCTGGGTAACTGCATTTCTGAGGCCCGTTTCTGGAGAATCTGGCGTGAGCATTTTGAATGACTTCATGGTCAGAAGTAAAGCATTTTTATTTTCTACGTCGGTTTTAGCCCGACTTGGATACAGTTCTGCGTGTAAATCTGACGACTGCCTATGACTGAAAGCCTCGTAAGTCTTGACATATAATAAGCAGCACGCCAACTGGATGTCAGCGTCAAGAGCAGCAGAGCGGCTGGATCCTGTGCGATGCCAATTATCCTAAAATAAGTGTATTTCACTGCCTCGACCATGTTTATCAATATAAAAAAAAAAACTGAAGTTCGGGAAGATATTGCTCACAAACCATAAAGCCTACTAAAAAAGTTTATACACCATGTTATAGGAAATTTTATAGAGATCATTTATGTCTTTGACACTTCTTTTCTAGCTATAATACTTTTTGTATAAAACCGTAAAAATCGTGATTAGGGACATTTTTTGAGGTCAAAAGGGGGGGATATGGGGGGAGGGGGGCAAAATTCGGCTTGGCAACATCCAGAACCGAATTCAGCAGGCTTTTTTACATCGGAAAAGTCATGTTGCCAAAATGGATCCCAAAATGCCATTAGGACGGTAAAGGAAGCCGATATTAAGAATTTTCTACCATTCTATGAAGTTCGGGAAGATATTGCTCACAAACCATAAGGCCTACTAAAAAAGTTTATACACCATGTTATAGAAAATTTTATAGAGATCAGTCTTGTCTTTGACACTTTTTTTCTAGCTGCAATACTTTTTGTATAAAACCGTAAAAACCGTGATCAGGGACATATTTTGAGGTAAAAAGGGGGGAAATGGGGGGAGGGGGGCAAAATTCGGCTTGGCAACATCCAGAATCGAATTCAGCAGGCTTTTTTACGTCGGAAAAGTCGTGTTGCCAAAATGGCTCACAAAATGCCGTTAGACTTGAAATTTTTTATTTGAACTACCAGTCTACAACGGAATTTTACAACAATGATTCCGAATTACTATAATCGTTACGTAGTTTACTATTCTTAGTCAATAATGTAAACATTGCTGTTTTAATGTAGCCTTGTTAGAATCAAGTAGTAACGGCAGCGGTAATAATCTACCCTCGATTTTATGATTATGCAATCGTTGGTGCTGACATTCCTCGGGAACGAAAATTTATATTTGTTGATGTTTTCGATAGTTATACTTTATACACCAACGTAATTCATACATTATACATCAAAGACTCGCTTCAGAATTGATAAGCTTGAGATTCGATAATTATGACCGCTATAGTTTAAAAAAAAAAATGTTAACTAGAATCTATATTATTAGGATGATGTCAGAGGACTAAAGCTTGATTGATTTCGTTTCATTTCATTTATTCATTCTAAGCAATAATTATGGTGTTAAATATTAAATCCATACACATTATTTTAAGCCTTAAATACAAAGATCAAAGCAATTATCATTGATTACAATAATAATTATACATTACTACTATAATTATAATCAATGCATTCCCATCCAAGTTTAAAACAAAACTACCAAAAAAAAAACGTAACATAAAACGCAAAATTCCAAATGATAAAAAAAACACATAATAAATAATTCTTATTATTCCTATAATACTTATAATGTTATAACCCATGTTTAAATAATAATTTAGACATAAAGTATAGTTAAAGTTCCATTTAAACGTCATTAAGAGGCCGTATGCATTTTAAAATATATTTTTTTCATAATTATGTCAATTACGTTGATAATTTCAACCAAATTTTTAAAGTGAATAATACTTTTCCCTGAGTTCATGATAGTAATATAGTTATTTCATACCTTCATTTCGTGCAGCCGAAAATAAGTAAAAAAAAAAAAAAAACAGCTTTTTGCGTCAATTTGGAGTAGTGTTTACATACTAATAGTAATATATCGCAATAGCCCTATTCTAACTAGCGACATTGATATGTTAAGAAACATGTTTGATCATAGGGAAAAATGTCTAAAACCATCGGCAGTTTTGGACGGATAAGGAGCCTTAAAATATCCTAAAAAAAAATATACAAGGAATCTAAATAATGGATAGTTATTACAAATGTCAGCAATGTTTAAAAGTCAAGATATAAATTTAATACTTAATAATACATTAGGTATTTGCTATAAAATCGGCTACAGAGTACCTAATAAGGATTTCGTCAAAAAAAAATACTGTTTGCATTTTTCTATTTTGCTATTAGTCATGGATTTGATTTTTACTCCATTGGCAGTTTGTTAAACAGGAATTTGACCTGATAACTCGAGGCGTGTCATTTAACGTGAAACATGAAAAAGTGCGTTTATAAGTACATGGTTGTTTCATAATTCTTGTTTTGTTGAATTATGAGGATTTTGAATATAATGTCAAATTTGCAATTGAGTTAAAAAAAAAACTTCTATTTACTTACTACCTACATTCGAAATATCATATTTCATAATTCCCTTAATTTTTCGGTTCTTAACTATTCTTTTCTTTATTTCATAAAATTTTGAACTTCTTCATATAACTACAGTAAATTGTGGAATTGAACATCAATCATCGACTCTATTGTTGTTTTGTTTTAAATTTGCTTAATCTTATTATAGTTTAAATTAAATTATCAGTCTGTGTTCAATTTGAGACTTGATCTTTAAGGAAATTATTAGGAATGGCTTAGCTTTGACCATATTTCTTTATTTTTTCTTATTTAATTTTCAACTTTCGTATAGCAATCGAAGTCAATACTACAGTAATAGTTTTAATAATGGATGGTGTTAGTCACTGAAGTAATAGAAACTTTGTAAATACAACTAAGTTGGGATTCTTTTTAATCATCTCAGTGAGTAGCACAAATAAATGTACAGTACTCACCTACGTTTGTCACAAAAAGATTGCTTCGAAACTTACTGCACTTTTATTTTTATTTTCTTACTTTCTGTTTAGAATGTTCTTTTATCAAACATTTTGATTATATCGTATTTAAGTAAAGCTCTATATTCTAGAAAGTTATGGATTAGATATACGAAGGTTCAATTTCGATAATCGTTTCGTACATAAACTAACTAACTAAATTGCAATCAGAATAATTTAAGTGTAACTTCATTTTGACCTTATTTAATTTTTGAGAATTATTCATAATAAAGGCATGCTTTTGTTAGTTTTATTTGTATTACAAAGTACTAGCCATTATGATCTAGGTCAGGAGTGACCGAGCTTTGTGATACTGTGCTGGAGTTTTTGTTTCAGTTGATCAACGGGACACGGGACAAGTGCTCGATCTGAAGACTTCAGGAGCGCCTCCTTGAAACAGTTTTGGAGCGCTCGACAGTCTTGCTTGGCGGTCACGTCTGCCCCAACCCGCGGATGACCGTGATAGCGAATATGATGAGTTTTAGTTTTTTAACCGACTTCAAAAAAAGGAGGGGGTTCTCAGTTCGGTTGTATGTTTTTTTTTTTTTTTTTTTTTAATGTTTGTTACCTCAGAACTCCGTCATTTATGAGTCGATTTGGAAAATTCTTTTTAGGTTCATGAATAGACATCTCAAGGTTGGTCCCATAAAATTTTGGTGAAGATCGGATGACGAGATCCATTAGGAATCGAAGGAATTCCTGAAATTTTATAGGCACTTATAATATTTTTCACATATTTTATAAAACTATTTAAGTATTTGCATATGGTAGTCATCATCTTCCAATGCTGAGCTGATGATGGAAGGTACAACTCCTCAACGGTTAGGAGTTAGGAGATAATTCAAACGAGATGCATGCCTTCAAGACCTCCCTGATCACCCTGCCATAAGTGTTTTTAACAATCACTAAAAAGCAAAAAAAAAAAAATTTTAACAAAAAATAGAACCGACTTCAGTAAAACTAAAAAGCCAAAAATAACCCGTTCAAGTACAGATTACCTTTGACTCACCCTTTGAAGTCGGGGCCAAACCTCACGTAAACTATAAAATATAAATATAATAACTGAGTGGTTTGGGATCGACTTCAAAGGGTGAGTCAAAGGTAATCTGTACTTGAACGGGTTATTTTTGGCTTTTTAGTTTTACTGAAGTCGGTTCTATTTTTTGTTAAATTTTTTTTTTAATAATAATTAATTTGTAAATAATCTTTGTGTTAATAATGGTTTGTTTTCTGGGTAATTGCTATTTGTGTCACTATTTCAAACCAGACGTAATGTTCAAGCCACTCATTTGGATAGATCAAATAGATTTAGTCCAGCAACTGGGCAATATTACAATATAATAAACAGGAGAATAGTTTTTGGTCACTTGCGTGGATGGATCAGAAAGATTTAGTCCCGCAACTGGGTCATCAACCAAAGCATTGTTAATATGCCACTTGTTGTGATGGATCAGAAAGATTTAGTCCAACAACTGGGCAATATGATAAAGAGTATAGTTTTGTCAGTCACTTGCGTGGATGGATCAGAATTTAGTCCCGTAACTGGGTTGACAAACAGATCATTGTTAGTGCCACTTGCTACGATGGATCACAGGGTTTGGTCCACCTAGTGGGTTGCTTGACCAATTTGAGTTTTCTTTTTCAAACCGTTCGCTCTGAGCACGAGCTTCGGGTCAGTATGGCCGTGATAGCGCCTTTGAGATTATTTCGCATTTAAATGTATCTTAGAAAACAAATAATGATATTAATTGGATTATCTGTACCTCAGAAGCACGTTTGAATAGATCATTGAGTATCTTGATCATTTAATTATAAGTTATTAGTCAATGTGAAGTGCATGAGTTATATTGTAATTAATAATAGCAATTTAAGAAATAGTAGATTCAACATTAGTATTGTTAAATTATTTACACAGTGTGTCAATAGACTAAAAATGTGATTAACACCTGGTTACTTGACGACTACCACTTACCTACTTGTTTCTCCCCTCCATTTAATGGTACTTTGATAGTCTTTAAATACCAGGTGCAGTGACGTTTCTGCTCATTCCTTTGTGAACTTTTACGAGAAATACAACACCAAGAAGTTATCATAAACGTTTATTCATTCACACTCCTCATCACCACCTCACTGCCGTCACCAGTTCATATTATGTGGCTTTCAATAGTATTCTAAAAGAATCATTGTGGCTCTGAATTATGGAGTATGACACCGCTCTAACATATATACATATTTATGCATGTGTACATCTATTGTTATGTTTACTTGCTTATCTGTTGATAATTATTTTGTTCTTCCATCCCCTTCTGCATCACCTACTCATTGTGTGGCTTATAATGATCAACTCCTCTACCTAAAGATTGTCTGGAAGAGATCGCTCTTTAGCAGTAAGACCGCCTGTTGCCTACCGTTATTAAAATGATTGTTTCTGTGTTTAATTTTTAAACTTCTTTTGGTGTGCAATAAAGTATCTTGTTATTGTATTATTGTCAGCTTGGCGTCTGGGACAACGAGCTGGACGGTCAACAGGTTAAAGACGGATCCGTAAAGTTAATTTCAACTCTAGTATTCATTATATTAAGTTTTAATTTAATTAGCAAATTTTCGACACTGTTCACGAGGCGTTAAATCAAAATCTCGAACTAGTGATATTCAAACCTGTTTTTTGGGTTTAAGTTTTGCCAGGCTGCGAACGGATTCGCACGGTGAGTGAGGATACGGTAGACAAAAACCAAGTCCGCTTCCGAGGCCGACACCTAGAGCAACCAAGTATTGTCTCTGGGGCCATTGGTTTTGACCAGTCATTGCCTGCAAAATTATACAAAGATTTATATATATAGGGAATGAACTCAAACAACAGATTATTGTGAATTTAAGAAGGTTGAAAACAAATAAAAATTAGATTATGATGCTTAACGTTCTGTCATTAAAGTCAAATTTTAAATAGTATAGGTCTTCTATAAGTACGCCACAAAGGCACTTTTACAAGTCTTAATCTGAGTCTAGCAGCATTTCACAGGTGGAGATCGCTGTTGAGAAGAAAATTGAAAGAAACTCAACAGACTTATACATGGTGTTCTGCATGTGCACTTCTCCCGGCCTTATAAACGAAGTTTTTGACAATTTGTTTGTACTCACCATTCCTAGCATAAACGGCATTAGAACAGCCTGAGAACCCATGCCTGACATAATGGAGCCAAGAAAAACGGATACAAGGACCACTAAGAATATTCCAACATTCCAGTTCATATTAGTTACGGCGTCACCAAACAAACTTGCGATACCTTCATTCAAACTCGTTAACACCATGGCTTTGTAAATAACTGTGCCGGAACCTGTACATGAAATAATTTAATTGAAAAAATATATCTATACTATTTATTGACTGTTAATTGAACGTATAAAAAAAATTGCTATTCGGAGGTCAAAATGTATACTTTTCCTAAAGCGGTGGTGGCTCATGCTAAAGCAAATTCAAGTGTTTCAGTCTACTATTTTCCATCTCAGAATGGATAATGGTCTGTTCTTTTTGTCTATGGTTTGAATATTTGGTACACCGTCGGCTACACCCTGTATGAAAGTTCAGCATCAAGAGTAGCCGACTATTTTACAGCTGGCTTATGTCAAATTGCGTATTAAATTGTCTGTTACTTTTGATTCTGACCTTACTTCTTCTTAATCTTCGTCGCTCCCTCACTGATGAGGATCACGACTACATATCTGTTTCCACTTAGTGCGGTTATATGCGTGACCTTAATTGGTCAACTATAAGTCCGAACTATCCGCTGCATAGGTAAACTTAGTTATCCTGAGCCGATACATCGCCGAAGTCGACGAGAGGAGGGGAGTTTAAATCGTTTAGATTCACTTTGTCCATGTTCGCATCTTGTCAACATTCCTATTGCATATACAATTCCATTTCGTCCACATTCAACTCTCAAATAGTACACTTCCTATCTCATCATGTTAAGTCACATGAAGTGGTTGTTGATAAATGACTTGCAAATTTCAAAATCTAATAAAGAAGATAGTAGAGGACGAGTTGGGAATGTGGACGAGTTGGGAATGTGGACGAGTTGGGAATGTGGACGAGTTGGGAATATAGACGAGATGGGATTGAAGACGAGGCGGGAATGTGGACGAAATAGGAATAATTTATTATAAATATTTACAAAAGACAAAATTAAATACAAACCGATAATATAAAAAAGAGAGTAATCAGTATTTTTGTCAACAAATTTCCAGAATAAAATTCCAGATTCAACTTTCATCTCTGGTATTTCTCTTCTTTCTGTAAAGCAATAGTACATTACTGCAGAGGCCGCGAAATAGGGAATCGTTGGCCGAGTAGTAATAGATGGCCGAGTGACAACGAGGCCATCTAGAGATACGAGGCCGACAATCCCTGTTCGCACCGAGGCTTGTATAGTGCTTTTCTCAAATAAATCCAAGGAAATAATATAAATGCTCAACTTATATATTCATATATTTTTACTATTCCGCCAACTCTTTACATTTTTCAAATTTTTTTTTTATGCTGTTTGGGTTAATGTTTTTGCCACCAAATGTTAAGATGATTCTATTTATTAAAAAATTACAACACCTTATTAATTAGATATTGTTATATTTTTTAACGATAAACGTGATTCCTTGTTTATTTTATTAAATATCTGTTTTTATCTAATTGAATAATCTAGTTAAATATAAGAAACAAAACGTAAATATACATGCACAAACTACGTTTTTTTTATTGGCAGTATGCCATAGATTATCAATAAAAGAAAGAAACCCCACTGAAACAAAAGACAATCTCTTTGTTGGCCACGGCCAATAATGTTGTATGAAATTCCTTTATTGACCTCTAATTTGAAATTAGAACGAATCTTCAACAATTGCTATACAAAGACGTATTTCGCGTTCTATTACCACGATCATAAGAACGACATTTCCTTGGATGTTTGAGAAAGTTATTTAGTTAATTTAATGTTTTTTACGGATATTTAAATTAATATTCCATTATTACCCAAATATACTTACTATGAACGGAAAATATTTTCAGAAAATGAAAAGATTTTGGAAGGAAATGCAACAGTACCGCAAATACGCAGGCTGTAGTTGCATCTTTAATTCTGTAAAAACGCATAAATTAAAAAAAACTGAGCGGATGTAGGTATCGGAAGGCCAGGCGATTATCTCTTGAGGGTAACTGGTTCAATATATAATTCCAAGATATTTTGGCAAGAAGTACAAACTCGAGAAGTAGCCCGCCACTAATCCATCCGAGTACCCAATAGCCAGCCAAGAAGAAACCTGCCGAGTGACCAAAGTAACCCAACGAGTACCAACAAGTAGCGGCCCGGGTTTTCACTTATTGTGTGTGAAGCGCATTAAAAATTTATTTCATAATTACAATGGCTAATTATAAAAAATAGTTACATGTTTTTTTGGAGATATAATGTAAATGGTAACCGTCAGACTGGCGGGTGTACAGTGACCGGAAAATGTATTTACATCGCGCTCAGTACAAAAATGGCCAAAAAAACAGTCTACATATTTTTGACTGACAACTATCACCTCCGCAATAATTTGTCCTGCCAACAGTTTTAAATACTAGCCTATACGAAATTATTCCACCTTTTCTAAGTAATTATGATTGGTTGGTTAAAGTTTTAATTAGCTGAAATAGGCCTTCAAGTGTCAAAGTCCATGTGTCGGCAAAATAGGTTGTTGTTTAATCTGATATGGCTGATGTAACTGAAAAATAAGTTTAAATAATTTGTGTCTTAATTTTTTTATTTAATTATTTTATTAATTTTTATTTTACTGCGCAGGATTGGAACATGTGGTGAGCTTTTGTTTCGGAGGCTAAGATCCTTTCTGTGTCACTGAAGTACCAATTTAGTAAGTACATTTTTTTAAGAATAATAACATTTCTCAATAATCAATAGCCTCGTGGTAAACTGGGATACACCCGCCATCCTGACAGTTCGCTTCTGGGGCTGGCTGAAAATACATATTGTTGGATTTTGTGGAGAGGAGGCAAAAACAATGAAGCCTATATTATGCGGATGTTTATGCCCTCGTCAGATTTATAATGAAGAATATCCTTAACCGAAGGAAATCCAGGCACTGCCATTGAGTTCCATCATGCTATATAGTGGTGGAGGAACAAGTTTTTGAGTAGATGTAACACCTTAGGGTAGTAGCATAAAAGATCTCACTGGGTCGAAGTGTATCCGAGAGGATCATAAGATTCATAAGATAAGATGAGCTAGTCGTACTTACCCGCATATATCTGGTGATATTTGGGACTGGCGGAAAGTTCCCCAGCCCATCCCTAACCATTTAGACCACCGAGTGAGATAACATAGCAGGATCACAATCATAAAGAAAAGTGAAACCTGTAATCAAGACTTACATTATATTGTTATTGTTGCGATTGATGATTGATGCGTTCTTTTACGAAGAGAAAAAAAAAGTTTTTTTAGAGATCGTCACCAGTGGCATGTTCATGTACTTAGCCTCTAGGTTAAGATTAATTTTGGGTAGTGAACTTCAGTGAAATCAAAATAGAAACTACACATACCTTTTCATGATTAGACATGGGCCCCAAATCTTTCTGGTTTTTTTTAAATGCTTTTTGAAGAACTTCCTTGTTGTAAGGACTCATTGGCTTGCCTCCAGCGTATCTAAAAACAGGTCAGGTTTTAAATCTAATTTCTTAATTTAATCATTGATTCGTTTAGAATAATACCATCATTGTAATACTATCCACCTTGTAACCGATTAAATAGATTGATAGGAAAGTAATCTTTATGATTGCTTTTCTATTTAATTCAGTAAATAAAGGAGCTTGACCTTACAAATGGTCCGGTAGTTTTTAATTGTTTTATATACTCGTCAAAACAAAATAAGGGCCACTTATATATTTTCGTTTTATTGTTAATTATTGGACATATACTAATTAATAAGTGGCTTGAATTAATAATGTCCCGCATCCTTCAGTAACCAACCTTATTCATACTGTTGTTTAAGTCTTCATAGCAGACCAGAAATTAATCCAAACAAAAAAAACGATTTTTTTATTCTGCTAAAAGGTAATTTCTGTTCATCTGTTGGCGAATTAATCATACTGTACCAGTAATGCCACGATAACCAAGGCACATGGACACTATTACTGGCACCAGAGCCGTTACAATGATTGCTGAGGGTTATTCGCAGCGGTCTGCAGCTGATGCGTTAGGATTTTCTCGCAGAGCCATCCAAAATGTGTGGAATTGCTTTCAAGAGATTGGCAGTGCTATGGGAAGGCCTGGGTCGGGTAGAGTGCATGTGACTACGGCACAAGAGGGTCGTTACATCCGGCTAAGTGCCCGACGAGAGCGTTCTGTGACGACTCGTAAGTTGCAAAATCGTCTACGACTGACAACGGGGACTTGTGTTAGTGACCAAACCATGCGTAATCTACTGCATGAAGACCAACAACGGTCCAGACCACCAGTTGTAGGAGTTCCCCTATCAAGGGTTCACCGTGCAAATCGATTAACTTTGCGCCATCAACATTTGGATTGGGGCATAAATCAATGGGGTATGGTGCTTTTCACAGATGAGTGTAAAGTGAAGTTTTGTAGGATGATCGGCGATTCAGAGTATGGAGACGTCAAGGCGAGTGATTTTCTGATGTCTTCATCCAGGAAATTGATCGCTTTGGTGGTCCTAGTGTAATGATATGGGCTGGAATAAGCTTACACGGTAAAACTGAGCTTGTTTTCTTAAATCAGGGTACCGTGGCAGCACGACGGTACGTGAACAAGTCATCAGGCCTCATGTGATTCCGTTCGCACGAAGAGTGGGCCCCGAGTACATCTTAATGCAAGACAATGCCCGTAACACGTATCTCAGGAAACTCCGACTGTTCTGGAAAACTCCCGTATTCAAGTCCTAACCATGGCCAGCGTAAAGTCCAGATTTAAACCCAATTGAACATCTCTGAGACCAATTAAAGCAATGGGTTAGAGAGCATCCGCAAGAGGTTTCCAACCAGCAGGAGCTCATTGATGCTTTGAAACGTGCCTGGGAAGAAATACCAGCTGAAAACATCAGAAATTTGATCGAGAGGATGCACTCTAGGCTTCAGGAGTGTGTGAACAAGAGAGGGGGACATACCCGTTATTAATGAATTAAAAAATAACAGCAAGTGTCAGTTTTTGTTATTTTTTGCGACAAGTGTCTGTTGAGTTTTTCCGTTACGAATAGATTAATTTCATATTTACTGAAATAACTAAAACAAATGACTAATTAATTAAATGACTTCTAGCCTAAAAAAAAACGAATGCCTTGTATAACTGTTCTTGAACTAATGTGTATATCCATTTAATATAATTTTCACGTAAAACTTAAAATACTTAGCGGCCCCTATTTTGTTTTGACGAGTATATGTTGTCTAGGATGGTTAGTCAGTGTTTAAAATGCAAAATGCACAATCCCCCCCCGCGCCGCCGCCATATTGAAAAAACCGGCACGTTCATATTTTTGCTCATATCTTCCTTTAGGAGCATTTTAGCTAGAAGAAAGCTTTGACAATGTTATAGAGAGATAAATTAACTACATTCTCCATTTTATATTTTGTTTCTAGGACAGATAGTTACGGAGATATGCACATTTAAAAAAACGTTAAAAATCGCAATTTCCAACTCAAAAACCAACTTCTGGATTATATCTTCGTTTAGGAACATTTTAGCTAGAACAGTGCTTGACAAATGTTGTAGAGAAATAAATTTGCTATAATTTACATTTCAGATTTTGTGTCTTTGACAGATAATTACGGAGATATGTAAAAAATAAAGTCACATTTTTCGAAAATGTATGTAAAAATGGACATGAGTTTTATAAGCAATTATATTACCAACATGTTTTACTTTGTCCTAGACTAGTCCGTAACTGAATGACAGCGTGCAGCGTTCTAAACCAAGAATTTTTAGAAATTTCTTGAAAATTCGACTTTTCCAGTTTTTTTAAAATGCATATCTCCGTAACTAACCGTCCTTGAAACAAAACTTGAAATGTAAATTATAGTAAATTGAAGTCTGTACAACATTGCCCAAGCACTGTTCTAGCTAAAATGCTCCTAAACGAAGATATAATCCAGAAGTTTATTTTTGACTTGGAAATTGCGATTATTTACGTTTTTTTAAATGTGCATATCTCCGTAACTATCTGTCCTAGAAACAAAATATAAAATGGAGAATGTATTAAATTTAACTCTCTATAACATTGTCACAGCTTTCTTCTACCTGAAATGCTCCTAAAGAAAGATATGAGCGGCGGGCGCGGCCGGGGGGGGGGGGGGCATTGTGCATTTTGCATTTTAAACACTGACTAACCATTCTAGACAACATATAAAAAATTCAAAACTACCGGACCGTTTGTAAGGTCACACATAGTACTTTAGTCTCTATTCACCGAATTAATTAATTTCTAATATCTTTCGTGTGTGTCACCTCAACTCTTTTGACTGTGCCCCTGCACCCTGGTATCAAAAAATTGCGAAATAGTATATTATGGTGTTACGGTTGCTGACAACCGGTAAATAGGAGATTTGAATACATCTCGCTATTATTATTTTTCTAAACCATTGCCCCAGTAAACACTAAATTTTGTTACTCCATCTGATTATGGTTAGTGGTACTATAAACCAGGACGGCCGCCAGGAGCGCAGGCTCCTAAAGTGCATCTCTAACTAGCTCTAGGGCGTCTACGGCACCACATAATATATGACTCGTCCAGGGCATCTTTAACACGTTCACTGTCCCAGTTTGACATGTGAACCTTATGTCTCTGTAATAGAGGCTTGCCGTGACCCCTCATATGGGACACGGATAGTGAAAGTGTTAAGACAAAGACCCTGGTGGTACTAAAAAAATTAAAAAAAATAGCATACCGAGATACCAAAAATGCTTGAAAACCTGTACTCAAAATAAACATCAACAGGGCAGTAGGGACTGCGAACACGCTGTAGTTCAAGTAGTTGAATACATCAGGAAATTCCATATCGTCTGCCGATGCCCTGAAAAGCGGGAAGATAAATGTACAGTCAGCATCAAAAGTACACCATTGATAACGATACTTAACTAACTTTGACAAATTTATCGACTGCATAAAAATGGACACTGGTTTCTACTCTATTAGTCCTGTCCCTTATGTCATTTGCATGACTTGCACTCCATCGTCCGATCCCTAATAATAAGGAGAGCAGTCGATACGTTTGTCGAAGTCGATACAGATTAAAATTTCTACATACTTAAATTATCGTTATACATAATGTATTGGAGTGTATGCGTTTTATTGCACCCAATGGGAATTTGTGATTCTGAGATTGCATTTTTTATTCAACAGACTACCTACTTACTATACGATTGATGTTCATCTAAACTATTCCGTTATATACACCGAATGCAACGCGGAAAATATAGGGTAAATCGCCAATTACTGGCCACCGTTCAATAACTGGCCACCTCATACTAAAAATTAACTCTGTCTACCTACAAACTGAACTCATTTTAGTATATCGTGGCCAGTTATTGAAGGTTGGCCAGTAATTAACACCTTATACTAAAATGAATTATGTTCTTTGGTGAACAGAGTTCATTACTAGTATGAGGTGGTCAGTTATTGACCGGTGGCCAGTAATTGGCGATTTACCCTATTGATTTACCTAAACTTTTAAATTTGTAAATGAAAAATTTGTCGAATTTACAAAAAATTAAACACTGCTATATCTACTCCATTAGTCCTGTTCTTTATGTCATTTGCCTTCGATCCCCACTTATAAAATAAGCATTATTAATTCAACATATTATTATTTGATTTTAGAGATATTGACATTAATGAAACAATGTTGTACTGCACAAAATATATCCTGTTTGTGTCCTGTGTATGTTATGTGTTATGTATGTCCGGGTTTTAACACGTTGGCTGCCATAAGAATCACCGGTGGGATCATAATTTAACCATCTACTTCATGAAATGTATTTTCATCGAAAGTTATACGAGTACGTATTTTTTATTATTTTCTCAGGCAAATGGAATTTCCAAATAAAATATTTTTTTATCTGAATAACAGGTATTTTATTCAAGAATACTGTGAATGTGCCAACTGAGGGTTGTTCTACCAAATAGCATTCAAAGTTTGATTCTGCCCCCTAAAAATCCGCAAAAATAATACCGTGAAAAATGAGCTGCATCTAATCTTGCATGCTAATCCTACCGGTGATGCTCAATGATCTTAGTGATAGAGTGTTGTTCTTAGTGATGTTTTGAGCATCACCGGTGAAATCTATAAATTTGTAGGAGGCGTGGGACGAATACTGGTGTAGCATGGTGGGCAGCCGACGGGTTAATTGCCATTTACTAAATATTCAACATACTTACTGACTGAACAGTGATCTCATTTGCAAGGTTAAAATAGATGAATGCACGACACACAAACTTCCTGTAAATAAAAAATCGAATAAATCATACAATAATCATCATTAGACCCCGGACATTTGTCGCGGTGATGTCACAATAGGGTAGTTTGGGGAGTAAATGGACCGGTGTTAATTAATACATTAATGACATAAATAAATATTCTTTAGTTAATATTACCTATAGGTCAATTGTCCATTGATTTATTTATCGTCGTTGTTATTTCGTTAATGACTCTCCGTAACAAATCAAATGTTTAGTTTGCAGTACTATACCAAAAAATAATATTGATCAATGTATTCTATTAATTATGTCGTAAATTATTTAAATTTATAAACATAGACAAAGACAAAAGCATCTAAAATATTAAAGATTTATCAGTGATCGTCATTTTCGAAAAAAAAAAGTTAAAATTTATTGGGTTCAAAACTGTTAGATTTTCCTGGTGGTACCCATATTTAATAATCTACTTAAAATTTACTACTGCTGTAAATGGCTACTCTTAGTAAAAGATTTGTAAAACTAATTTCATTAATTCTGATTCCTTTTTGCTAATTCAATAAGAAAAAATTGCATGCAGAAGGTAGTCCCTCAATTGAACGCGATAAGTTCACATTAAGTGAGAACAATAGTAATATTTGAAACATAGATGTGACTGAGAGTTAGTAAAAGTACTTAAATCATTTTAAATTCATTCTTTAGTTTGTACAAGAAGCCATTCAAAAGTTACAATCGATTAAAGGTGGTCCCTCAATTTAAACGTTTGTCATAAGAATAAATCAATTTACGTATCATTTGGTTGTTAAATAGACAATTGCTATAGTCTATTCTTTAGTAAACATTTTTACCAACTATTGCTCCACCGAACAGTATAAACAAATGTACCGTTTTACTTAAAAAAAACAATCAAAGGCCTGCGAAAAAATACTACACTAGGTGACCACATAATATTAGGATTTTGTAGGATAAGTAAATAAAAATAATTTCTGTTTGTTGACGTTAATTATTTTTTATACGACCACACTATATTTATGGTTAATATAATGGTCAAATGAATACAAAACAAATTAACTTCTTCTGTATGGCCATTAGAAGCTCATTTTTCTGGGTGTTGTTTTGCGGATTTTTTGAGGGCCAGAATAAACTTTAAATGCTATTTTGTAGACCTACTCCATAGTTATTTACTAAAACTTAACTATTTCGAATCATCGAAATTGCTCCTAAAATTCATAGGCCATCACTACTTTATACCATCACGTAAGTGGGCCTGCCAAGTTTATTTAATATTGTAAGGGTTTAGAGCAACGGAAGTTTATCTTCGGATTTTAACTACCTACTTCATAGTGCTTTTTCATCAAAAGTAATCCGTGTTTTTTGTCATTTTCTGAGGCAAAAGGACTTTTAATTTCAATAAAATCATTGTGTATCTAAACAACAGGTATTTTATTCAAGAATACTGTGAATGTGTCAACTGAGGTTGTCCTCTACAATAATATATCAAAATTTGACTCTGTCTCCCAAAAAAATCCGCAAAACAATACCCTAAAAAATGAGCATCTAATCCCACCGGTGATGCTCATGGCCACACAGAGAAGATAAAGCGATGCATTGAGCATCGCCGGTGGGATATGTAAATTTATATGTAGCAGGAATACTGTAGGTGTAGTAAGGTGTTAACAGAAGCCAACGTGTTAACTGGTCACCGTGTTCATACTACCACTATGGAATCACGTCTCCATTTTTATGGGGTCAGAAAAAATAAACAGTGACAAGAAGCTTACCAATGCTTGATGAAATTGCTAGAGCATTGCAAATGATATTTTTCAGTTCCACGTAATTTGCTTCATTTTTCACTTTCTAAAAACCAAAATTACAGTTAATTTATATGTAAAAACACACTTATATACGAATAAAAATTGGGCAAGTGCGAGCCCGACTCGCGCATGAAGGGTTCCGTACCTATACATATATATAATCTATAACAAGTTTGTTGTATGGGAGCCCCCCTTAAATATTTATTTTATTTTATTTTTAGTATTTGTTGTTATAGCGGCAATAGAAATACATCATCTGTGAAAATTTCAACTGTCTAGCTATCACCGTTGTTGAGATACAGCCTGGTGACAGACGGACGGACGGACGGACGGACGGAGGGACGGACGGACGGACGGACGGACGGACAGCGAAGTCTCAGTAATAGGGTCCCGTTTTTACCCTTTGGGTACGGAACCCTAAAAATCACATTCATCACCATTTGCTAAAAATAACTCCTCAAAAATTTGCCTACCCCCTGGAAAACCCTACTTTAATTCCTTGTGCGGCCAACCGCAGTCAAACAACCTTTTGACAGAACGTCCGGTCAGCAAGTTAAGATATTTACTATGTCTAGGATTATAAATAAATATTAAGGGACAATCTTACACAGATCGACCTAGTCCCAAACTAACCAATGCCTGTACTATGGGTACTAGACGACGATATACAGAATTATATAAAAAAATTGTAACATACCTAACATAACATCCATGACTACAATAAATATTCGTGTTCATCACACAAATATTTGTCCTTGCCGGAATACGAACCCAGGATACTAGCAAAATGTAGTACACCTTTAGTTTTGACTTTCAAACACATGGAAATATTTACGTTACTTACTTGTAAGGGTTCTAACGCTGACATAATATATTTCATTATCACTTGTGTTGCTATCTCCCTTTGTCCAATAGCAGAAGCACAAAAGGCGGCCATACATGACTTCATAAGCAACCTGAATTTTATCACCATAATAAAACTTTATTTGTAATAGAGGTAGAGTTAGCATCAAAGGTAGCTTACAATATTAGTATGGAATTTGATATAAGCTAGTAGTGAAATTTTCAGCTACTATTGATGCTGACCATACTAAAAGATGCGCGCAAACGCGTCCGTGTAACCCTTTTTTATTTACTGAAGTCGGTTAAGTATCCCTTTACCAAAATTGGTTAGAATCTGTTCTGCAGTTTTGACGTGACGAGCGCACAACTATGATATATGGCGTATGACTCGATAGATGGCGGTTGTAATTAATGCCCATACCTGTGCTAACTCGGGGCACGTTCATAGGGTTTTAGTATCGATAAAAAAGATGTCGATATATACATGTGATCATTGAATATTCTCGATTACTATAAAAAAGTTCGATATCATGTCTGATAAAGTGAATCCCACCAAAAACATTCTGTAAAAAACGAGCCAAGTCTCGATGGAGCTGCTTGATTATCTCTAAAAAGTAATGAAATCTAGACAAAGTCGTGCTAAGTCTAAGGTTCCTTACTGCGATTTCTTTATTATTATAGTTAATGTTGTGTGACTTGGCTGTTGAAGGGTACACAAGGGTACAAAACCGGGTGCTCCATAACACCATTGGACCAAACTGTCGCCAGAACCGCTACCCATTGACGATGGAAAATTGCTACTTCAAAAACGTTGATTCAATAACCAGTCAATTGTAGGCTTGATAAAGCTGCGTATTGCAATAATACTTATGCGGTTCTGGCGACAGATTAGTGCAATGGTGTCATGGAGCACCTGGTTTTGTACCTTTGTCCCTTCAACAGCCAAGTCACACAACATTAACTATAATAATAAAGAAATCGCAGTAAGGACCTTAGACTTGGCACGACTTTGTCTAGATTACATTACTTTTTAGAGACAATCAAGCAGTTCCATCGAGACTTGGCTAGTTTTTTACGGAATGTTTTTGGTGGGATTTCACTTCTTTTTGTAGAAATGCCCACGTTTCTATTGATTTATTTTATTAGATTTTCTTATTTGATACATTTTTTTTCTTTTTAGGTTTATGGGAAGTACAAGTCTATTCTGATGATCATGAGTGAGTGAGTGAGTGTCATAAATGCGAAACTTTGCTTTTGCTTGACTTCGGAACTAAATGACTTGAAATTTTGGATTTTAAGTATGTGATTATAGCTTACTGGATGACGAAAATTTCTGCGTTCTGGTCTTATCCAGAGGATCTCAAATAGGGGCCTGAAAATGCGGCGAAATGGTTCCAGTAAAGGATGGTACGGCAGTGTTTGCTTCGCGCTCGACTTGGCGGGGGCACTGCCGTGCCCTTCAATATTTTTATCTAGATGGCAATCTTTTATCCCGACGAATAGGTATAAAAATATTGATTGTATACTTACTATGAAAACTATTTGAAAATAGACGAATAATAGACATTTTATTGTTTTTATTTTAAAATAAAGAGAAATAATATGTACGAGTAGAATAACATTTAGATCTTGTCAGTAACATCGATATATTTTTTGTTGATAAGCAATTTTGCAGTGGCGCGACAAGCGGCGGTCATATTATGTCTCGCTCACTGCAATGAAACGTATTTCGCAGAGTACTCGACTTCAACGATATCGCTCATCCTCACACAAACTTACACACAACTTTACACAAACGACGAATAAAATACAGCTTTCAATACCGACTGATCAAAAGGGAGAACCTATGTCATGTTTTATTCTGTGGCAGTAACAGTAACTATCAAATATTTCATTATAATTCGTGCAAAAATATATATATCCAAAAGAAGTGACCTTTTTCATTTGAACATTTAATGTAGGTATATAATTAATAAAGGACTTATTAAAATACATAAATGGGTTCAAATCGCCGTGGACGTGTTCGGTAGGCCGCCGCCGCGACTGATCGGCTCTCCTGATGATGAATCGCGTACCGATTCGAAACATGCCGAACGATATTCGACTTCTACGACATGAGAGAACCCGTTTGTGTTTTTTTATATGTCTACAACTCACGTTAGTTTTCTATGTAAAATAAAGGACTTGTTTAAATATTTACTTTTTGGGCGTATAGGCCGTCTTGCCTCCTTTCGCGAGGAAATAACAGATCATACGTTTGTCCAAGCCACAGTTGTTCAAAAGCAACAACAACCAGCCACCAACGTAGAACAATATTATGTTTTCCTAGAAAAGCAAAATATCGAAGGAAATACTTATGAACAGACCGGATTTCTCGTGGCACTTTTGAGCGAATAGTTCCCGATTCGCCGGATTTTTGTTTCGTTGGATTCTTTTTTCGCCGGATTCTTGTTTCGTCGGATTCTTGTTTCGTCGGAAATATTTATATACAATAAAATCGGTGGGACTGGGCTGGCCACGTTAGCCGCATGCACCCGGACAGATGGGCTTACATAGTCACCAAGTGGGTGCCGCAAGATGGGCGGCGACGCCAAGGAAGACCGAGACGGAGATGGCGGGACGATTTAGATACATTCCTAGGCAACTGGCCGGAAGCAGTAGCCAATAGGGAGTTGTGGAAATTTAGCAGAGAGGCCTTTGCCCAGCAGTGGGACACTCAAACAGGCTAAATAAAAAAAAAATAAAAAAAATCGGTTTGGTAAAGAAATAATTGATTCTTTCATAGTAATCAACTTAGCCCGCGGGACGTAATGATTAGATTAGATTATTTATTTAACGATAAAAATTACATTACAAATTTGCTTGATGTCAAAATTATACGAATTAATATCATGATCGTTAAAAATAAGGCAAAATTAATGATAAGAGAAAATATTGTTTACAATGTCAAAATACTGTTACGAGCTTGGGGTTCGTATTTCATAGAAAAGCACAAATTAATCCACAAATTAAAACACACACTTTATTACCAAAATTACGCACTCACTATTCACACGAACTGTACTTAAAGCGCACTAATCACTTAAGAGTCTTTCTCTCCGATTATCCTTTTACTCGCACTGTATCGCAGTTAAAATGTAAATGTAAATGCAGCTACATTGCCCTGATGTAACAAAGTTAATTCGAATCGACATATCAAAATACGAACAAGAAAGGGCCTTAGTCAATGACTACATCGAACAAAAAACGACTGTCATTGAATGTTTAAATAGGTTATGCCAATTGTTGATCAAATAAATATTTTTTTTCTAACGTATTTAGGTAAGTCTACCTTTTATTTAATATATTAGGAGTAAAGTCGCGATATTTTCATAGTTTTGCTCAACTGAAGAATTCCGGCAAAACAAGAATCCGGCGAATCGGGAACTATTCCTCCGATTAACATATTATATCGATACATTTATAGACCAACATAAGAAGATTAAAATAAATGTAAACATCACGCGGTCTTATCGCTAAAGAATAATCTCATTCACTTTTGAGTAGTTGAAATGTGAAATGGAGATATTCAATTTAAAACAATGATAAGTTTCAGATTTAATCAGTTCAACTCAGTGTTTTATCAATTTCATGTTCAAATTCAGAGCACACAGAGCGTAGTGATAAATGCAACCATCATAGACCCGCTGTTCAGCAGCGTAGCTCAGTTTTCTCAAGGCGATAGCCCAAAATAAAAAGTACTTAGATAGACATTTTATACTTACATTAACGAGACAACTGCAAACCTTTAGACTCGGCATGATACCAAATATTGGTATTGTAAAGACGCTGATTAGCCCACACGCTCCCACAGGGATAGGAGTGAAAAACAAGAACACAAAAAGGAACAGCCATATCCCAGTGACAACTTTGCTGGGCTGTAAAGAAAAGAGAATTCAGCAAAATATATATTGAAATTGCAACTGCAGCTGCCAGTCGCATTTATGATAATGTATGGGAGGAAGCATACTAGGCAGCCGCAGACTTCCATAATTTATGTTTGACTGGCTGCCGGCGCCAGGCAGGCCTGAGACAGATAGACTGCCCACGGACTCTTTTTACATGAGCATGCTCGTTTTCCCCCATGACATAAAAAAAATTGCTGTTGACGTCCCCTTTTGACATGAGCATCGCTAAAATAAATACAAGTTGTTTACACACCAGCGGGCACCAGTGCACAGATCTCTGCTTTTTATTCGGTACACGCTCTTAACACCTTCACCGTATAGCAAGTAAGACGTAAATCTGCCATGCAAAGGTAAGGACGTATCTTACTATGACATCCGTATAAAGATACGATCTTTTACCATAACACGGCAGAAAAGGACCTTAGGGATAAGGCACCATTTTCTGTGAACAAGGACTTATATTCCCGAAACTGGAACTCCATATACAGAGGCAAATATCTCAGTTTATATGAAAATACATGCCTTGTCCCGATTTTTGGCTCGTAATAAGTTCTGTCTGTGTCACAGCATGCAATTCTAAAAATGGTCCTGCAACCGTGAATGCGTTTACATCCCATGATCAATCGCATCACATTTTACACAAACAACCAAGAAAATACTGTTTAGGTGGTATTTGCAAAAATCAAAAGAGATCTCCCGTAGTGTTTTATTCTATGGCAGTTTCCGTTGGCACTCCTGGGAATAATAAACTTTAAATAAGGAAGTGCAAGTATAGTACCGTCGAAAAATCCAAAAAAAGCGCCAACACAATTATAGATATAAGCACGCCGAGAAGTCCTTTATAACTATTTGCCACGGCATTGACAATTTTTCTTCCTATTGAGGCAGGGTGCCGCTCCTCTTTCTTACTGTAGAACAAAATGATAATAATAAATTAACATCTTAAAAATATATTTGATTATTAAAGGGATTATGGTCATCATTAAATTGACCTTATCCCATTTAATGGGAGTCAGCGCAGCGTGTTTTTTCTTCTATTATTTTCGATCATAGTTCATATCGTCCATTAATTCTTTCTCCTCCATATCTCTCACACAATCCTTTCATTAGTCATCCTCTTCTATAATTTCCCTCCACATACTATACATACGAAATCCCCTTCTATTAAAGGGATTACGTATGTATCCACTCAATTGCTTCGATTAATTGCTATAATGAAATAAGAGCGATACCAGGTAGCCGTAGTCACCAAAAGCAATCTAGTGGGTATAGTACAATTAGTTGTAGAGAAAAAATCACAGCATTCTTCTAAGGTTTGCCTCTTTCAGGTGAGAAGTATTCTAAAAGAATTTTTGCTGCTATCGTTTTGTCTTTTTGGCCTAAATTAGTCCAGCTATTTAGACTCCTGAGGATACATGATGATGATGATTTTGGTGTAGGTGTACCCAATAATTTGCTGTCTTGCAGCCGGGCAAAACGAGAGTTCAGTTGATTTACCTCCAAATCGCTTCATTTCGGCTGTTCAAATGCCCTCGACATATTAGATACTAGCTGTGCCCCGCGATGTTACCCGGTCATCCCACGGGAACACTACATTTATTCGGGATGAAAAGTATCCTATGTCCTTCCCCGGGACTGAAACTATGTATATACCAAATTTCATCTAAATCGGTTCAGCGGTTTAAGCGTGAAGAGGTAACAGACAGACAGACAGACAGACAGACACACTTTCGCATTTATAATATTAGTATGGATTTTAGTTTTTTTATTATAAATTGGCGGTAAATTTTGATCGCAGGAATTTGTGCGAATAAATATGAAATCTGGGGCTTCACTAGGTACGGCCCGTGGTTTGTCTAAAGCTTTTTTTTTATCGGACAACCTCACACAAATTGATCTAGTCCCAAGTTAAGCTCAAGAAGGCTTGTGTTATGGGTACTAGACGATGATAAACGTACTTATATGGATAAATATATACTTAAATACATAGAACAACCATGACCGAAGCACAGATATTCGAGTTCATCACACAAATATTTGCCCCGGCCGGGATTCGAACCCGGGACCGCCGGCTCAGTAGGCAGGGTGTCTACAAACCGAGCCAAACGCGTGGTTAAAGTTTTATGTCTTGCCTTGGCTAGGAAGTGAGATTTTCTTCCCGCGTAGTTGGCATTAAATTCCACTTACGGCCTGGGGTGACGTGCAAATTATTAAAATTAATTTACGTTGCATATGCAAACCACGTATTCTAAACGCGATGCTGTGCGCATATATTATCTTCTGCGCACATAGATAATGCCGTGTTCATTGCAAAGGTTTCGTTCAGAGCCTCTGCACTCGACGTATTTTAATAAGTTGTAAGTTTTGACCTAAATGCATGAAATAACTTTCATATAATTACATGAATGAGGCGTTACTTTGCGGAAATACATATTTACTAAAATAATATTATTGCTTTGCTAATCCGAATGAAACGATGAATTATGAATTATGAATTATTATGAATTATGAATCAATCCTAATCTGACTGTAGTCTTATATTAAGAAATTAATTCTCCCTATGCGATTAAAAAGGACATTTCAGAAGTATACTTACAAGAAGAGAGACAATCTGAAATGAAAAAAAATAAAATATTAGAAACATTACTATTATCTATTTAAAACACTACTTTTCTCTAGTAAAATAAATGTTTATCTCAATACCGGTTTCATGAATAATCTCTTATTTTCTTAAAGATTCCATTTCTCAAAGAGAAAAGCAGAACCCACGTTGAACGGAAACAGAAATCTATTTGTTGTCCATCAATAAAAGGGAATTAAAACCTACAGGGCCTATACAGGGGGGCAATACATTTGAAATGCAACCGCGTGCGTCAGTACTGCGGCTATTACACTTTTCTAAATTAGTCACTGACGAGAGGAATGCAGCAATACGAATGAGTGAGATGAAGTTATCTCCATACGTGTCTCACGTTAGGTTAGGTACGACGACGAGCGAAGCCAGGAGGAGTAGAACTGCGACCCTAACGAGCGAGCGAAGCAAGTGAGCTAATCGCCAGAACAGAGTTTTTTCCGAATCATTAATATGGCTTTAATAATAAGGAATCAATTATACCTAAGTTAGTCACTTGTATATAAAATGAGCATTAATTTATAATATATGGGACCCCCTTTGGTACACGCGGACAACATTCAAACACACTCACAAACTTTCCCCTTTAATATTAGTGATGATGAACCGTGACAGACATTGTCATTAGCTAGCTCACATTTTGTCGATCAAAAAATTAATCGAAAATATTTGTAAACATTTTACAATTATTCCTCTATCATATTCTATTTGTTATTTAACATTACATTAACCAACATAGATTTGAAATACTCACAGGACTCCCATCCTATATAGAATATATTTTCGCCAATTATTTAAATAGTTTTTCACACGACCATTAACTTCAACATTGACAAATAAAATATGTCAAATGAAAATTGCATTTCGGAATAAGAACATTTGAATTTGACGTATCCGTACTGAATCATAGATATAGTATAGTACTGAATACATCAAACAATGAGGTGTAGTTTAATAGTTAGTGTTTATGGTCGAACAAATCTTTTTATTTCGCGTTTTTAGGGCTCCATACTTCAGTAAAAAAACAGAACCCTTAAAGGATCACTTTGCTGTCCATCTGACGAGACTCTTGTTAGCAGAAAGACGTGGAGGTATCGAGCTGAAATTAAAAGAATCAAATAGGCTAGTTGATTCATTTCTTTTAATATGTTTGAAATTGTTAACAACTACTCAATTTCTTCGATTTTTTTGTTGGACTCTATTTATATAATAAAATAAGAGCGGTGATAGTAGGTAGCCGTAGTTAACAAAAGCAATTGAGTGGATAATGATCATACTAGCTCTAAAAAAATATATTGTATTTTTTAGAAAGCTAAATTTTATAAAATTTAAAATATAAATATCATGAACAGACACAAACGCCGTCCGCCATTTTTGCCTTTAGCTTATCCGTAACGTAAAGTAGAATACCGAGTACTTAAATAAACAAAAGGCCGCCGATGCTCGAAATTTTACCGTCGTATAGGGCCGATCGAGCGGGACGGCACTATTCGGATTCGTCGGAGTAGCCCTTCAGATTTCATTACAGGATAGGTGACGTCAGTATTATGGGTGAAAATGGCGGACAGCGTTTTAAGCAAAATACGGAACAAAAACCATATTTTAAAATCTTCTACTTTTATAAACTAAAAAATATACATTTAGGTTTCCTATGCCAAATACTATGTACGAAATAAACATTAGTTGGTTTAACATGAGTCAACTAGCTTATACTATTGTATTGCAATTCCATGTCAACGCAATCATAAGAAACGAGCGTTTATGCCGCATGTATTTACGCTCCCAAGGGGACTAAAACCTGTCTAATTCATTTTTTCGTTAGATAGGTAGATAGCAATTTTCAGTGTCTACACAGTTTGTACGGAACCCTTGGAAGTGAGTCCGACTCGCAATTGACGGGCTTTTCATACTCATCTGAACTTCTTTTCGGCGTTTAAGGATTTAAATCCTTGGAAGTGAAGTGTAATTATAACTTGCTTACCTGCCCCATAGAACAACCTTGCTTAAACTGCCTCGTAGAAGATTCTCTCTTTTGATTTTAGCATATCGCCTCAAAACTGTATTTTATTAGTTGTTTGTGTAAAATGCGATGCAGTTACTCCACAACGCGACTCACTGTCATGTACGCACTACTACGAATTGATTAGGAATGCGCGCCGATGTTAGCTGGAGAAAAGCGGAAGACGGAGTTGCATTGAGTGTGCGCACTGTAGGCCCAGCCTGCTGTAGCGCGGCCCGCGATGCGTAGTGAGTCCGTGTTTGCGGCTGTGGTTTCAATTAAGGCAATAGGTATAGGTCGATTCACTAAAGCTGGCGCGAATGGATTGAATGAAAGTTATGTCACTTGTCACTTTGAGTGTTAGTGTGAGTGCCGTTCTTATACAGGGGCCTCCTAATATTTTGTAAACAACAACAAAATGGGTTTTTGTTATTCAAGAAAAATAAAAAATATTAGGTATAATATAAGCATAATCCGCACAATATTTAGACTAAACAAGTAATATATATGTCCGAAAGGTATATTTAACTGTTTGATACAAAAATATTTTACTATCATGGTGTTTTATGAAGACGCTAGTTTTTTGACATACTTTTGATTTTGACTGTTGTAAGGCAGTGTAATAAAATTGTACATATTGCTTAATATTCATGCAATCTGTGTATGACCAGAATTAGGATGTGGGATGATACCTATACTATTCCATTGTCACGTATGAGTTTAACCATGTGGGACTATGCAATGGTATTAACGTAACCCACATTTTCTTGTCTTCGCGGCCTGGTAAAGGGTTAATGTCAAGAATTAATAGGTGACGGACGACTAGTTCGAATTATAAAAAACCGGCCAAGAGCATGTCGGGCCACGCTCACTGCTCAGTGTAGGGTCCCGTAGTTGCCCGTCCTTCACAATAGACGAAAATTACGAGAAAAATTTCAAGCCCGATAAAAAGGTCGTACACGCCAAGAAACAGTAATTACTTATTATCTTTTGGAAGTTATCTATAATACGTGACAGATTGAGCAAAATGTTTTAATATAGTTTGGCACTTAACCAATATGTTTAGCGTTCGAAGTGTAGGGACACCGCGCGGCTCTTAAGTCATTTTAAAGAAAATTATGAAATTTTGTAATAACTCAAAAACGGCTCGACCGATTTTATTCAATATAGCTTTCATTGAAAGTACTAGTATCCGAGGCTAAGACCCATTCGATTCAATAAGTTATGCTCAGAAATGACTCGGCCCTCCGTCAAGCTAAGATTACTAAATTTTGTTTGTCCGATGTTATCCGAAGTTGACCGAATATTCAAAATCCGATTTCATATTCTGAGTCGGAGGACCCAAAAGCCCCCCAATACCGAGTTTCAGCCCCCTCGGACAAATTTGAAATTTTCGAAAAAAAAAAGCCCATCTCCAGCCGTTTACGAGATACGGGACTCCAAAAAAAAAATTCCATACAAATATTGTTTTTTTCGATATTTTCCGACTTTGATCGAATTTTCGGACGCCGATTTCAGATTCATATTTGTGAGCCCCAAATGCCCCCCGATGCCGAGTTTCAGCTTCCTACCACCAATTTGAAATTTTGAAAAACAAGCCATTCGTCATTTTGAATTTAATTTGGTTCGATAATTTTCATATTCATAATCACTTATTGTATCAACCTGTATGTAATCATTTTGTGACGCACACATAAATATTATCGTTCACTCATTCATTCCATTCGTGCCAGCTTTAGTGAATCGACCTATACATCCAATAGTCCAATGTGTGATAGTGTAGCGACTGTCCTTTTACCTCGCGTTGTAGCATGCGCCTTGATTGACAAATGCGCCGCAGTAAATTTTTGAACTGATTTTAATATCGGCTCCATAGTTCTCTAAAGTCCTACCGCGCTATCAGAAGTCCAATGGCTATAAGTAAGTCATTCCTTATTATGACATGTGACTACCGTTAGTTTATAAACTAACTATACTCGGATTTCTAATTCAAGACCAAAAAATCTACGACAGATACGTCACGTCAAAATTGACAACATTTAAATGACATCTGAGTTTGTTTCTTGGCTTGCACCAAATTCACAATGTTACAAGTACAATAGCAGATTTTGTACCAAAAATCTCCGATGCTTAAGTTTTTATTATCTCCTCCCGTAATTATTTCATAATAAATATTTCTAGTTATTTTGTCAAAACATAGAGTTAAAGTTACTAAGAAATAAATTATTTTAGCGTGTTTAAAAAAGAAAAAGGAATTTACTTTTGTAAAAATATTTTATTGTTTTTGGTCTTGAATTAGAAATCGTAGTTTAGTCAAATTGTAAACTGACAGAGAGTTTGGGTAGTTTATAATTTCACTAGAAAAATTAGAAGTTGGGTGATTATCTCAGCGAAAAAAAATTGCGGCGGAATTGATAACTATAGTGTGAAACAATTTTTTTTAAAGTTTTAATTTGTTTCTGAAAAGAAGACACAAATTATTATCTTAAGCCAAATCGCAAAGTATTGTAAAAGTCATATATGTTTAATAATTATTTTTTTTGCAGCAAAATGATAATTTTGGTGCGGCGTCCAGTATTCGTTGTTCCTCATAAATGTCTTTGATAGAACCATATCATCAATGTTTTAAACTAAAATTGCATTTATTTATAATCTTTATTAGTTTAAGCATCTTATAAGGATATATAAATAAAGATTAATACATAAATAGATACTCAGAATTGAGCACTAAAAGTTGTCCGGGTGAAATTGACAATTTTGGTGGCAAATATTGAAAATGTGTTTATGGATGAACGAAACGCAACAAGACCAGCAAACGTGTGTTAACCTGTTCGTTTAGTTCTGCTCCGGCATGGAGCGATGACACACATGTCGTACCTTGCTGGATCTGTCCACTCAGCACGTAAGTATCTAATTTTGGTGGGGTACAAATACGTTTTGACACAATTTTTGTGGTATATGTTTCTAGTGACTTAGCAATAATTGATTGTGTGTGTAAGACGTGTTAAAGGTTTCCTTTTTAAAATATATAGTTAAATTGGAAGTAAATAATACGGATATTTTTTAAATATTTTTTTAATCACTTTTTCTAATTTTGGTGGATCAATTTTGGTGGTTTTGGTGGTAATTTGAAAGTAACCAAAATTGCTTGATGCCACCAGAATTGTTAATTCTGTAATCTGTATATAATTACACATTTGTAATCGCATTTCCAACACTTTTGACTCTGTGAATTTATTTGAAGTCAAGTATAAACACAATACATCTAATATTACAAGCTGTGGTGAGGGTAGTCTTAGCTTAGATATGCTTATGCTGGTGGCGGATTCTATAGCTCCTATCCTTTCCTATATTACTATTTTTTTTCCTCTGGCACGTTTCCTACAATTTGGAAATGCGCCCATGTGATTCCTCTCCCTAAAACCCCTAATCCGTCGTACTTTTCGCAGTATCGTCCTATGTCCATTCTTCCCGTCTTATCCAAAATCATTAAATCCTCTGTAAATCCACGTCCCTCATCACATCTAAATAGACTTAACTTGTTCAATTCTTTAGCACAAACACAGCTTTGGTTAAGATCACCGACGACATTCGTCTTAATATAGAATAAAGGAAACTGACTATATTGGTGCTCCTAGATTTAAGTAGTGTTTTTAACACTGTTGATTTTGATATCCTTCTCAGTTTACTTAGTACTTTAAATATATCTCCAACTTCACTGTCCTGGTTTCGTGATTACCTCTTTGGGGGGCAACAGCGGGTTCGAGTTGATGACCGATTTTATAGCTGGTGTGAACTGTCTGTTGGTGTCCCTAAAGGGGGCATACTCTCTCCATTACTCTTTTCTGTCTTCATTAACGGAATCACTAACCACAGTCACTCTCCTCCTCGTTCCATGTCTATGCAGACGATTTGCAGCTTTATGCGGCGGCCAGCATTGATGATCTTGGCTCCTTTGTTTCGCAAATCAATTTAGACCTGGAATCAATCCGTGCTTGGGCTTGATTCTTTGGTTTGATGAAGAATGCCAAGAAGTCGCAGGCTATTGTCGTTGTTCGCCTGCGTTCAAGTGTGAATCTGGCTATATCTATCCCACAGGATAGCTCTCATGTTTACCATGTATCTTTTGCTGTGCGCGCCGTGCAATTATGAAATAAATTGTCTCCCGCCCTAAGGCAGACGTAGTCCGTAGCATCGTTCAAGGGGAAGTTCAAGAAATTGTGGCTGTCGAATGAATGATTATTTGATTAGATTGCTGTTTTTGTTATAATTATGATTATATTTATGTTATATGTATTTATATAGATATTACGTAATATGTATTACATTGACTGTTTGCCTATCTCTCTCTCATTTGGTTTTTGCATTTTCATTTGTACTATTGTAAAGTTATCGTATTGTACATGTTGCTTGGTTTGTCTGCTATTTACTTGTGTTTAACACTCATTTACTCGAAGGTTAATTGGAAGAAATCCCTTAAAGGGATAAGTTCGCTTTTGAATATGCTTATTTTTTGAAATGTATGTAGTTTTTACGATGGCTAATCGCAAGAAAAATCAATCAAGAGAAGTCCTCAAAAAAAAAATACCGTTGTTACAAACGAGTTTGTGATTGTTTTTTTCATAGATATTTTGGTATAATTAAAATGATTAATTAAACATATACTTTCTTTTCATTTCCAGCAGGCAATTTCATTGACAAATATTAATTTTTAGCACAAGTAAGTAATTTTGGTGTAGATGTACAATTTTGGTTGCAGGCCAATTACTAAAATCATAATATCTTTAGAACTATTATGTATAACAAAGGGCCATTACGACACAATATTGGTTATAACTTTATTCGTATTATTGATATATAATTTTGACTCTAACATCAAAAATAAAAAATGCCACCAAAATTAGGTAAATTTCGAGCTTGTTGAAATTCACCCAGTTATAAACTGACGGTACTTACAATGTTACGGTGACATCCCAACTAGCAAAGTAGTGATAAAATAAAATGTTTTAACACTAAATAATGATATAAAAGTCATAAAATAGCAACTCGGAGCTGCTATGTTGTATATTGGCGACTTGTATCATCATCTAGCTGTATAATCTTATACAGCTATATCGTGATAAGAATTGATGACATAAACGTTTACTGGACTTCTTATTACGGCACATATAACACAGCTGCACAACAGTATCCCTAACTGTGATTTAGAGCAATTTCGTTGCATATCAGATATATACAGTGCCTGTATACAGCTAAGTAACTCTATTATGGCTTTCAATGCGCTGCAATATCGCTGGTGATATATCAGTGCACAATGGAGCTAACTTGAGATATATAAGAACATAACGCAGCCGATATGCGTCGAAAGTATCATATAATGGCGTTTCCTTAACACCAGCAGCATAAAGTTGTTTAAAGATCTACATTAACACTACACAGTTCCAAGACCTTTTATATCATCAGTGACATATAAACATTATTCTTACTAATAGAACGCTAAATAGATGTATATCAGCTGTTGTAACCTCATTTATAGGATCTTTATGATAGTCAAACCAGCGTCGAGAATTCGGAAGTTGGTTCCGTAGATACAAAAAATGAAATCTTAAAGAACCTTGTTCAGGTTACCAAGATGACTTGTTTGCGACTGACAATTTTGATGACAATGGAGAAGATGAAAACATATTCTTCCACAGCCATTCAATTCTGTTGAGTTTTATGAAATTACTTCTGCTTGAAAAACAGTAATTGACCGAAAATATAAACCACTTTCATTTCACGCAAATGAGTTGAACAATATTGAAGATACTTTATTTATTACCTAAAGGTAGGTAGTAGGGGGTTTTACTAGTTTTATTAAGGAACCCGAAAGTGTTTGGTAATGGCGGTGGGAAACTGTAAATTTGTGATATATCGGTAACCAGAACACATTTTAGATAAATATTGGTGACTTTAAATAATTTGCTATTTTAAATATTTTTTATTTAATTAAATATTCAATATTTAATAGGGGCATGAAAAAAACACAAATAATATGCTATTATTTCATCAGTAAAATTTTGAGCGCATGATAAATTACCCGTTATGCACGCACCTAACAGCAACTTGACACTACTTACTAACACAAAAATAGTTTGCTATTTTATTATACTTACAAAACTGTTAATTGTAACGTAATTTTTTTCATACAACTTTATTTACACATAACATTCAGTATTTAGCACTAACGATATGCGATATAAAAGAATCCCTAATAACAATATAACATCAAACAGCTCTATATCAGCATTGATGTTACTTTCTTATCATAATTTAGTGATATAGTGATTCAGGTACCATTGGTGTAACGCTAAAGAGATTCATAAAACATTGTAGTATCATGGATATACATCAAAGTAGTGACGTGCGGTGCCAAAATAGACATGATATATCATCAAATAGCTGTAAAACTGGGGCCACTTCCCAGTGATAGAGATGTTTCTATCACGGATATAAAACTGCGTCTGTCACTGATTTACAGCTAAATTTGGTTCAGTTTTGCTAGTTGGGATAAATGTATTGCAGCAAATGGAAGGTATTTCAAAGTTCAAGGATTTTTTTTTATAGAATATTAGTGCTGTGTGCATCGCGTTGCATGTACTTATCCATCATAACGCCCTCATTCGGATAATACCTACTACGAAGTTACGTCATACACATAATGCAGATTAGTCACTGTTTAGTTTATACATTTTATTTCAAAAGAGCAATACTTGAAACAATCCAATGAAACACGAGAAATACACAATTGGCAGTGTTTATTTCAGGAAATGTAACAATTAAAAACAACTAATAACATAATGCTAATTCACGTACGTTCATAAATTCGAAAATCACCTTTCTTATATACTATGTCGCACTTCCATACGTGCAACGTATACTGACTTAACAGTACGTGAAATTGTCACTTATCACTCGAAGATATGCTTGGAGGGGGATCAGACGGGGGTCGTGCGTCGGTAGGGGTCGGTGCCGACGGCGCGGTCGTGCCGAGCGTGTTCTTGCGCATCGTTCGCGACGGGACCGAGTCTTGCTCCTGCGCCGAACGTCACCAGTTCCTCCTCCCTCGACGGAGGAGGCTCCACGGCCGACGTATCCAAGAACCTCCCGCTCGCGACCGACGCTTGCGACTGGAATATCGAGGCGCTCCTTAAACCGCTCAGCGTATTCGCACTTTGAGGCACTTCCTTGAACTCCTCGAAGTAATTATCGCACGCGGTCGGCCGCGGAGCCGCGGGGAACCCGTATAGCGTCGAAGTCGACAAGTCTTTCAATGAGGCTGAACTTAAATTTATTCTCCTATTCTTATGTATAGAGCAGTGTGGCATATCGTCGCCGTCGAATACGAAGCGACGCCGCTCGCGTGGCGTGGCAGCGGACGATCCGCTCGGCGGATAGGTGTCTCGCTTCATCATTCGTCTTTCTAATAACGTTGAATCACGCTCTCTAAAATCCGAGAACGCGTATTCGCGGTCCCACGCTCTGCCATCAGCTTTGGCTTTTTCCGTGAGCTCTGTTATCCAGTCTTTTTGATACCATTGCAAGAAGAGAAATATTGCTGAAGTGCCTGCCAACTCCACGGCGATGAATCCGCTGATGTATAACCCAAACGAATATCCGTAGCTGTATGACATCCGAGGCGTTGAGAACACCGTCATGTAGTACAGTTTGTGGTGAACTTGCGACTTGAATACTGATATATACATAACGATGCCGGTCAGCATTATTAGTCCTGAAATTAAAACAAAACTTGCATTACTTTAATATTCTATAAGGGGCTTCTAAACGGGCCATGTTTTGCTTCAATTTGTGGCCGGCCATTATTTGCATCTTGCTCTAACGTAGGATGTCAGAGAAGGACGGCCATAGTTGCCGGCCACAAATTGCAGTAAAATATGGCCCGTTTAGAAGCCCCATATCGAAACACATTTTTGAAAAAGTCTATGTCAATAGTTCATATTATACATAGTCTCAACCACGGCACGGAGGTTAAATTAAAGTCATGACTTAATTGTATAAAACTGTACAGTGAGTAAGGTCTTAGGAACCTCTTTTAGTCAAATAAAGACTTAATATTTCTCGAGGGAAATGACTAAAGTTTGATGCTGTAAATTTTCAATTGCAGATAGGTAGTTTATTTTATGATCGCAACAAATACTATCCGACTAATTTGGTTTAACATTAACATATTTTTTTTATGCCAACAATTTTTTGCAGAATTTTTGTAACGTTTTCCTAATCGATATTATCGTTCTTATTCCATTGTTCTTATTCTATATATTGTGGGTTTGTACAACATGTTCTTTTTATATTCTTTCTTATCAGATATGATAAACAGGATACCAGCGATGAAGGTGCACAGACGTCGACTCTTGACGCATTGGCCGAGCACACAGCACAGCAGGGCCTCGAACGCCTGTGTGATCACTGCCAGCACTAGCGGTGCTGCTGAGAGATCATTGCAAAAACAAAGGTAAGAGAAATTTACCAGATATAATAAACAGGACACCAGCGATGAACGTGCACAAACATCGCCGCTTCCCGCAGTGCTCAGCACGCATCATAACGTCCGGAACACCTGTGTGATCACTGCCAGCACTAGCGGTGCTGCTGAGAGACCATTTCAAAAACAAAGTAACGACCAGATATGGCAAACAGGACACCAGCGATGGACGTGTACAGACGTCGCCACTTCACGCAGTGGCCGAGCATACATCATAGGACCCAAACGCCTGTGTGATCACTGCCAGTACAAGCAGTGTAGCTGAGAGACCATTGCAAAAACAAAGTAAAGAGATTTTTACCAGATATGGTAAACAGGACACCAGCGATGAACGTGCACAAACATCGCCGCTTCCCGCAGTGCCCAGCACGCATCATAACGTCCGGAACACCTGTGTGATCACTGCCAGCACTAGCGGTGCTGCTGAGAGACCATTTCAAAAACAAAGTAAAGACCAGATATGGTAAACAGGACACCAGCGATGAATGTGTACAGACGTCGCCCCTTCACGCAGTGGCCGAGCATACATCATAGGACCCGAACGCCTGTGTGATCACTGCCAGCACTAGCGGTTCTGCTGAGAGACCATTATAAAAACAAAGGTAAGAGAAAATTACCAGATATGATAAACAGGACACCAGCGATGAACGTGCACAGACGTCGCCCCTTGACGCAGTGCCCGAGCACACAGCACAGGGCCCCGAACGCCTGTGTGATCACGGCCAGCAGAAGTGGTGCAGCTGAGCGGGTCACAACATCTGGAATTTGCAAAAAAATATGTATTAATACTTATTAAATACTGAACTATGTATACCAACATTTCATTTGCCCGATAGATTAGTATTTCCCACGATTAACAACGAACGCGCTCAGATTTTTTCGAAAGCAGAGCCAAGTGTGCGCTGGTGCGTAGGATATTAACTATTAGTTTTATCTCATGTATCTGTGAATTTATTGTGTGAGTGTACTTAATCCCCAAATGTACGTCCGCTAATTGGGATGTCGAATAAGGTCATTTATGGTATTTGAGTCTCTATAAACTCAATAGACTTTTGATATTATTAAGAGAAGCGTGACATTTTAAAACCACCCATACCCCACTAAAGTTTGGCACTATTAAGAAAAAGAGAGCAGTTATAAACTCACTAAGAAACAAATACCTACTTAAACAAAGCTCGTATCTCAGTACCTATCAACTTACTAAGTAGGTACAAGGTTTTGAAGAGCAGTGACAGAAATTTTTGAATCTTGGCCTCCACCACCAGACCATGCCACGCTTGACTAACATTAATTTAGCTCATTTTCTCTGGCCGATAAATTATTTTCCGCGTAATAATATTCGGATGCTTTGTCAAGTATTGTAAGTAGCTACAAATATTTGATGAAGGATCTCAATTTTAATATGATCAGGCTAGAAGTCTAATAAAATAATTTACTGCTAGAATAAAATTAATTTTCATTGGAATTCAACGTTATTACCTTAGACGACGTTAATAATTAAACAGATAGAATCTTTTTATCGTTATGGTAGGTCGCAGGTTCGAGTCCTGCTTACATTTCATTGGAGCACATTACAGTTCACTTTCATAATTTACCTAAATAATATTGTATTAACACTTAAGTACCTATATCAATTCTTATTAAATTTGTATAAAAATGTGTAAACGTATAAATCTAAGTTTTACTTGGCGGGTTCGATTCAGGAGGAGTACGCGTACGTAAGTTATATTTTGTTGTGGTAAGCAAAATATCTTTTCACGACACTACTCGAAAATGCGGTTATAGATTACCTGAATCCAGTACACAAAATTGCTTAAATTTGTTCATTTCTAAAGTGTATACCTATGTTAGCTCGTAACACGACAACAATGTAGCACGTTACGGTAACAGCTCGTATATAAACATAAATTTCATAGTAAGATACGACTTTTTAGAAAATATTTCAGAGTAATTTTATCGGCCTGCTTAAACGACAATTTAACCAATCAAAGTTAATTTGCTCGGGAAAATCGTAGAATTTTGGCCATGTGTTTTTATCGCCAATATAATGTAAGTACGCTGACTACAAACCTACTACACAGTCAAATAGTGATTCAAGGCATGAAAGGGAAAACGATGTTTCATTATTAAAAATGTTAAAATACTTACAAGGTATCGCGTTCGTTGAGTCAATGGGGTCCGGCGCGTACCGCGACAGCGGAAAGTAGGGGATGTCAATGCACCGGAACACCGTACTCCCAGCTGCAACGCAAGGAAATAGATTTTTAATTATATATTTATTCATATAATAACATAAGGTATTATTTAGGTATACAATGGTGATGATATACAGGATGGAACATTTCTAAAGACTGGGCTGACAGGATAATGTCATCTGAGTGATTTACAATCGACCTATTATAATTGTAAAGCTGGATTTAAAATTCAAAAAGTCATTCAAATAAAATAGTTTAATATCAGTGACAATCAAACTAATTCAAAGGTTTTATTTACATTTTAAATGACACGTGTCTTTAACTTAAGCAATGTTCAAAAGATGCTAGGGTTGATAACTAGCTATGTGCAGATTTTTACACTAATGTTTAACAAACTGTATCTCAAAAATTAATAGAAATATTTACATAGTTCATTGGTGAAAAATGAAGTACTCAGTCTGAACAGTTCCCTGTTTGCTTAAAAGTCCCACGATAATGTTCCACCCTGTAGAATGGTGAGTGTCTTAAGCGTTTCATTTAAGTGTCCGCAATATTGATGAACTCTGTGCTGGTGACCGGAGAGCAGCTGGCGGTTTCCTCGCTCAAAGAATCAGTTTGGCGATTCAGCGAGGAAACACCGCCACCATCTTCGGCACTGCCGCAGGGGACTTTATTGTGTTCTAGTTTAGTTTTAGGTTTAGTTTATTGTAAGTATTTTTACGTCTTAATATTATGATCTGAGGTGCCAATCCGTGTAATATTATAAAAGCAAAAGTTATGTGTTAGTGTGTTTATGTCTGTTACTTGTATATGCTAAAACCGCTGGAAGGACTTCATGAAATTCAGAACAGGGAGAGTAAATTGTACCCTTCCTACTTTATATCCCGAAAAAATGTAACATTCTTCCCTTATGAAAATGAAAACATAATCGATATTTTGACGTATGCAAAGCTGCGGGCAAAAGCTAGTGTTAACATATTCACTACCAGGGGGCCGGCCTAGGAACATATTTGTATGACGGTGAACGCATATTATGCGTTGCCGGCACTACGAGTAAATGCGTTAAGTAAAATTTTCGCATAGATCCACGATTCAATGCATTGCAACTATGTCGCACACATAGCACGCACCGACATCGCACAACGGTACAGCAGCACAGTGGGCAGACGAAACTTCCGCGCCGCCACAAATGCCACAATGCGTCGTTTCCGACGGCCATTGTCAGGGCACACGGCGCTCCACTTTCCACGGATGTCGCTGTCCTGCGTTCATTGTTTCATTTCCTTTTTAAACGTGCAATGTGCATGTTTTAAATATGGACGACTATTGCAGTGTCGTTTCGTTTCGTTTCGTTTCGTTTCGGTGACTACACCCAGCCAGCAGTTCTGCTGCAAGGACGCGGAGGCGTTGAGCATGCAAGAGAGGGAAAGACAAAGAAGCTCAACGAAATGACTCAGAAGCGCATACTGGCACAATACCGGAAGTCGTTCAGGGTAGTATAGAAACCTTAACATTCCCTGGCCGGAGCTTTCGGTTCTGAGACGGGGCACGCATCCGGGTCCTCTCGTGTTCCCCTCCGTCTTTTGCCGCTCCGGTAAGATCAACTGGCCCTCCTATCCGAGGCACCGGGGAGCCAAAAGTTTACAGGTTGGGAGTGTAGGTTATTTTGCAGTCAGGATGAGGACCGACGGGAGAGATCCGACAAGAATACCAGCATCGAGCCAGAAAGGAAATAGACAGATAGTTGTGTAAATATATACAGGGAAGGATAGTGGACTGCGTCTCGTCGTCCAAAGTTTCCGGTTACCACGTAGGATAAGTTCTTGTGTTGTAGGTTGATGTCGCTGAGCCGTCGCTATTTGTATGTAATTGTCCTCCGGTTTTGATTCCGTGTCTGTTTCTATCTATTTTAGATTTTCTGGCTGATTACTCTAGTGAATAAAATTTGCTTGGGCTTGCTTTCCTTCGACTTCAGTTGAGATAATATTGCGTGTGTGTGGACGTCTTTGTAGGTAACTTCTTGAAGTTTCTTTAGTGATAATTGAAAATTGGAAGGCGGTCGCGATCCAAATCAAGTTCTATGGCGGGGTCATTTTGATGTCTGTATGAGATCTCGTTGGATTCGCCCCATGTTGGGTTCTTATTAGACACATTCTTCTTCACCTTGTGACATCGTGGTTATGGCCGTTTGATGACGGTTAACTTCCTTTTGATATTTCTTTACCATAGCTGTTATTGTGAGGTAGCGTGATAGCATGCGTTTTTAGTTTATTTTAGGTTGTGCGTCAATTAATCGGTAGCTGCGCATTACATCGGTCGTGGTTTGGTCGTGGTTTGGCTGGATTGTTGAATCAGTGATGCTTCAGTGTCAGGACTGTTGAAGTGGACGGAGCTCCGCAAAATCGTAGAAGACACGAAGATTTGGCATTGCGGTATTCGTAGGTATATGGGGTGTCCTATATTGTAGTGATCGCTGGTGATTCATATGCACATAGATAGTTACCGTAGAGCAACTCACGGCGATAGGATAGCAAAACTTAAGTGGCAATGGGCAGGGCACATCGCTCGTAAAACCGACGGCCGCTGGGGCCATCGAGTTCTTGAGTGGCGACCACGCACTGGACGACGCAGCGTGGGTAGGCCCCCCACAAGGTGGACTGATGACCTGGTGAAGGTCGCTGGAGTCCGCTGGATGCGGGAGGCGCAGGACCGGTCATGGTGGCGTTCTCTGGGGGAGGCCTATGTCCAGCAGTGGACGTCTTTTGGCTGATGATGATGATGATGATGACTCACGGCGGCAAATATAATCATATTTTCTCCACCCTGAAAACCGTTTCTAAACTAGTTCCGAATGTGTTATCAATTTGTTCCGCGAAGGGAGAAGCATTCTAACCGGGAGACATTAAGTCTGAAGCACTGCCATTAATGTCTAATTGGATTTGACTGTAATTTTTCTCGTCGGACAAGTGATTAGTGAGCAATCCTCGAACCTCCATCGATGGTCGAAATTGGTATCAACACGATTTTCAACTGGTTCGCCATCGCCCTTATAGGTACAGACAATTAATTGCCTCCCTTGGGAATTGGTAAAATTTCTATCGTGATAAATGAAGACAGTCGAGTTTAATGTTATGGATGAGCCGGCGATGCACTTATGTTTATGTTAGTCCCTTTCTTTTTGAAAATGGCTAATTGTTGCTAGCTAGCGGTGTCCGCACGTGTTTGGGACAAAGTGACCTGGCCTTTAAGGGCAATGAAAAAAGGGACCTCTTTGTTCTAGGAAGTTATTGCTTGCAGGCTGTTGCATTTCTTGATTTCGTAGCCTCTAACGTAATTATTACTGTTGAACGGTTAATATATATTTGTAAGTTACCCAAACTATGCCATTTGAGTCCTACGGCAAAAAATATAGATGTGTATCATACACCACACTTGGTTAATATTCGGTTTAAGGCAGGACTCTTAGTATAGTTTTGGTATTACATAATGTAACGAGCATAATTATAGTGTAGTAATATACAAAAAAAGACACTAAAACGAAAATATAATCGAATAATTATTTAGCTGGCCGTTCACCTCTTCGTCCCTTACAGAGAGCTTTCTTACTTAAACAAAATTACGAGTATAAGGCATTAATCACACCATCGAACCGAAGTAGGTTATATCAGCAGGAAGCACGCGCACGCCGAAATCTTTCGATTATGGTTGTAAAACATAAAAGGATAAAAAACGTACAGCAACTATGACTATATACCATCCGTTTTAAATCTAAACAGTGACTGACGGATAGGTTAGGTTAGTTTATCATTTCACTAGATGAATTACAAACTGTCCACAATCATCTACTAAACCTAATATAATTAAATTACGGTTAGAAATATAAGTTTTATGGGAAAGTAGTACAAGTACTGAAGTGAGGGAAAGTCCCTCGGGTAGGAAAAGTAATGAAAATTACAGTGGATAAAGCCTAAAACTACATTAATACTAACGATTCCAATAAATAAAGCCTGGATTTTAAACTAACTGGCCTATTTATTTAAATTATTACTAATATTTTATTGAATGTTTGCTAGTAATAAAATGTATTAAATGACAAATATTGTATGTATATTTTTCAACAACTCCTGATGTTGTTGCGGGTGCCGTTTATTTGCAACTTAAAATACCTAAAGATATAATTGTTCTGACGAATACCGTGAGACGGCTGGGTCGTACTATATTCCGTTGGTCCACAGGTAGAGGTTGATGAAGTGTGGCCTGATTTCCAAGAAAAGGTGCATAATTGACGTTAGTTAAAGAGTGTTACTATACGGGCCGTGCTTCGCCCTATGTCCATCTAAACTTGGTACTGGTTTTAGCTTAAACTCTTAAACCGTAACCTTTGGGCTCGCTTAGCTTTTCTTGTGGCGGGCCTTCATAGCCGTAGACAAGGAGTATAATATTATTGCAATTGACATTAGAAAATGGAACGGTCTCACCAAATTAAGCTGCTGTGGTGTGGCCGGCGCGGCGGAGGAGTACTGCAGACTCGGAATTGCACACACTTGATCAACACTCACGGATAGGCCGAGTAATATAGACGCACCAAACACTAGGCTATCTACTTAGTAACTAAATATTTGAAAGAAAGACAGAAGGAAAGATATAACGCGTTGAATTCGTTTACACGCGGTAAGAAATTAACAGGCAACCATGCAAACATCTGGTCGAGCCTTGTTTTTGTCTCGTGACTCTATTGTTTTGCCCGGGTTTTTACGATGCCAATACGGAGCGGCAGAGGCTAAGAAAACGCGTCCGCTCCGTATGGTGTCCCAAACGGTTCTCTCAATATGGACGACTATTGCAGTGTCAGAAGAAAAAAGCAACTGCATGAATTTATATGACTCAATGACATCAGCGTTTCATCGATTTTCCATGATTTGGATTATCATATCTTAATTCAGACAATTGGTTTATAAGTTAGGTGTCTGACATAACAAGACAAATAACATACACATCGACTTGAGAACCGCCGTTTTATTGAAGTCAGTTGAAAATAAAACTCTGCGATTCTTCAACAATGCATTGTATAGCTATGACACGGCACAGTAGCACAGTGGGCAGACGAAACTTCCACGCCGCCACAATGCGTCGCTCCGACGGCCATTGTCAGAGCACACTGTGCCCCACTTTCCAATACCAGAGCCTCGAGTGTAAGTTGAAAACGCAACAAAGCATTACAAACGCATTCGGAGCGCGTCTTACATTATACATACATTTACTTACACAAAGAGCCCGGACCGCCGTGCGTCCGTGACGTATTCTACCTACATTTTTACCATAACCACAGCAATTACACTGAATTAAATTATGACTATTTGGTCTACCACATTAATGTACCATACGGTACATTAATATGGATTTATATGTAAAACAATAATATTATATGCATAACCTTTTCATTTCATCGTCGAACTATGGAGCACATGAAATACACCAACATTGCACAACTGTACAGTTGCACAGTGGGCAGAAGAAACTTCCGCGCCGCCACAATGCGTCGCATCTGACAACCATTGTCAGACACGGCGCCCCACTTTTCACTGTCGCTGTCCTGCGTTCATGCATTCATTTCCTTTTAAACGCTCTCAATTATTATAATATACTAGAAGGCAAACCAGGTCCGCATAGACGAAAAAGTGGGATATAATATGACAATTTTGCTTCTCCTTAGTTAGTAAAAAGTGTCAAAATCACAACCAAGACAAATAATGCAAAATTTGTTATTTATGATACAGGGTGGTTTCATACCTCGCAAGTGAATACAAATTACACTCGTCTGAAATCACCTACCGTACACACTTGTATCATAAATAACTATTTCGATTCAACTACTTTCCAAATTGCCTGTTATGCTTTTTTTAATATTAGGTATCTCCAACGAACAGACATTTTTTGTAATTGTAATATATAGACGTAAGTAGTAGTAAGTATAAATTTTATGTTTAAGTAGGTCACAAAGGTCACAAATGACGTAGTGTGGGTTAAATTTCACTAGAAAGAAACACTTTTAAAGATGTCTTCGAGTGTAGGTAGCTGACAAGTACATGTCAACGTTAATAAAGTCGACAATAAGTTCGGCAAGGTATTTGACATTCTTTTTTTTTTTTCAAAAGTTCTTGCTAAGGATCAAAAAACTGCGTCACTTTTCCCCGCAATGGTATTCCAAACAATTTTTTTTTATTTAGATAATTATGACAGAGTACCGTTCTATGGCTGAAGGACTCTTTACCTCAAAACCCAATAAAAACAGCTGGTCGATGGTTGAAAATCTAACTTACGATCAGTATGACAAAGCCGCCACAGTCCCGACACAGTGTGCTTAGCGACCAGACTGTGTCTCCCAGTGCCGTTGTACGACGGGTTAAGCACGTTCTCTTCTGTGTGCAGCCAGTTGTTGGTCGACACGGCGACCAGGACGGCGACCACCGCCGTGCTGGCGGACAGGGGAGTGAGCAGCCAGAGGCACGCCACGGACGAGTCGATCTGTGCCACCAGCGTCGGTGAAGGGGGGATTGGTCTGGAAGATATAGTAGGTTAAATTAATTTATATACATTTAACTACAGATTCCATGATTACTTTTGCATCGCCTACTCATTTCTGGCGTTTTTATTTGATTTCGCTACCCAAAGGTTGTCTGGAAGAGATCGCTCTTTAGCGATAAGACCGCCTGTTGTTTGCCTCTATTGTATGTTACGTGCAATCTGAATTTGTTTGTTTTTATTTCCTGTTGAGGTGTGCAATAAAGAATATTCTATTCTATTCTATTCTATTCTACGGTGAAAAAGAACAAAGAAGCAGATTAAACAAAGAAGTTATAACATACGAGTACATTTTTAATTTGACTAGTGTTTTCATATGATATTACACCTAGAGGGACTCACTTTGCGCTAGATGTCGCGGAATTTACCTTATATTTTTGCCGAATAAAGGCGAAAGGTGGAGACCTTTCGCCTTTATTCGGCTAGGGTTGGCACGTTCTTCGGCGGACTGCTATGCCGCGGGTGTCCTGGGCGCAACCAAACGATGACCTCTGGCTGATTGTGATGCGCCGCAGAAGATGCGCGCCATGCGTGCTAATGTATTTCAGCTTTCGGCCAATCACATTCCAGCTTGCCGCTCATTCAAAGTAGTCATGTGCGGATTTCGCTTTTCGACTCACCTCGATACGCACTTGGTGCACGCCCGGCGCCTGCGTTCATATATACTGTAATTGTTGGGCTTAGTCATTGCCTTGTCAGTCGCCACAGAGCGTGGGCGGGGGGCTGGCGGCTCGCACGTGGCTGTGCTGAGGCATGCATGCATCGCAGACCACACCTTGCCTCACATACCTCCCCAACTGTAACCAACACAAGTGCTGGTCACGCTTACCTGGGCGGGCGGCGGCTGGCGATGGCGCCGCTGAGCGTGGGCGCGGGCTGGCGGCTCGCACGCGGCAGCGTGGCGTGCACGCACTGCGCACCCCCGCCCCACATTCCTTCCTTGCCTCTCACTGAAACAATAAGAAAAAGGTTTTATTGGCATATTGAAACTAAAAATACAAATACATTTAATGAAGTAAAATTTAACTAAAGTATTAAACTACATAAATGTGAATGTAACGAAAATCTAATGAAGATATTCATGTTTTAAAATAGAAATAATTTGTTTGCGAATGGGCAAATTTTGTTTCCTAAACCTCTTAATTTCCCATTTAATTTAACCAACTATGGTTGTAATTATTTTAGTATACGGTTTGCACTGACGTTTCTTTTTAGGAACGGCCGGCCCAACCATTCCTTACTCTAAGGACCCAACATGCCTATTCTAGGGTTCTCTGAAATTTTAAATTTAAAAGAACTTTCATAAATCAAACCTAATTAAACATGGCCTATTGGGTTCTACACAATGTCTCAAAAATTTTTTGTATTAAGTGGTTTACACTCACGTGAAATTGTCAGGAACGGCCCGACATGTTTCATGTTCGGACAAGTTGCGGGCGTGCAAGCACCCCCCGCCCCCGCGCCATCGGCGCGCGCGCTCAGAGCGGAACGTCGATCAAAGTATCAGCAGTGACGAGTTTGCCGCGGCGGTGTACGGGCAGCCGTCCCTGATGAAGAGTTCCATACGAGTTCGAAACATGTCGGGCCGTTCCTGACATTTTCACGTTAGTATAAACCGCTTAAAACAATAATTAAATATGTCTCACGAAAGTTTTAATAAAATTATTGTCTCGAAAAATATTTCAATTTTCGTTTTTTTCTATTTTGAATCGTTTTAGTGCCCCAATCATTTTCTGCTCGTGGAAAGCAATTGGCGATGACTCATTTTTAGATATTTCGAGTAAATTAGCAAAATGTGAAAGCTTGCTATTATAAGCCAATAATTCGTTTTAAAACTATTACTGCTAATTTGTTTAGATTATCAAATAGGTACAGAATTGAAGCTATATGATATAACTTAATATCTCTTGAGAAACCGTCCTTTGCTTTAAGTGAGAAGTATTATTCCTATCTATAAAGTCCACAGGCATTGTTGAAAACGGCTAGAATGCAGCGAGCAAGTACTCCTTTGTTCTAGTAGATAAGAGCATATTGAAATACTTGCAGGGAGACGATACGACACAAGTATAAATTTAGTCCTAAACTTAGTAAATAATGTCTTTTCTATGGGTGATACGCATAAATAATATCCATGATCCATAAGCCTCACATAGATCTCACAAATTTTCGGTGGACACCAATATTGCCGAGATTATAACTTAGGACGGCAGTTTGCACAAACACGAAGCCATGTCTTCAAAATAAGTGTGAAAAAAATGGTCTGAAGGGAAACTTCCATAAATCCTTAAGTTGGCTAATTTTACGTTAAGGATACACGCTTAAGTATATATTTTTTCAACACACTCGTTCGTAACTCTTTTTTTGCCGCAATGTATCCTTCAAATTCGATACCTGAATTTAGAACGCTGGCAGTATAAACAAAATATATGGTCAACGGAAACCTGTTAATAATTCATAGTGTGAGCGTGTGTTGACGCGATTGACGTGGCGTAGGGATGAACGCTCATGGGTAATAAATACCCAATATACACGGTCAAAAATAAACATATAAAATAAAAAAATTATGGCATTAAAACTACAAATTAAACTTTTTAGTTTAATTAAATAGTAGATTGTACGACAAGTGCATAAAACGCATCATTTTACACGAGACGTTTATCCATCCGAGCGAGCTTGCGAGCGAGGATGAATATAAAATCGAGTTTAAAATGCGTTTTATGGACGAGTTGCACACTCTACTTTTCACTTCGATTGCGAGAAAATGAAACTGTATCATGTAAATAACATATATACACATATCATGTATACCTACTTAAAAACAAATTTAATTAACATTTAAAGTAATAGTTTAAAAAGTAATAAATGATAGTAAGTACATAAAAGTAAAAGTTTATTTCAAGAAGTTTTATTGTGTACTTTGGCTGTTGGTATATTTGCCTTGGTCTTAGAATACTAACAAAACGAAATAAAATAAAGAGTTAAAACCCGTTCCAGACCTTCCGATCCGATCTTATTCTATTCTCCCGATAAATCGGATCGGATCGGAAGGTCTGGAACGGGTTTTATTGTATGAAGTTTTATGTTTTTTTTTAACTGTTTAAGAACCTTTTTCGTGTGGCTGTTGGACCGATCGCCTTGGTCTTCGACGACGATTTTACTTTATGCTCTAGAGCATAAAAAGCGACTTTATGTCGCCTACGCACAGCCTAAAGTCGAACTTTAGAGCGAGAGAAGTGAAAAAATATTTATAAAACTAAGACTCTAGGTAGGGTGCCCATGACGCAGGCAGCATTCCCACGCTGTATGGCTATGGAAAGCCTTTGCGCGAGAAAACTGCCCGCGCGTGGGTCCTCTGTTGCCGGTATTAATTGATTATTTAATTACAAAATATATTTACAATTGGCTGACTTAATCCTTTATATTGCATCTATCACTACTTATATTATAAATGAGAAAGTAACTTTGTCTATCTGTATGTATGTCCGTCTATTACCTCTTCAAGCTTAAACGGCCCAACCAATTTGGATGTAATTTGGTATAAAAATAGTTTGGTTTCTGGTGATGGTTATATGATCATTTTTATTCACAGAAATAGGGGACTGATGTTGAATTATACAACACACTGTAGTTAAATATAATTAGTTCAATATGCCAGGAAATAGAAAACAAACCAAAAATTATTACTTTTTGAAATATGTGACTTCAAAGGTACGTAAATTATATGATTTTTTGTTGAATCCAAAATAATATTTTCAATTGTTTTTCTCATAATTTAACAAAACATTAATTGTATGACAACCATGAATTTGAACGCACTTTTTCACGGTGAAAATGGCAAATTACTTATTGTCTTCATACCAATATTGGTATCCAACCCAAATGCAACAAAAATGCTGTCACAATAATAGGTGGCCCTGTGTATGGAGCGTTTTTAGGGCTCCGTAGGATTTTGAACTTTGACGGTCATTTCTGACTTTTAGAGCAGTTTAAGTGTAGTTAGGCCCATATAGACATTGATCCCAATAAAAATAGGATCGATTGACATCCTCAAAAAAAAATGTATATACGCCTATTAAAACTTAAGGGGGTGCAGAGGTGATTTTTTTTGTGTTGATTGGTATCGGCTTCTATGGAAGCCTCTAGTGGGTGTCTGCCCAACACTATGCGGCCGCAACTGCAATATGTTAATGGCGGTGGACGCCACGGGATCCATCTCGAAATTAATTACCTATCAGTCGGTGTATGTTGCATAAGTGATCCCTAACTGATTGTTAGCAAACCGTCACGCTTTGATAATGCATTTTGATTGTATATAGTTTAAATTTAATTTACGCTTAAAATTGTTAAAATAAATATATTATTTTATAATGCAATGATAGGTATAGGTAATTATAAATATTCATTTCAAATTTACTACTATAATCAAATAACAAAAAATAGTAGGCTAAAACCGTCCCACGTACCTCCCGGTGCAAAGGTGCCCATTACGCGTAGGAGTAGTAGGGCCTCGTGCAGGGTCCGTCCGGATTGTTACTACCGTCTTGCCTACTAACCCACCGCCAAACAGCAATGTTCGCATTGTTGTGTTCCGGTGTGTGGGTAAGATAGCCGGTGAAATTACTAGCATAGAGGCATTCTATCTTCGTCCTCCGGGTAGGCAAGCACTTGTGACTCCTCTGGTGTTGCAGGTGTTTATGGGCGACGGTAATCGCTTTCCATCAGGCGATACGTTTGCTCGTTTGCCCCCTATGACATAAAAAAAAAAACAAAAAAAAAAACGCTCGCCGCGCTGCCACGTTGAATCGCGATAGACAACCTTTGCATTCAGAAAGTCCCGACCCAAAATTGAAATTTGTATATTATAATCATAATTACATGAGAGACAAATATATTTTCTTTATCTTAAATAATATCCAAAAATAAGATTGATTTCGTAAACTTGTTTTATTTCGACGTTACATTTTTTTTTTCAAAAATGCTACATAAGAAATCACTACAGCATGTATTTTTTCTCTTTTGTTCTTTGCAAAATCTAACTATAAACTGTATTTTTTATGTGGCATGGCGAATGGGCTGAAACCCAGCGTGCGTATCTTAGGAGTTTTCACTGCGAGACTGCTGCGCTCTGGGTTTTGACTAAACTCTGGATTATATTCTCTTACTAAACTCGGTTTTCTAATTCAAGACCAAAAAAACTACGACAGATACGTCACTGTCAAAGTTGACAAAATTTAAATGACATCTGACCATGTAAATTATTGCACCAAATGTTTTAAATACCTAGAGTGTTACAAGTACAATACCCAGATTTTGTACCAAAAATCTCCGATGTTTAATTTTTTATTATCTCCTCTCGTATTTATGTAATAATAAATATATCTAATTATTTTGTTAAAACATAAGTTATCAATTAATAAATTATCTTAGTGTCTAATAAAGAATAAGGATTTTACTAATATTTTATTGTAGTGGTAACATTGTGGTAGTTTTTTTGGTCTTGAATTAGAAATCGTTAGTATAGAAGGTGCAACTTCGTACGCGTAATTTTTTTATACCGTAGTCGGGCAAAAAGTATGCTATAACCATCTTTGGATGTCCAGCTATCCCTGTACCAAAATTGGTTAAAATTTGTCCAGCCGTTTCAACGTGATGAGAGGACATAGGAAATTATGACCAACAGATGGCACCAGGTTGGCACGGCGCGTGCTCATACAAAACAGAATGATGATTCTGCATCACGCTGTTAATTTTTAGGGTTCCGTACCCAAAGGGTAAAAACGGGACCCTATTACTGAGACTTCGCTGTCCGTCCGTCCGTCCGTCCGTCCGTCCGTCCGTCCGTCCGTCCGTCTGTCACCAGGCTGTATCTCAAGAACGGTGATAGCTAGACAGTTGAAATTTTCACAGATGATGTATTTCTATTGCCGCTATAACAACAAATACTACAAATAAAATAAAATAAATATTTAAGGGGGGCTCCCATACAACAAACTTGTTATAGATTATATATATATATAGGTACGGAACCCTTCATGCGCGAGTCGGACTCGCACTTGCCCAATTTTTTTAGGGTTCCGTACCCAAAGGGTACAAACGGGACCCTATTACTGAGACTTCGCTGTCCGTCCGTCCGTCCGTCCGTCCGTCCGTCTGTCACCAGGCTGTATCTCAAGAACGGTGATAGCTAGACAGTTGAAATTTTCACAGATGATGTATTTCTATTGCCGCTATAACAACAAATACTAAAAATAAAATAAAATAAATATTTAAGGGGGGCTCCCATACAACAAACTTGTTATAGATTATATATATATAGGTACGGAACCCTTCATGCGCGAGTCGGACTCGCACTTGCCCAATTTTTTTTTCTGAAATCATGACCCGGATAGAAAAGTAATTTTCAATACAAATCTAGTTCTAAATCTATTTTATAATATTCGCTTATAATTCTAGTATTTTTGTTGTATGCCTTCTTCAAGGTGTGTAGATAAAGACATCAATGTTGTAGGACAGCCATTTGAATCCCTACAGACCGAGTTCAATGCACAACAAACCCAACTATTTGGAACCGAACTGCCATTGCAGGTGACAGTTGTTATTGACTTGTGTGTATGTTTCTTGTTACATATTCAATTGGGTTTTTCAACTACGCGACACGAATAGCGGCGATATCGATTTACGAAAAAGCCGCTTAGGTACTACTTTTTGTTCTGCTTTTTTTGTCTATATTATTACCCATAATATATTTATTTATTTCATATAATTGGTATAAACAGATTTTATGTACAGTACATGAATAACACATACTTACTGAATTAAAACTAAATGGTAAAATGATCAAGGTTCAAAAAACACCGCTCCCTGTCGTTCTGTTGTTTCTGGGCCAAATAGCCAAAATGACACTCGCAGCATTTCCACGCTGGATCGCAATGGACAGCCATTGTACCAGAAACGACTCGGAGCGGGGGTCTTCCCTCTTTTGCCTGTCTTTTCATTTCTTGTTTGTATCAAATTGTATACTTGTGACTTTGCGAGGCGACAGTGCGTGTTTTTCAAGGAGTGGCTGCCATCACGTGGCAGTGGACGGTAGAGCCTACGCCCTAAGTTGCATAAGCACTAATACAGCCATTATACAACGAATTTAAGCTGAATAAAGGGCTTATGCAACCTCCGTGCTACTTGGGTCTGGTGCGCAGCCTATTAGCGAGTGCGTAATAAGCAATTCTTGTTCACAAGCATGTGTATTTGTAATGTAATCAAATGCCATTTATGACTAGCATTCCCATCGCAAGTGTAAGTATTACTTACAAGTCATATTTAATTATCTTAATTTTGTTATGTACCTATATACTACAAGGTGTGTTGATAAAGACATCGATGTTGTACAACAACCATTTAAATCCCCACAGACTGAGTTCGATGCGCAACAAACCCGACTAAAATCGAACTGCCATTGCAGGAGACAGTTGTCATTGACTTGAGTGCATGTTCCCTGTTACATATTCAATTTGGGTGTTCAACTGCGCGAAACAAATAGTGTCGGGATCCAGGACTTTAAACATTCAAAAGTAGAACGTATTTTAGGAAAAAAAAAGAATGCTTTCGGTGTAGGTTAGTGTTTTAAATACTGTCGTCGAGTGTGTCAGTCTGAATAGTAATGAAGCCATTCGAAATCGTTTGGGTCTGTGTGACATACAATAACGTTAAACAGACCATTTTCATTCGGTACACTATTTATACCATTTTTTTAAGCTCCATCGTATCCGACGTTACATTTGAAGCAACGTTGAACATTTTGATAAAGAATATTTTTTAATTAACTTTCAGACATGAACAAGAATCTTTAATACAAATACCTATAATAATACAAAAAACAATTAGTAGGTACTTGTAACTGATGTTACACTGAATGGATTATGTTACAATACAATTATCTGTTAATCGAAATACCTACTCGTACGTCTGAAGCTAATTGTTTAAATTATTAGTAAATTTAAAACACTTATTATAGAAAAACAATAAATATTATAGGTACTTATTAACGTTTCTATCTAAAAGGCATATTACACGAATTGCGTCATATCTGTCGCTACCTACTACTTTTTTAGGTAATTACCAAAAAAAGGCTTCGTTTATACTTTCAATGACATTTATTTTTATACAGAGTGTGCTGATGATAACTACCTACTGTGAATATTTATTTATCAATTGACTTTAAAAGTGGCATGGCTATAATATAATAGAGAGTAAACTCTCATTCAAAGGCCGATAAAGGTCCAATAAGGCTGACGATTTCTGTTGTCTTATACATATAAAAAAATAGTGCGTGGAGGCCCTCCGCGCGGAAGAAGTGAAACTTCGTAATGTAGAAATGAAAATAGGAAGGGGTAGAAATTGTAATTTCAAAAGAGAAAACCTGACAATCAATCAATCAAAATTCACAAGAGACGTACCTTGACATAACCTTAAACCTGTCGCATTGTCCGTGGGATTGAATTGATTTTTAGTGAACTGGTATTGTTTCTTTAAGAAAACTTCTTCACTCTCGCTCGGTCTCTTTCTATTCCCCCTCCCCAGGAGCGTTGAACGGTTAACGCAACTGTGCTTTCCTACCCCTTCCACGGTAGCGTTAAACGTTTAACGCAACCGTTAAACGTTTAACGCAACCTTTTTGGAAGTCGCATTAGAAGTTTCACTTCAAAAATAAAAATGTCTACATTACTACGTTCCCCAAAGGAAAAACTGCATGAATACCTAGTACAAGTATGAGCAGTATGCACATATAAACTACTTCTATGATAGCTCAAAGTGCCCAAACAGCCCAAAAGCTATCGGATCACGCAATCCCCATAAATCCGAACTTGGCTTAGTCATTAGGTGGGTACTCTGAGGAGTTACTCCAAAGTCGAATTTCGCTCTTCGTATCATGTCGCCTTGCTCATTGAAATGTCGTTCATCTAAAGAGCAAGAGAGACGGCTCAGTCAGAAGCTTAAATTTAGATCTTAGAAGTAGCGCCCCCGGTAAAAGAGATGAGCTCTAATTTCCGCACATCATTTACGCTTAAAGAACATTGGAGTACTTTCTGATCAATTGCCTTTAAAACTGGCGGAAAGTTATAAGTCGTTTGCGGTTACTTGTGAATTCGTTTCATCGTTGTTTTGTCTCCGTTTAGCATTTAGGAAATGAGTTTTAGTAATCTATTTAATTATACATTTTTCATTGATAAATAAGTATTTTGCAACAATATTTTTAATAATTATTCCAAGAATATATTCGAATTTAAGTTTCTTTGGAACCGTACCGTACCGATTCATCATCATCGCGTACCGATTCAAAACATGTCGAGCGTTAATCGACTTCTACGAGGTATTTTAATATGTCTGAGACTCACGGTAGTTTTCCATGTTCATTGGAAACTTTAACATTTTTACGGACAGTACGTCGAGAGACGTCACCACGTCTGTGGATGGTGACTTATCTTTGTGAAACTACCACTCCGCCTACAGCTGAACATATCTCATAGTTCATATGTATTATATTCCTTGGTTCATATTAAAGGCATTGCCTTGAGCCGCCTTTGGCTAGAACTTTTTTGTATGAGTTTTATCTGAGCCGCAGCATATTATGAATTTCAAAATGGTCCTGTGCGCGCGTTTAAAATAGCATAGTTTTAAATCAATATTACTATGCTAATTTAATATGTAAAAAATACTTCATTTTACAACTTTACTTGCATGTTACTGAACTCAATAACGTTATTTACGTAAATGAAACGAATTGATAATAATAATTCTATAAATGTATGTATTTAAGAAAAAAATGCTGAATAAAAGCGAGTCGTCTGATTCTGAGGGTTATTAATTGCGTTTATTATATTTTACTTGGACATTTTGAAAGTACGCAATTCGATTAAAATAGCCGATCTTGACCCACAAAAAATAAAGGGTTTATGGGTTCCGTAGGGTCAGACAATTTGGCCAAACTACGCCATTATTCCTTAATTACAGATCCTGCCGTCCCTTTGATTTAATTAATCGATTGAGTTTTAGTGGATATGGTGCGGAATTTATTATCGGTACGTTTTATCAAACAGAGGATTGGCTTAACTAACACTAGCACAGAACAATACAGTAAGTACATTTATAATCTACACCAAATCCGCTTGAATAAAGTGTTTATTTATTTATTTTATTTATAAAAATCAGACATAGACAAAACCGGTACAGTAAACGGCAATAAAGTTTGCACATCGATCTTTGGAAAGAGGCAATCGGCTAATTTCGACTTCGTATAGCGATATCTGTGTCGCACACACCATGACGTTTGTTTTGTCAGTCGTGGTTCAAATGCGAGAGAGTGCAGTCGCATATCCAAGTCAATAATATATATAGAGTTGCTAAAACTTACACAAAATTTAATTTGTACTATGGCATCTATAGGGAAAAAGGTAAGCCGTTACTTTGCCAGTTACGCGAAATTATCTACAATGATTATAAACATTTTGTAACTGAAGCCAACCAATTTAAAAAAAAAACATGAGAATGTTAAATGTAAGTAATTACACTTTTTGTCGATCTTTAAACCCACATTTGAGTATCCTAGTAGTATAACATCAGTTAAAGGTAACGTAAAAGTAGAACAAGACAAATACTAAGTTAAATTATGCGCAGAAGAGTACATACTATTCCTGATTAAGTGTTAATAATAATATAATAACGGGCTGCCAGTACAGCAAATTTCTCGAAAGGGCCTCTTCGTGTTGGATCCTTATACGCACGCAAGCCTTCCAAAAGACCAGGACATATGAGCCCGAGACTCCAAGGTGAGAAATAGATAATAATAATCTCTTTAATTCCGTATACTATACACTCTACTGATAATTTTATCACAACCTTTTTTTAAAAAGAGTCTTTTATTATGTTGAAACTAAGGTATAGTAAATTACCAAAAAAAGTAAAAGAAGTCTTTAAGTTGCAATTAAAAAATCTTGCGTACCTGAAACATGTAACGTGGAACGATGTATTTTAATATTTGTTTCTATTTAATTATAAAAAAAGTATATTATGTCATCATAAAAATTACAACTATCCGACTTGAACGAACTAAAAAAAATAGCATACTAATACTAAATATATAATAAAATAAAAACACTGAACATTATTTTAAAGTAGTTTATATTCTATTCTAAGAGAAAGAATACATATGTCGATATTCCATTCGAACTTAAGAACACTTACAAATTTAAAGACCATTTTTTGTAAGGAATTCAATACATACTTCAGTATACCTTATAGGCGTTATACGGTAAAAGTAATTCTATAGGGATCAAAAGCCAAAGTATCAAACCATAAAAACGCAAAAGTGGGCGTAACGTACTCTTTTGGCTCGGCTTACGATTCGAACACCACGCAGTTAAAACAAAGAAAAAACAACCATAAAAGGTCTACACCGATAAAATAACGGTTAAAAGAAAAAAATTTGATTGAAACAGCAGGATTACCTACTCGTGCGTAGGTCACTGAGAATTTTACACATTTCCACATTTGAATTTCGAATGTTGTGTTTTTAAAGAATGCAAAATGTGTTTATGAAATGGGAGGTTTTGATGGGAGATCGATCGTCATTTATTTTTCCAGCTTACCTACTGTGTTAATACTGAACTAAAGTAAAATATTTAAATCAACTGAAATCAACTCAATTTTTTTTTACATTGTCTGAAAAGTACAAATTGCATTTCAATACCGTCAGGTAGCCACCAAAACTCACTAAAATTTCTGTAACTACTCTTTAAAACCTCCTATCCCATGTGTAGGTTGATACTGAGATACGAGCTTTATTATAAGTAGATATTTGTTACTGAGAGAGTTTTGGTTGTCAACATGATTTATTTAAGTTCTTTTAAAACTATACATTTACTTATTTCATAACATAACAAAAAGTAAACAAAAAAACTAATAATTGAAACGAATTAAATACTTACAGAAAAAAATCTAACCAAAAAGCCCGCCCGAGATTATTCTAGACGCAAAAGTGCCCAACACGCTTGCCGCGTTACCATGCCGGATTGCGGTGGACAGCCTCTGTACCCATACAATGGCTTAACGTGACCGGATTCGCTAGTGACAACGTAAACGATTTGTATGGAGAATATTACAGCGCCCCTGGCGATTACTTTGTAGAACTACAATTCTCCATACAAATATTTTATGCAGTCGCTAGCGAGTATGGTCACTGTAAACTCATGGTAAAGGATACTGCACCAAGAATGATGTGTTTAGACATTCTGCCCAGTGGCCAACAAGCAGGTAACAATATGTATACATTAACACTTTTGGTCCTCCACCTCGAAGGACCAAAAAATAATGTGATGTGTTATGTGTATTTAAATGAAATTATTTATGAATTTACAAGAATATTATAAAAAACTACATTTCTTTAGCTGTTGCTGATATGACATGACCACATGGCATTAATGACACAAAAAGAATAAACTAACAGTATGAAAGAGTTTCAATACTGAACAAATGGCTTGGAACGGATGTCATGACTCATGACGCCTCTATTCGATTTTATAGAACAGTTATGGGATATTTTGTACTCAACTACAACAAACCAAAGATAGGTTTTAATGTGGGTAAATTGACACCACATATATAATTATATAGCAATTAATTAATTAATGTTTGTAATGCAACGAATTGAAATGTTTAATTGACTACACTGATCATTGATTACATTAATGATAATTAATTGATTTGCTTGGATTGGGATCTCATTAAAATTATTCATTGGTTTGACTGGAATTGGGAATACTATTTGCAAAGATGTGCGTTCCCATTGAGGGTCCACGTTAGAATTTCGAGCTTTTGAATGTGTCAGTCTTTAGTAAAAGTTCTCAAACGATTGTAAATTCATCCTTTAATTTGTAAAAGTCGGCACTCAAAAGTTACATTCGGTTAAAGGTGGACCCTCAGTCGTGCCTGTCAGCCCTGTCAGGTACCCATATTTTATAATCTACTTAAAATTTACAACTGCTGTAAATGGCTACTCTTAGTAAAAGATTTGTAAAACTAATTTCATTAATTCTGATTCCTTTCTGATAATTCAATAAGAAAAAATTGCATGCAGAAGGTGGTCCCTCAATTGAACGCGATAAGTTCACATTAAGTGAGAACGATAGTAATATTTAAGACATAGGTGTGACTGAGAGTTAGTAAAAGTTCTTGAATCATTGTAAATTCATTATTTAGTTTGTAAAAGAAGCCATTCAAAAGTTACAATCGATTAAAGGTGGTCCCTCAATTGAAACGTTTGTCATAAGAATAAATCAATTCCCGTATCATTGGGTTGTTAAATAGACAATTGCTATAGTCTATTCGTTTGTAATTTTTTTTACTAACTATTGCTCCACCGAGCAGTATAAAAAAATGTACCGTTTTACTTAAAAAAACAATCAAAGGCCTGCGAAGAAATACTACACTCTAGGTGACCACATATTGGGTTTTTGTAGGATAAGTAAATAAAAATAATTTATGTTTGTTGACGTTAATTATTTTTTATACGGCCACACTATATTTATGGTTAATTTAATGGTCAAATGAATACAAAACAAAGTAACTCGAATTGTACTACATATTCTACAAGCACATAAAATGCACGCACGTAAGCGCACAAAGCCGCTGTCATTATTATAAAAAAGGAACCTAACAGCCTGGCAACGTTATCTTCTGCCTCCGATATTTCTTGCCAGTCTTGATTTGGACTAACTGCATGCTTTTGTACCCGGCGAAATACAAAACATTCAATTTCAACAACAATTCAGCCCTTAGTTCATCCAGGATTTACTTTGGCGGCAATACAGTTAGATTGGTTTTCAGGTGTTCTTGTTAGCTCCAATCTTACATTTTCCGCACTTTCTCCTTCATCTTCATCTCTTTGCGGTGGTTCACCCTGTTTCCTGTTAAGTGTTTTGTGTATATTTTCTTATTGTTTTATTTCATTTGTCACTATTTATTTTTGTAATTATGTTCTATGGCCTCGTCATGAATAAATGCATTTATTTCTTTCTTTCTTTCTTTCCCATTCATTTCAAAATTGGAAACCCTTTCCATACCTATTGATATATTTAGGTGCAATTATAATAGCAAAATTCGTCGATGCAAACCGAAGGTGTTACACAAATGGTTTTATTTTTATACGAATGCTCGCAATCTCAACTACGCACCACCAAAATACGCAGTGTTACAAGAGGAAAAAATCTGGGGAAACATTTGGCATGCAAAAACCTTAAAACCCGCTCCACGCCTTCCGAACCGATCTGATTTATCGGAAGAAATGTCCTAACAATTATTGCACTACACATTATCCGATTTCTTCCGATATATTGGACAATTTCACTATACATTATCCGATTGCTTCCGATAAATCGGATCGGATCGGAAGGTCTGGAGCGGGTCAATAGAGTCCGTGTTACTTAGTAGAAACCTAGGACTATATTGCTATCTCTGTAAAGCACGTCAAGTTTCTGCAAGAAAAAACGAGATAACAGTATATTTGTCTTTTAAAAAATATACAAGCCCATTTGTCAATTTTTTCTTGGTGAGATTAGAGATGGATAGATTGGGAGTATGGCGTTTTCTTTCTCTTATTGTCATGATAACCCCCAAACTTAAAAATAAAAAATAAATAACGTCAACAAAAAGTTATTATTTTTACTTACTTATCCTACAAAATCCTAATATGTGGTCACCTAGAGTGTAGTATTTCTTCGCAGGCCTTTGATTGTTTTTTTAAGTAAAACGGTACATTTGTTAATACTGCTCGGTGGAGCAATAGTTAGTAAAAAAAAATTATTAACGAATAGACTATAGCAATTGCCTATTTAACAACCCAATGATACGGAAATTGATTTATTCTTATGACAAACGTTTCAATTGAGGGACCACCTTTAATCGATTGTAACTTTTGAATGGCTTCTTTTAAAAACTAAATAATGAATTTACAATGATTTAAGAACTTTTACTAACTCTCAGTCACACCTATGTTTTAAATATTACTATTGTTCTCACTTAATGTGAACTTATCGCGTTCAATTGAGGGACCACCTTCTGCGTGCAATTTTTTCTTCTTGAATTAGCAGAAAGGAATCAGAATTATTGCAATTAGTTTTACAAATCTTTTACTAAGAGTAGCCATTTACAGCAGTTGTAAATTTTAAGTAGATTATAAAATATGGGTACCTGACAGGCACGACTGAGGGTCCACCTTTAACCGAATGTAACTTTTGAGTGCCGACTTTTACAAATTAAAGGATGAATTTACAATCGTTTGAGAACTTTTACTAAAGACTGACACATTCAAAAGCTCGAAATTCCAACGTAGACCCTCAATGGGAACGCACATTTTGCAAAGTAATAAATAATAATATAATAATAAGCCTTTATTCTGAATAAGAAACAATGTGTAGTTAACAATTGTTTTTTTTCTTTAAAGTATGTCTCTCTTCTCAGAGTGCCTGTTGGCATAGGCCTCCTCCAACTCCTTCCACTGTCCTCTATCAAGTGCTACCCTAGTCCACTGAGGTCCTAGAGTTGCCCTAATATCATCTTCCCAGCGTCTTGCTTGGTGACCTCTTTTCCGCCTGCCGTCTCTGGGGTACCATTGGGTCACTCGTTTGCTCCATTTCTCTACCCTGTCGCGTAGCATGTGGCCTGTCCACCTCCATTTCTGCTGGTCTATTCGCTTGCCAATGTCCGCTACCTTAGTCCTCGATCTTATATCGGTGTTCCATATTCTGTCACTTAGTCTTACTCCAAGCATATGATACTCCTATCCATTGCTCTTTGACATTTTGCAAGCTTCTCTTGGTGTTGAGCTGTTAGTGACCAGGTCTCACAGCCATATATCAAGCACGGGAGAATGCAGGTGTTAAATGTCTTCCTCTTTTTGTGCATGCCTAATTCTTTACTTTTCATTATCTCTTTCAGCGACCAATATTTTCCCCATCCATAAGCTATTCTTTTATTAATTTCTTTGGTCATTTGGTCGCTGGGAGAGATAATTTGTCCCAGGTACACATACTTATTTTGCAAAGTAGCTTAATGGAAATAATTGGAGTGTAACGCTATAGTCGTCGGAGAATACATTCAATTCTCAAAATACGCTTTGAAAATAAAAACAAAATAAGAATTATAAATAAATACAGGGTGGCTCATTAAAATCGGTTAGTATGGGAAAGTCTGAAAATATAAGACATACGAAGATCTGTTCTTAGGAACCATGTCATCGATTTTAATAACAAGAAAAACTGCATTCATACATTTGAAAAAAAACCTGTACTTAACTCAGGAATCGAACCCGGTTGTTTGATTAAAGTATCTGAAAACAATGCATTTCATTCATTTTAAACATCATCTTTCATAGAGAAATTTACTGCTTAAGATAAATTTACACAATCGATATCTAAATAGAAATAGTGTAAGTTTATTTATTCAAAACAACCGGGCTCGATTCCCGAATTGAGTACAGGTTTTTTTTTATATATGCAGAAAAACTGCATTCATCAGTTTTTCTTGTGATTAAAATCGATGACATGGTTCCTAAGGACAGATCTTCGTATGTCTTATAGTTTCAGACTTTCCCATACTGACCGATTTAAATGAGCCACCCGGTATAGTGTAACGGTGGATGGAGCAAGATAAAGTATAAACACTAATCAAATGTTCCTAATGGTGTGTGATGTTTCATTATGTACCTACAATTTTGTAAAAGTATAAATAGAAGATAATCATAATTATCTATTTTTATATACTAAAAAGTAATCATAATCAAAAGAAATTCTAAAACACCAACAAAAAATTAAGCCAACTTCTTGAAAGGCTTTCTTTCAAACTAATATAAATTGCGGGGCTTATTACGTTGTACGTGAGTATTTGGTGTAGTGAATTTATCGAGGCATTAGGATGAATCCCTGGCCTTTTGTCGCGGGTGCCCTAAACAGAATTCTCGACGCAGGTGGACATTGATATTCAGCAGTCGTGTGCCGGGGTTAGCGACGAATTTTAGCAACAACGTAGGGTTTCCTTACTACGGTCGCTGAGAATAGGAAAACTCCCGGAAGATTATACGGTTTATTTGGAGCAAGATTCTTGTAAAATATTAATAAATTTCTGTCAAAAAAATCATTTTAGTGACAAGCTTTTATAGCTGACTATACTTTTCTTTGCATATCCATCAAATGCTCACTGAGATGACTCTAAAGAGCCCAAACTCGGTAGGATTTCTTTCTATTAAAGAGTTCCTTTGGCCACCTTCCGGCGCCATCATCAGATCAGCCCCATGGTACCATATTATTGTATTGTCAACAAAGTTAAGTACCTAAGTATGCAAAATTTCAGCTCAATTGGTTGACGATATCTGCTTCAAAATTGAGTTGCAAGATTCCACCCGAACAAGAGCGTCAAAAATTACTCAGTCCTTCAAAGTTACCTAAACTTGAGATATGCATCCCCAAGACGTTTGTGGAGTCATTTCTTTTCCAAGTTGAAGTTCACAAAGTATCTACTCTCAGCTCAGCCCGCTGTTGTTCAATCTGACAACGATATTCATAACATAACGCAGAAAATCCAAAAAGAGCTAGCATGAAGTACCTATGTCATGGGGATAAGTCCTTTCTCTTTAGTTGTGGGTTCTGTATACCAAATTCTCCTCGACGATGGTAGACAACCTATTCGTATTCCCCAATCGTACCCAGAGGTTAATTTCTGAAGCAACGATAGCTTAATTTCTTCGTATACTTATCATTCCCACAACTCTAGCCCGCAATGTGCACAGTCGTAAATAAAGATTTATCATATGCGACAGAGGATGGTAAGTCATAAATGACGTCCGTTCCGGTATTATGATCATAATTTTCTATTAGTAAGACACAGGTAGATAAGAACTTTTATACTAACAACGCAGACTTATTTTCTTTAGTAGCACAATCAAAGGTTATATCACCTTGGCTTAAGAACTATATAGCGACACTAATAACTTGGCTTCATGCCTCATCCAAATTGTAGTTCACCAGGGATCTCCTCTAAGCCCGCTGTTGTTAAATTTGATAGCACTCTACATAACGCGAAAAATACAAAAAAAACATGGAGTAGGTATGTCATGGGGACAAATCCTTCCTCTTTAGCCGTGGGTTCCCTGCATAGAATTCCGCTCAACGCAGGTGGACACCGTATTTGATATTCCTCCATCGTAACCCGGGTTTAGCGAAGAATTTTCGAAGCAACGTAAGCTTCATTTCTTTCCAAACTCACCGTTCCCACGACCCTAGCCCGCAATGTAATAATGTGAAGGACGCCAATAATAAAATTCAATTATTTTCTCTCTCTGTCCAAGCTTTTGTCAACATTACGGATCGCCCGCATTTTATATTATAACAAAGCTTTTTTTGCTCAGCTTAGTGGCTAATTCGATTAGATTCGTTAAATTTATTCGTAAGCGATTTCGTTTTTATTTCCTTGCCCACCGTGTGTTGGGTGGCTTTTGTTGGATATTTTTTATCCTGTTGTATAGGCTTTGGTTGTTGTGACGCATTATTTAATTTACCTAAACCCATATTGTTCCATTACTATAACAAGTTCAGACTCTAAACATAAATACCTACATTACCTGGTAGAAACGGCATTGAGGCCAAGATAATCAAAATCAGAGATATTATTTCTTAACATTGCGATGTATTTCATATATTTATATCAAATAAAATCTATTTTATGATGATGAATATGTGTATAGGTTAAGGTAGTGTATGCAACATAATTTGGCATTAAAACACTCGTGTGTTCCTATTTCTACTATATTATGTATATCTACTCGCCTTCGGCTCGTTTCATAAAAGCAAACTCGTCTTTTATGACCTCTAAATATGTAACAGTTACAACAAGTGCTATTATTTATACCCATATTTTGTTTAATTACCATATCAGGTTCGGATACTACAGGTAAGAAAGCCATAAATTTTACTATACAGCGGCGGCGGCGGGCATGGAGGAACGTCATCGGTGAAGTTAATATTTCATAACGTTACCATATATGATGATGTTACGATAACCTCGCTTGTGCTACCACCACCTCATTTATTCCTCGCGGGAGTTACTGGTAGTACTGAGTACTTCATACATGCATTAAAGAAAATCTATGATATAATTATGAATATGTGTGAAGATAAAGAAGTTTATGCAACTGTACATAATTAGGTCATAAAACAAATACCTCTTATTTTAAGAACTCTCATTATGTTACAGTTGCATAAACTGCTATAATAAAACTACTAGTAAAGAGACCCTTTGTAAAATAAAGAAACTAAACACGGAATGTGGAATTCGCGTAACTAAAAGCCGCAATTCTGGATTTTGAATTAATTGCTGGCATCACTAACAGGAGTACTTTACGCTAACTCCATTCACATTTTAATAGGCTAGTTCAGAGGCCATAGCTGCTTTGCAATTAATGAGAGAAAACCTGGCCTGTATTCGACGGAGATTTGCGATATCTCCAATTTTGCGATTTGTCGAACTTTATCAAAACCATGGCGTTAAAGAGTTTCCAAATAAGCGACGTCTCAGTTTTATTCACGTAAATCTCAGGTAGGTACGAGTATATCATATTCAACTGTCATTAAAACGCGATATTTGCGATCCCAGCGGCATAAGGTAATATTTCACGTTACTACTCGGGGAAGGTAAGTTTGCACCTGATATCTATGGGGCCGCATATAAATGAGGCGTTAACTTAACGCAATCGGGCAAGGGAGATATAATATGGAATTAAAGCCCATAAGGATGCCGATTTTCGCAATTTGAGCCGCATTCAGTGATATTAACAAGCTTACATGTTACATGTTACTTACATGCTTACAAAAGAAGATAATGCAAGACTAAAATACTAACGCCTGTTATATCAATTTTAGCGATATGACTTGTCATCTATCACTATCAAATTAGAGTATCATCTCAATGAGAAAAGCACTTCGAACAGTGCACATTGCTTGAATAGACATATAGTGGTGATATTTTGTACTAATATAATAAGAAACGTCGAATATTGCTCCTGTATTTGCAAGGCAAGGAGCAGTTAGCGACGTAATTGTGTAAAGTTAATTTCCGACCCCCTTGGATAGGATTATACGTTTCGGAATAAAAGTTATGTTGTTTTATTAAAAATAATAATTACGTATATTTTGTTTGTTAGGCTCATCATAAAATGCGACAATAAGTATAACCATGTGGCCTACTTAGTCGTAAGTTACATTTACACATACAAATATAATACACATGTACAATACATTGTATTTATATACACAAATATAATTCTTATAAATATATAATAATTACATAGATATATACACGTATACATATAAATACATACATAATATTATAAGCCATCATATTACATACATAATGCCTACCTATCGGTCGAGTATCGATATATCGATAAATATATCGATACATTCATTATCGACCTACTGCACCGCACCGATAGCGGTTAGCTACAAACCGGCTGGACAACGTCGCTGCGCCCGCGCGCATGCTTAGAGGTCAAAGCAGTCACTACTCATATGCGACGCCGAACGCACGCTTAACGCTCTCGCTATCTGTTTACGCGGCTTGCATTGTTTTGCCTTATTTACTATAAATTACTGCCTGTTTTCTACTTCCGTGCTTTCCTATAAACTGTTTTTCTGCCTATAAACTATATCTGTGCTTGTGCTTGTGCCTCTTGCTCTTCTGTGCCTTCTGTATTGGATTCTTTGTGTCTACCTGGACAATACATCGATAAAACTGTAAGTGCAGTGTTTTATTGACATCAACACCTGGTAGGCCACTACATACCATACCCAAAACCATAATTCTTAAAATAAGAGGCCTTTGATGTTAAAATGGCGTCTTCTTGATCTGGTTTAGTTCGAATTAACATTTAAAATGATACTGCCTTTTTTATTTTATTATCAGTATAATTAAACAAAAACTGATAATTTAGGATAAATGGAGGGCTAAAAGAAAGATCTGGCTAAGTCACATTTGCAAAATTATACAGTATACTTAGACAATTGAAATTGTCAAATAAGGTATAATGAGTCGTTAAACAAAAAAAAATGAGTCTCCAGTCCAGGGAAAGACTATGCTAGTCCCGGGAATTCATAGGGCAGCCGCACAAAAAAGGTCCAAGGACTGCAAACCCTACCAGCATTGCATGATGAACTAAGAATGTTTCTGCCCATAGATTGAAAAAATATTAGCCAGGAAGAATCTGTAAAAATATGACTAACAATGATCTAAAATAACTGATATATGGACTCATAAACGAAAAACAAAGGTATTTACTTGTTCGAAACAATATTTTAAAATAAAACTAAACACCAAATTAATACCTGGTTCTAAGAGGACCACATCTCCCAAACGAGTTTTACAAGCCACGTCCCGAGACTTCGACTCGTCCCCAACACGACGTCGCGTAATCATGTTTAATGACACCGTTTATCGTCACCATTACTATTAGAAAGTTTGTTCCGCTTGTACCCAGCTTGTTCGCAGCCTGCAGCCCATTTTCATGGCACGAATTTTCTACAATGGCGGACTTGTAACACGTTTTGTAATTAGAGCAACAAAACTGACAATTAGAATGAAAAATCTCTTAAACTTAACTGTTTCGCTGCCGGGGGTTAACAACATAGGTACCTACCTACGGTTTATACAAGGACGAGCACTAAAGCTGCTTTTGTCTGTAAAACTGAACAAAGGCAAAGGTTAATAGGCTGTTGCTGAACCAGCGAGCTACATCTTGGACACCGTAGTCACTTACCGTCAGGTGATACTGAGCTTGAAGTACTACTACTAATATGGCTAATATGCACTCTTACTCTTTCTCTTTCTCCTTCTCTTTCTCTTTCTCTTTCTCTTTCTCTTTCTCTTTCTCTTTCTCTTTCTCTTTCTCTTTCTCTTTCTCTTTCTCTTTCTCTTTCTCTTTCTCTTTCTCTTTCTTTTTCTCTTTCTCTTTCTCTTTCTCTCTCTCTTCCTTACTATAAGTATGTCCCATATGGACTGGTGGGGTCAGCCTTCCTTATACCCCTCCACTTCGTCCTATTCTTGACTAACCCGTGTTGAAACCATTTTCTACTATGAGGTTTGGGGTACTGTTCCATTTCGTATAGCCTTCGTATTTTTTTTATTATAAAAATCTATTTCGCGGATAAAACGCGATATTTGCGATCCCAGCGATATATTATACACAGAAACTAAAATCGCTCTTTAATGAAAACCTAATCAGTTACTTCCAACAATTGTATTTTACTTATTCATGTGTTTCACAGCTCTTGTCAAACAATCGAAAAGTCAAAGAAAATCCTGTAACAATGATCACAATCTCGTAACAAAATACTCGACACTAATCTGAATAGCGCGCAACCACAAACTCCTAAGCGAATTCCAGCCTGACCTTTTGATTCCCAACAAGTAATAACTGTCTGGACAACGGAAATATTAGCCTCTCTAACGCTGGAATTTTCAATAAAATGTTGTTCGGATACGGCCCTATTGAAGAGGATACTACTATTATTAGATCAAGTATGTTTTGAAGGAAACTGGTTTTGTACCTAAGATTTTTGGTGTAAAGCCGAAAATACCTATTACATAGGTATTTATAAATCTTTAGTTGACAACACAACAAGAACAACATGAGATACGCAAGCTAGCATAGTAGTTACAAAAGGGTAGTTATTCGAGTTCATTACACAACCATTATTTTATAGGTGTATTTACCTAAAAGATATCAAAACTCCTGTGTATACAGGGTGGAACAGATCGAAGGACTTTTAAGCGAACAGGGAACTGTTCAAACTGAGTACTTAATTTTTCACCAATGAACTATGTAAATATTTCTATCCATTTTTGAGCTACAGTTTGTTAAACATTAGTGCAAAAATCTGCAATACCAACCCTAGCATCAGTTGAACATTTATGTTAAAGACAAGTGACAATTTAAAATGTAAATAAAACCTTTGAATTAGTAGGGTTGTCACTGATATTAAAATATTTTATTTTGATGACTTTTTTTTACTTTTAGATCCAGCTTCTCAGTTATAATGGGTCGGTTGTAGATCACTCAGATGACCCTATTCTGTCAGCGCAGTCTTTACAAATGTTCCACCCTGTATACATTTTTACTTAAGTAATTTTTTTTATTTCTTTTTAATATATTTATTTATCTTTTTCGTAGTATTGAATGCTACGTTGTATAATTTGAATAAATAAATGCGCCCGCGGTATTACCCGTTATTACATTACATTTTTATTAAAAGTAGCTTATGCTACCTTCATACCAAAATTTATCAAAATTGGTCGAGCCGTTTGAGCATGAAGAAGTAACAAAACATACAAACGCATAAAAACAAACACACTCACAAATTTTCGCCCTTATAATTTAGTGTGATGTGTTTTGTTTTATAATAAACTAGCGACCCGCCCCGGCTTCGCACGGGTGCTATGCTGATAAATTATGCATGTATTATACATATAAACCTTTCTCTTGAATCACTCTATCTATTAAAAAAAACCGTATCAAAATCTGTTGCGTAGCTTTAAAGATTTAAGCATACAAAGGGACATAGGGACAGAGAAAGCGACTTTGTTTTATACTATGTAGTGATTCACGTCAATAACTGTTGAACAACAACTATTGGGTGTCTTACCCTAGTTGCATTTATTATTGTATTCAAATGGTTTTTAAGGGGTAAAGATTACTCGCGTCCACAAGAAGATTACCCTGTGTTGCCTTGCACGTGTCCCCCGAGTGGTGCTAAAGAGTAATCAACCTTGGCTGCTACACTGCTCTCAAAGAGTCTCGTAGCCCTATCAGATACTATACAGAAGCGAATAAATACACAATGCCCAGGAAGGCGGATTTTAAGAATCTACGGATATGAGATCTCGGACCTTCAGTCGAGATCTGACAGATTAATGTAGAAGGTCTAAGTAAATCAAAATGACAATATATATCTAAACTTGCTTTAGAACATAGGTACATAAGTTCGACGTCATAAACCTCCAGAAAACATACATGAAAGACGATCAGGATATCCGGAACAGAGGCAACATACCAGGTTTCACCCTTACTAAAGCTCTAAACCACAGTAAATATGGCATCGTCACCCTACGTCAAGTCTGAAAGATGCACTTGTGAGAGAAGCTCGCAAGATCTGGGACAATCCTCGCCTCCTCATACACGATGAGTTTACAGATCCCGTAAAGAGCCATTTGAAGACCAGAAACCCAACCTATCATATAGTCTCAACAGTCAACACTCTCCAAAGAGCATTTCACCATCAACCGTGAGTAGACGGGATCATGGAGGGTGATAATGGATGGTAAACCAAGTTCGAAGATTATCTCAGGTGCTAAATTCGAAGGGTCAGCTATCAAGATTAGACCAACATGGTGCAACCTCAATAGACTGCGCACGGGACAGGGTCGTTGTGCCTTATATAGATATCGTTGTGGCTGGACGAACTCCCCCGCATGTTGCTGTGGTGCTGAAGAGCAAAGTATCCAACATATCTTTCAAGAGTGCCCGCTTACTCGATACACTGGAGGTTCCCGGAAGACCTGATGACTTTGAAAGACGAAGCAATTAAGTGGATTAATTCTTTAAAGTTACATTTATAAATTGTTCTGTATCTGTCCCTTGTAGCCATACGATAAATAAATAATAATGGTTTTTAACAAAACTTACAACTATGCAAGTCATTTTTTCTAGCTAGCAATTATATTTTTTGGAAAAGCCCACCTCTTAAAATGCTGAAACTAAATAAATATCATTATTGGAATTTCACCGATTGCCGTGCACTAAATTTAAGCATTATGTTGATAAATAAATAAAATAGAACAGTCTGTAACAGAAATTTCTTAAAATCTCTAGAAAATCAACACTAAACACGCTGCCTAAAGTGAAGCTAATCAACTATAACATTCTAATTAAGTTTTCGGTTTCTTCATTAGGGTAATTGAATAGCTTCAAACAAAAGTAACCGGATACATGCAATTGGGCGGATTTCCGGAGTAATTCGACGTGCGTACACTTAGCGTAAAAGGGATTCGAGAAAATTCGAGAGCTAGCCAACCGACTTCTATTTACGGATGTGAGGTGAGCTCTTTAATTTGATTAGACACGTTAACTTAGCTCTCGTGTTAGGTTACGGCAAAACTAGAATCGTAGGAGATTTTATGTATGCAGTGGTTTGTTGGATTTATGATGATTGAATTTTTCCATTGTATCACATAATCACTTTTTCACAAAAAATTACCGACTTCAACGCAAAGAAATTTTATTTCCGATAACAACGAGTGACTATAATAATAATAATAATAATACTATACCTAAGTACGCACCGATGCCAGTTCTTGAGAATGGTCGTGCCACGCTCTATTGGGATCGATCTATCATCACGGACAGGACTATTGTAGCCAATAAGCCTGATATCGTGTTCAACATCACCATCCCCCATGACGAGAACCTTGTGAAGGCCGAGAAGGACAAACTCAGTAAGTACCTTGACTTGGCTCACGAGGTAACCGCCATGTGGGATTTTGATTCAACGATCATTGGTCCCGATAGTCGTTTCGGCGAACGATCTTATAGCGAAGAGTCTCGACAAACATCTTAAGAGACTCTCGCTAGATGGCTGGATCAAGGGTCAGATACAGAAAGCGGTACTCCTGGACACGGCGCGCATTGTCAGGAGGTTCCTCTCTCTGCAGCCCTAACCACCGGTAGCCTGGTCCCCGCCCCGCTTCCGGCGGCACCCTAGGTTTGGTTTTTTATAATGTATTTATATTTTGTAATTACCTTATTGTATTTTACTTTTTATATAAATTATTGCTAAAAACCTAGCCTAAGACGAAAGATTAATAAAGGAGATAATAATACAACTAACGGACTTAACCTGCCTGTAATAATTTAAAAATTATCCCCATCTAACCATTAAGGAGTTGTAGCTTCCATCATGAGCTCAACATAATGAGATGATGACTACCAGACGCAAATACCTGAAATAACTTTATAAAATTCACAAAAAATATTATTAGTGCTTATAATTGCCCTCGATTTGCCTGGGATCCACCAACTGAGGAATATACACTTTCAAATTAAAAATGAATTTCGAGAATCAGTTCACAACTGGCGGAAAAATTGCGTAACATGATGGTAACATGCATATATAACAAAAAAAAACATAGTTAAACCTCCTCCTTTTTTGAAATAGGTTGAAAATGACAGGTACCTTAACAATTTTCCATCGCGCTATTAACTCCTTTAGTGCAGAGCCGCTCGAAAAAATAACTGTTTAGCTCCTAAGTACACTTCTTGAGTTGCTATATTATCATATTCCGATCAAGCAAAGCAACATTTTTACATGACCACAGGATTGCGTTTCCTAACATTAAATTTGCCAGACAAAATAATGAGCATCAAATTAAAATTATAAACTTAACATTAACACACTCAGGTTAGAATTAATTCTTTGCTCTCCGTGTGAGCAACATTGTTTTTCCAGTTGTTCCATAATTTTCCGGAGCACACTAAACCCGCTACACTGCTTCCAGACCGTATGTTACGCTACGTTTGCACAATTTCTCTTAACAAAAACGTGAAGGGAAATATAATTGTTGAGGCCACTGAGCGCGGCAGCTGGCGCTCTACGCATTTGTACAGTTAGCCGAAAAATTGGCCAAAAATGTTCAAACCTTCGTCAACGTTCAAAGATTAGATTGATACTTCACTATGTAACTTCAAAGTAGAAGTATGTTTTTTACCATTATAAACCTTAAATGAAATTTCCTCGACTTTGCAGTTTCGAACATCTTAAATTCAAAAAATTATAAAAATAAACTGATTACACCTCTACTGACATGCACATGATTCTGTTTTGTAGAGATAGCAAATTTTATCTACTTTCTGGAGTTATGCTATTGCTAGCAAATAAAAGAACTTTGACTTTATGCATAATAAATATCTGCAAAATGGTAACTTTAACTTTCCATGTTCACAGCCACAAATGTGAGTTGGAATAAAAATGCGAGTAATAATATGATTAACAGATTCTGGCACGAATGGTTTGTTATGTGGCAATTCTGATCACTTAATTACTTTGAATAGAATAGAATAGAATAGAATAAAAATTTATTCGTTAACATACACAAAGTGGACAACAAATATTAGAAAAATAAAATAAAATAATATCGTTGTTGTGTATGCCACGAAAAGGTCACACCTCAGCATAAATGCTGGCCCGGGAACCAGCGATGGTCTTCCGGTGAAACCTATCGGTGACGCCACGGTGAACCGCACACACACGGCTGCACTCTTAGACTGAACGCAGCGTAAGCGCTTGTCAATGCCAAGACAATGACATTGACAAGCGACAGTGCTGTCAATGTCACTGCAGACCGTTAGCGGAAAAAGAGAAAAGAAAAGAATCGAATGCAATGCCGAAATGTGTACAGCTCATTAACATTTAACAGATTACATTTTACAAGTAATACAAGTGAAAAATAGTATATAAAGATTACAATGAATGTGGATATTTAAGCAAATAACTAAATTCATATAAAAGATCAGTAACAAACGAAACACTGTACAGTAATGCCAAAAACTAGACAAAGACATGAAATATAAGGCGACAAATAACAATACATTGGTGCAAAACAACATAACATATATAAGGGACATAAAACCACGGTAAGAATCAATAACATATCAATAACATAAATCATTACAGGCAGCTCGTGTCTAGCCTCAAAGCTGCTTGATTCCGCTGATGTTCAAACATAAATTTTCGTAAATTGGTTTTAAAACTCTTGACATATTTTAGGTAAAGGTACTTTGATATTTATTATTCATGATAATAATAGTTAAATTGATAATATAAGATTCTTATATGTCTAGTGTCTATTTATATTATTGTATATATGTATATGTTAGTTTATGTATATCTATTTATGTATGTGTATATTTACCCATATGCGTACTTGTTTTCTGTTAGTATCTAATTATGTGCTCCCTTAGCCCTCTGCTGCACCTACTCTGTATTAAGTTAATATTTTCATCAATTGCATTACTCAAAGGTTGTCTGGAATAAATCGCTTTTTAGCGATAAGACCGCCTGTTGTCTATCGTTATTTATAAATTGTATTTGTCTTGTTTCCTTTTCGTAAACTTTTATCGGTGTGCAATAATAGTAGTTTTTGATACAAGTGTGGAAAGTATGTCATTTTTAACGAGTCCCGAGGAGTCTTGGCCTGAGCCGCAAGGCGAAGGTCAAGACTCGGGACGAGTTAAAATGACACTTCCACACGTGTACCAAACAACGTTTTTTAATACATTTGCGAAAAATTGCAATTATACAAATTTAAAACAGTAATTGAAAGGGGCAATTATATTTATTTCTGTCTGTTAAAAATTAAGAGTAGGTACCTACAATTTTTAGAGCAATTGTGAAGGATCGCATTTAAGGCCTTTGCTGGTAAGTTTAAAGATTTATTAAAGTTTTTAATAATTCTCTTTTTCTCGTTTCCAGCCAATAAAATGTTCATAGACGGCAATGTAATTTTTCTTTCGATTTTGCGGGTAAAATACTCTCACTTGCAATTTTTGCCTTGGCTCGTATATATGGCGGTGTTAAATCTATTCTGGTAACATCAGAATCCATCATTTTCTATCAAAAACTCTTATTTTATAAATCTTACGTGTCATTTATACATAAACATAAATCTTGAATACAAAAGAAAGTTTTACTTTTAATTGTAATATTTTTTTTCAAGATGGCGTCGGCTGTCATCATTCAGCCAAATCAAAAGAAATAGTTTTAATATTTCAGAAGAGATATGATAATGTTACACAGTAATTTAATTGATTCCAGACAATAAACATCGTGAATCTGTTTTTAGTTCTTTACATTTCATATAATTGTAAATAAATATATTATTTAATACACAAAAATAGCGATTATTCATAATTATTATGAATTTATAAAGCAGCGCGTGGTTCACGCTTAATACTGTATTTTCTAATCTGTGACAATACTTTTCTTTTTATTTTTTTTTAGGTCACGCATAATACTCATTTGCTCATTAAATAAGAGTCACTCAAACAAATTATTAAAACCGTTTTTGAATATTTTTAATAGATAACCCTTTGATTGATCCAATATGCAATTTAAATATTTTAAGCATAATTATAAGATATACACTTGCAATGCTGTATGACGTAATAAATAAAGTCGGAAAGTGATTGACCTTTATTGGATGTATGAGACATGACGTGTTAGTACAACAGAAAATTAAAAAAAATTGAAAAGTAAAAAGCACTAGTTCGAAATATCCAACTTTTCGCACGATTTGCAGCTATGAAAAGTACCACTTTTTGAGCAACTGTATTAAAAAGTATTGTTGTATTGTATTGTATAAGTACAACTCTTTTCTGATCATTCTTCCGTATTGTGACTGTACACTAGTACACAAACATCAAGTGTGGGCAACTAAGACAATGATACTTGTGACCTTTTCGACTCTATTTCATGAATATTTGTGTCCAAACGTGGGAAACCTCTATCTTGGCTGACTGTACAATAGCATACGCTCGTTCGATGGAAAATTTTACCTTTTGAACCTTTTCGTATGTACAATGCACATGATGACTGTCCTACGCTCTACGCTGCAAATTATTATGTTTTTATTATCAAGGACAAGGACCTTATTTGTGACTACAGGACAAGAGGATACGGCTTATTGTGTCACCAATCTGCTAGCACATAGCTTATCCGATTAGGTCGATTCATTTGTAATAATATATGTAGGTATATATTATATGGTTATGTATTTATATATTATACCACAATTTTTTGCACTAACCACCATTTTGTCTGCTTTACCTTAAAGTTGACTGGTGGCATCAAGTCCGCTTTTTGTACGAAAGCTTTTTCTTTCGTGCAATAAAGATAAAATAAATGAATATCAATGCGATCGAATCAGGCTTTCCATCTGAAAACTGTGGGAGCTAAAAAATCCAAGGCCTAAGCGGCACGTTCGCAAAGTTAGCCGACAGACGTCGCGCGTCGGCAGGCGTCTGCAATTTATTTAATGTGGCCCCGCCTACGTTTTATGACGTTTTTTTTCACCCTGCCACGATGATACCTCCTCATCTTATTGAGCCGTTTGCTTCACTTCCCTCGGGAGAAGTTTTATTAAGTGACGGTGCTTCGCAGCTTCCCTAGAACGTTTATTTGATGCGAGGAATTTTGGCAGCGCCTAATTTTTGCGGGGGCTTGCAAATTAAGCAGTTTTTTTGTGAAATTTCAAAGCTCGTAACATTTGATTTTTTTTCTTTTTTTTTTTATAAATTACCTACATTGATTACGGTATAATTAAATATAGTGTCTCCTGTTATGTTTTTATAAACAACTAGCTGTGGCCCGCGGTGCTACCCGCTCATCCCACGGGAACACTCAATTTATTCGGGATGAAAAGTATCCTATGTCCTTTCCCGGGTCTCAAACTATCTCCATACCAAATTTCATCTAAATCGGTTCAGCGGTTTAAGCGTGAAGAGGTTACGGACAGACAGACACACTTTCGCATTTATAATATTAGTAGGTATGGATATACGTAACACAAAAGAATGGTGATGGTTTTCATGTTCTTGCTAATAATCTGCATTGAATTTGTACATTACTGCAGACGCCCTGAAAGAAGGGCTTGTTGGGTGAGTAGGTATTACGAAGCTGGCAAGCCCTTTTCTCGGCTAGGCATATATTATGCTTTTCTTAAACAATGAAATAAAAAAATCCACCACTCAAAAAAAAAAAAAAACAATTCAGCTGTTTAGCCGAGTCGAGTTGCTCTGCCCGCAACGTGATACTTTGAAGCCTGTTATGGCGACATTTCATTGCATGTTTGAGATTTTTTTGTATTGTATCAAAAAGGTAGACGCGATACATTATCACAACGTTGTAATAGCGCGAGTTTAAGTATTCCTACCATGAAATACATTATAATATAGCTGGTCACGTAGTGATTTATTGAAAGTTATTTCGCTCAGGCCAGAGCCCCCGGGCGCCCGCTTATGAGATCGGTTATTTACACAGGGCCGTATACCGACTGCGCCCTTTCAAAACCGCGTGTATAACTTTCGTCTCTTTTGAAGTAGTCGTTTAATTAAGTATACAGGGTGCCATACATTATCATCGCTTTCTTTATTTAGAAAGTAGGAATCATGTTTACAAATGAAGCGAAATTTGAAAAATTTAATGATTCGGACAGGATTCGAACCTGCGTTTCCAACGGCTTTCCGGGCCAACACGGGCGTCCTCCCAATTGGACCACCGAATCAGATGTCAGAGCCATTGAATTTTTCAACCAGTTGCTTCGACATGCCTTACGGTGGCATCATAGCGCCATCTACCGTAAAGATTTAGACTTTATCGTCGGCACCATCGTCTCAAGTTTGTTGAGAACATCAGTCTGATTTGGTGGTCCAATTGAGAGGACGCCCGTGTTGGCCCGGAAAGCCGTTGGAAACGCAGGTTCGAATCCTGTCCGAATCATTAAATTTTTCAATTTTCGCTTCATTTGTAAACATTTAGTTAACGTTAGCAGACGTTACTGCTTTAATAAAAATTGGGCAAGTGCGAGCCCGACTCGCGCATGAAGGGTTCCGTACCTATACATATATATAATCTATAAAAAGTTTGTTGTATGGGAGCCCCCCTTAAATATTTATTTTATTTTATTTTTAGTATTTGTTGTTATAGCGGCAATAGAAATACATCATCTGTGAAAATTTCAACTGTCACCATTGTTGTAGCTATCACCGTTGTTGAGATACAGCCTGGTGACAGACGGACGGACGGACGGACGGACGGACGGACGGACGGACGGCGAAGTCTCAGTAACAGGGTCCCGTTTTTACCCTTTTGGTACGGAACCCTAAAAATAAGTAGGAATCATCTTGAGATTTTTCGTTCATTACGTAGACATAGAGTACTACATACAGCCGACTGTTCCAATATTTTTGTCGCCGCAAAGCCATGGGGAAATATTTGTTATAACTACATATTTATAGTAATATTATAATGGGGCGCCCGCTTATGAGATCGGTTACTTACCCAAGGCCGTATATCTACCGACTGCGCCCGTTGAAAACCACGTGTATAACTTTCGTCCCTTTAAAGTAGTCGCTTATTCCTTTAAAATATAAACAAAATATATTGATAATTTCAACCAACTTTTTGAAGTGAATAATACTTTTCCCCGAGTTCTAGGTAGTAACATAGCAATTTCATGCTTTCATTGCATGCATTCGAAAATAAGTTAAAAAAACGAATATTCGGCGTGAATTCTGTCAATTTCGAGTAGTTTTTGAAACAATAATTATTAATGAAAAATTTATACTGAAGGTTTCAAATATATAGGTATTATAAAGAAAATGTCTTAAACAATCAGCATTTTAAAAGAAATAAGACTTTTTAATGTGAAAACTGTTAAAGCAACTATACAGGGTTCCATACATTATCATCGCTGTCTTTGTTTATAAAGTCGGAATCAGCTCAAAATTTTTCGTTTATTATGTAGACATAGAGTAAAACCGACTGATCCAATATTTTTGTAGCTGCAAAGCCATGGGAAAGTATTCGTTATAACTACATATTTATAGTATTACAAATATTTGTAATATTATCTTTAATACTGATTTCTAGTCATCCGCGTAAGTATATTCTGGTAAATCATAATAGCTTGATGATAATGACACATAAACCAAAGCAACTTACTAAGTGCTGACTTAACTCAACCGCCTTATTTATAACACCGATAATACCAAACCTTAGATTTGGGTTTTACCGTAATTTATAATAAACTTTGTCAGTGATTTTAATCCGGAACATTGCTAAAGTTTGGCTCGTGCCCTAAATTAATTAGTTTAATCGTATTGCTGAATATTATCGTCAGGTATGCCGATTACTAAGGCAAATAAAATATCGCAAACCCTTCGGTAAGGATTTATTTGTTCGCATAATATTATTACTTCGAGCATGCACCCCGTATACTTGTTATACAAATTGAAATCAATAATAGTGTGAAATCTTTTGATTGAAGTTGTTAAATACGGTTATTATATTATAATGTGTCGTTAATATAAAAATAATGTCATCAATATATAAATATTTTGAAGACATTTTCTATAAAAAAAAATTATAAATTTTTAGTTTGATTTGTTACTAACACGATATGGATCTCGCATCTGAAATAAATGATTTTTATTTTATTTTTATTTTATAAAAAAAAGTAGACTATAGCTGCGATACTAAAAGGAATTGTAAGCGTTTTAAAAACTACGAGTTATCTTTGTACTTACTTGAAATCAAAAATGTAGCTATGAGAACAAAGTTGCGGGCATTTCCTAAATTGTAATAAGGTTTTCATCTTCTGAAAGGTTGTAAAGGTTAATCAAACAACGGAACCAACAGCTGGTGTCAAGGAAAGGAAAAGTCACATTCTTTCGCATTGTATGTCTTTAACTGCAGATATCTCATTTGCCCGTCGTAAAATTATGCTAACAAATGAAAGGAAGAACAATATAGATTTAAGAAAAATCATTCACATAAATTAATAATACTTAATAGATTGGTCATTGTCAGATTTAGGTTCGCGTCTTTCCGGTGGACACGTACAAAGTTAAGGACTAGGCCTAGTTTTCCGATCAAAAGTATCAAAACTATATTAGCATAAACGTCGTTTCCCTTTATATGGGCTTGCGTGTTAAAAACATAACTTCTATGCACATACGCTGTTAACTATTGGCCACCGAAAAGACAACTTCTGTTTTTTGAATTGAGAATGACCCAGATAGTAGGTTGTATTTTTAGCAAATAATATATTTTATGAGACGTGAAAATCATATAGAAAATAAAATTCTCTAGACGTAACAATACCTATACACAGGCGTCTTATACTCATACTTAACTAATTAAAGAAATTAATTATTTTGGGAATACTCTTTTCAAAAGTCTATTTGCAAAGTGACACATTTTTTTAATGTAGGTATGATGGAAAAATGATCGTCTTTAATATATATTTTTTAAATAACTGTATTTATAAACATTATATTACCTGCTAAAACGTTATTGGTTACATGGTTACCCGTCATTTGTCATCAAACAGACAGATGGCGGTAAATGAGTTGAACCTGAAGAGATTTTCGTCTAATTATAGTATTTTTTTTGTATTGTCCGTCTTTAGTATCAAAATGTAATTATTTTATCATAAAGTTATGCTTACAGATTAAAATGAAGAACAATTTACAAGTTTTGTTTCTGTTTTCTGTTACCTTGCGTTCCAAGTAGAGCTCGTTCGGCAGAGGGAAATTTAAACTTTTCCCGAGCCTTGAGTAACGGGAAAGTTTTTTACGTATTCCAGGTTATTGTACCGAGTTCAGTGAGGTAGAAAAATTCCAATTCTATACTTTGTTTTACAGACACAATTTATTCCGGTCTGGTATAAAACTCTAAAAAGCCTCTTATTGTAATGGTTACGAGCTACCTAAGCACTTCAACTCTAGTGATATCCTGAGTCACGGGACCACCAATCGTAATGTATGCTAAGCCCTAACTAAAGGTACAGGTCCTTCGTCTGCTTCTCCCTCGCCACCAAACTCTACTCCTACAATGAAGCCCTAAGAAAACCCTACTACAACTACCTAAGGATATCTTAACAGCAGCTCCTACCTCCTAGTCTACCACAACCTACAACTAAACAAACCTAGATATGAAAGGATCTTTATACAGTTGAGCTGAACATTTCTTATAACTAATGGCCAAGGTGATCGGTAAAACCGTTGTGAACGTCTAGATTGGTCGGATCCTACGTTGTTGTAGTAACACAGTTTCTTTTAGGAGATGTAGCCGTGATGTGCCGCGAAATACCTCGTACCTGAATAGTGCAAAATTACTATGTATTTTGTTAAATTAACTAAATAAGTGTGTATTCTATTATTTATTTTGTGCAAGCTACTCCTATCCTACTGCTACCTCGGTTCTTTGTACTAATTAAATTCCTAACTTATATAGTCCCTAGGTATATCAAAATCAATATGGAATATTACAGATACTCTTATGAAAGTTGTTTAATTCTATATGAAGTATCGAATTCATTTAGACCACAGTCAGGTATAATCGAACTAGATTACCTTATGTAACAATAAAAGTCAATATGTGATTCTATCCAAATTTTATTAGAATTCTGGAATGAAAGATAATTTAGTTCTTAAAATTGCATGTTCTTACTCCAGAATGACTAGAAAACATATGTCTATGTACAATATGAAACTACACTTCATTACCAATCTATAAACAGGTGAAAGTTACAGGATCTATGAGATTTTATTATGAATTTAATTAATCTTAAGTTTCCATATTTGACAATATTAAATAAATTTTGTCATTACACCTTAATCTGAGAAGATGGTATACATCCCTTAAATAAACTATAGTAGAACAATCTGAAGTGGATTCTAGACCTAAGCAATAAATAGGAAGTTGTTTTAATCTTCACAATTAAAAACTAGTAAGACTAGATTATAGTAAAATGGAGAAGACATCTCAATGAGATTCCTCCTACAGGAAGGACGAATAAGAAGTTTTATTTAGCTAGAATTTCTGGAAAACTGAATATGTTTAATCGATATAGTTAAGGACTAGCATAGGCTAGTCTATAGTAGAATGAAGAAGGTAACTTTAAGGTGTATAAAAAAAAAATTTTTTTTTTTTTTTAGAAAATCGCCAACCCTTCTAAGTGTGTGAAGGAGTAATACTGTATGCCTTAGCTATCTATCCTATTTGGCAAAGCTAATTAAGACATACAGCACAGGGATGGACGGACCTTCACGCCTGGCTAATAACTGATCAAACCACTGTGGGATCTCATCACATCTATGCATGACGTCCTAGCCTACGGCAAAGTGTCAAGGATCCATCTTTTGGGGAAGCCTTTTGGCGCAGGCTTCTTAAGTTAACTACACAAGGCCTACGCTAGGTTAAGCTACCTGCCTAAACCTACAACTTGCTAAATATATGAAAAAGTTGAAAAGATTATGACGTATCCAAATGATGAAGTTATAATTAAAATTGTAAGAAGTCTAATACACTACTCTTCCTTAGTAGGTATGAACCCTTCTAATGAGTTCTAGAACTTGGTTTTCGTTTGACCATATTCATAAATGTAGTATACCCTTGAAATCATGAAGACTATTGTGCCGATCGAAGTATCTTTCAACTCTCGACTGACTCATTCTGATAAAGGAAATTACTCTCAACCCTTGTGATATAAATTACTTCAGTTCTGAGATCTGTGATGTAAATACGAGAACGAATAACTTTCATTATTGCTATCCATAAGTCCCCGGCTTTTCTTAGCAATTTACACTTCAGATACTCCACATCCAGTCTTAGGAATACTTTGTATTTTCATACTATACAACGATCCACAATTTCCTTATCAAAATTATATTAAAGATTAAATTATTTCAGCTCATTGAAAAAGCGAATATCTACAGCTAATTGACTCAACTCTGCTTCAGTGATTCCATTCTATCACTTAAGCTATATCAAGGTACATTGCTTCAACACATAATCGGTAAATTTTAATTAATTATTTCTATAATTAATGTTGGTAAGTTAAAAGTGTTAAATATATGGATGACCTAAATACCAGATTCCCTATTCCCAATCTTTACAAACCGCTACAAGACTCTGCTTTTCCCCTACTAACTTCCCCTGGCCATAACCACTTAAGAAAATAATAATTCAACCTCTTAACCACTATACCTAACAAGGTTAAAATAATTTGGATAAATGTTATGCTAGTTAGTGACGATTGACCGATTGCTCGGTAGGTAAAGATCCCCGTCCTAATGTTCCTATCAAGGTGTACCTATCGCTAATCCCTGTTCCCTAGCTAATACAAAGAACACTAGAGACCTAGGTCTCATATTTAAATTTAATCGTGTATGGGCCTAGCTAAACTGAACTGTAAGTTCGGGTGATTAGCCCGAAAAGGTGACTATCATCGGTGTTTTTGAGCCCCCCCCATGTGGCTGAAGAGACGCCGGAAACATGGAGTAGCTCGCCCTGATATGTGTATATAACAGATATATAAATATATAGTTTATGAGACCGAGCCTGGAGGTCCGTTTGGCTTCAGCAAGCGCAGATTACTCCGCATGTCCATCACGTGTGGTCCTTGCGTTCACCAAACAAAACCATCCACACTCGTAGGCTATTCACTGCACTTGTATATGGCTAGTGCCCGAGTCGCCTAGCTCGGGTAAAACTAGAAGAGTCTGAAGGATATTCGTTTAACAGCCGCAAGGTTAAATATCCTTCACCTGGCAACCATGTACCAAAACACTATTTCTGGCATGTGACTAGGCTTAATAGCCTTACAGCAACAAACCCCACTAAATCTCAATAGGTAATTATAGTTCAAGAAACAAGCAATAGCCCGACAGAAATTCCCCTTAGAATTAATTTTTAATACCTTAACTGCCAGAAAGTAATGTTACTCCGACGAAGTTCCAAACAAAAAGAATCCCCTTCTACTAAGCCCTTGCCTATTTATAACCAATAGCTCGAGACATTCGACAGCTTTGACAGCTTTGACAGCTTCAACAGCTTCGACAGCTTCGACAGCTTCAACAGCTTCGACAGCTTCGGGACACTCGGGACACTCCCGACACGTCACGTGACCTAGCCCCCGCCCTCTAAGCGTGGTATATGGGATTTTGATTCTTATTTAGTCTAAATAAAGCTCAACTCCTCTGTTGTCAATTTGTGAATATCAACTTGCTATTTTTAAATAGTGGTAATATGTTTAGTTATAAGAATGGTTTTACTTGCTTCCGCAAACATTCACACTGTTATTCTTACTTTGCATTTGTATTGCCTATATCTAATAAATGATAATTTTAGTATTAGCTTGATGACGTATGATGCTAATATGTCTTAAATTCGTTGATGATAATGATGATGTGAGTATCACGATGATGATATATGACTACATGATGGCGGGCACATGACGAGATCATGTGAATCGCCACAATCGCCCCCCTGCGAAAGTTTGAAGTGGATTGACATCGTCAAATAACGTAGAACTTCGCATTCCCCTTAGAATTGTAAAAACAATTAAAAAATATAATTTATATATATATAACAATTATTCTTAAAGCAAATAACATTTTGTGATAACCTTGGATATTCTAAATCCGTTAGTATTCGTACCCTTAACTGTGTGTGTGTTTAAACCAATACTTGGGAACTCACTTGTGTATTAAATCAGAATTCGAACCATAGAATAATATCATTGAATCGTGAATATATTTCTCCAAATCTTAACCACATCGTAAGAAGTGTTTGGTTGTGAGTCAAACAAGCCCTATTAGCTCGGTTTTGCCTAAACACCTCAAACTTGACCTGCCCATTGCTCAGCCTCATTTGCGAATTCACATTGTACGAATTCTTCGATGAATTGACGAAACTCTCCTCAGACAACATAGCAAGACCTTTGGTATAGATACTGAATATTCATTTTCACTTCAATTCAATAACTGATTCCGATTTCAAATTCTTCTCCAAAATCACATGTGACTCCCCTTATTGGCGCGTGTATCATATCAAGAATAAACAAGCCAATTTCAGCTCTATAATCATACAATTGTGTTCTTTTTTTTTTTTCTTGTAAGACTATAGACTTACTAGTCGAATTGTGTAAAAATGTTTCATTTCAAAATTATGCTAAAACAACATTATACCAGAAACTCTTACAAATATACCAATTTAGTTTTATCCTGTCCTTACGGACAAAACTACTCACAATTCCTTTTCCTTAGAAAAAATATACAGTTGGCCAATCTAATCGTTGACATGGGTGTGTGTGAAACCTGCACGTTCCTGCCCGCGCTCGAAGAAGGTTAGCCCGTAGGCACTGTAGAGTATTGTTTCGCACAAACTACCGCACATCGGTCTTAAATCGAACCTTCGATTTACTAAGCCTAACTTCTAAGTATGTGCAACCCAATTGATGTCTTTAGAAAATACTCCCGTTCGTACCTCTAAAGATAGAAGACCCCCCGTTTTCGGATCCGAATACTTTCGAACTTAGCTTGAATACATACAGGCAACATCCAACTCAAAAAGTCCACTCACTCTCCCTCTCATACATCGCACTACAGGCTCCTACATTCGTTTTTCCGCATCGACTTAGTCAGAAGAACATCACCCATTATGTATTCAAAATCCATACTACTTTACCTTCCTATAATATCCCAAGTTCCCCTTTACTTCTTACATCAAATTCAAAATAAAGATTTTCTCTAATATAAATAATGAAATTGTCCATCCACTTCACTCATTTCGTATTTTTGTTATACTCTAATAAAACTCGTAATTATTTTATCCACCTGGTTCTATTCGCCTCTAACTACCCTTTTTTAAAATTATCGAATTACAACTTATTAAAGGAACTCAAAATACGTATTAATGGAATCGAACCATTACGTAGGTAATCATCCATGTAACTTATCGAATTTCAACTTATTAAAGAAACTCAAAATATGTATTAATGGAAACGATCCATCACGCAAATGATTCGATGAAATATACTACTAGCGACCTCTAGTTAAAATTCCCTACAAACTCATTCGTTTCTTATACTGTTGCAATACTTTTACTGCGGTACAACGTATAATATGACATCACTATTGTCTTTAAAAAATTTTCGTCTGCAATCGATTCCTTAATCGATCTTCACTTAATACCCCTATTTAATACTACATATTGCTTAAATATTATCACTCTGTTTAGTTAATACATATAAAAAAAATTTACTTTTCTATTTTCTATAAATGTTACGTAAATCTTACGAACTAGGTAAGTGAATCTATGCCTTAATAATAGTCTACTATTTATGTCATCTTATCTCTTTAGTCTGGCAACACTGTCCTATGACATGTCAAATGTCAAAAATTTTCCATAACCTATCTTTCTACGAAATAGAAATTAAGTTAAGAATAGAAGAATAATGAACATCAAAACGGATTGTTATGAAGAAAACTGTAATAAAATGAGTCTACAATATTAAGGTAACTATTTTCTACGCATTTTACTATGATCTGGCTAAAATAACGAGTAAAGAAAGATCGTGTTGTATGTTTACAATAAAAATTTGTTTTTGTTACAGAATCAAACCAATTACGTTAACCTCCGCGCAACGGTTATAAGTTATATCTCAAAATGTATGCAAATATAATGAACCCCGGATAATGAAATAAGAATAATGAAGTCGACCTCTGCGCCACCTGAAACATACTATCAAAACGTAAGTTAACAAGAGTTCTAACTGCGTTTGTTTATAAAGTAAATCTTGATTCTTCTGTACGCCAATTTATGATCTTTTCTTGATTCTAATATCTTCTGTCTTCTATTTCCAGACTCTGCTCGTAAATCTTGATAACTTCTCAGTACAAACTAATCTTGAATGAAGCAAAAATAATGAAGGATGGCATGGACTCCCCACAACTACTGCTGCAGCTTATTGGAACTTCTTCATAAGGTAATATTATTTATCTTACTCTATTATTGTTTCAAATTTCGAAGAACATAGTTGTTTAAAAATATCCTTATGATAATGTTCATGGAAATTACTTAGATAAAAAAAAAGTAGGTACTTCTTCAGGTTCGAAATTTTATTTATTTCTTCCTATTATTACTGCTAATTCGCTTCTTGTCTTCATCCTATTGTTCTCTCAAATTTGTTTCCATCGCCTGATTACAATTTTCATTTCATTTGAAGACGAGCAGCTTAATGAAGTACATTTATTTTCCTACTGCTATATATGTATATATCTCAAAGTAAAGTATGTAAATGTACTGCATAACCTTTCAACCTTGTTTAATAACATTTATTCTAACTTGTTTCAATAATTATTTATTTTACTTTCCAGGTTTTTGGATTTCAACGGCAACCTCCACACAAAATCTACTATAAATCTAAAATGTAACCTGAGTATCATGGCTAATGCATAATAAGAACTTGATTGAAGATGTATCTACTTATTTATAAGAATACTTAACAGAACTGAATACCTTAATAAATCTAATGATAACAATACAGACATATTTACTTCGCTTCAAAAACAGATTAAATATATGTCAATTGGTTTTCTTGTCTGGTTCTATGATCATACCCTTATACTACATGTGAACATATATGTAAGTCATTCTAATGATAATCTATAAGCCATAAATGTACCAAAATTATTGTAATAAAATTACTTTCCTTTCATTTGTTTCATTATGTGTTAAAAGAAACTCAAAAGAGATCGCCCCCCCACTTATGAAATCACTAACACTCCTGCTTTCCTTATAATTGCTATATTTAATATTTCTAATAAGTCTTATATTAAGCTAAAAGATTAATAACTTAATATTGTAGCTAGGGGCCTTATACACAGTTTAACATTGTTGTTAGGGTTATGTTTATCAGATCTCATTGTGAAACATTTCCTACATTGAACTAAAGCCTATAAATAAACCCTCGCCCCCCCAAATAATAAATCCTTAGTACTCTCATAACTTATCTTTAGTTCCTTAACTAATTTTCAACACAACTTGAACTAATAACTGATGTAAAAATAAATCTTCAAAACTCATATTTCCTGTAGTCGAGTACAATGACATCTCTATTCTACCTCACTTAACTAGTTTCCTACAACATTCCGACTTTATATCTATATTAAAATTAAATCATTCCATCTCGATATCATATTAATTACTGATAAATAATAACAGATAACACCCTGTCACTTGTCAACTTGTCAAATCAACCTGCTCAGAAGGCGTTTTGTGCACTCAGCCTTGATTATGTTTTTATTTAAAAAAAAATGAATTACCTATTATTATTTTTCCCAATTATGTAAATAATGCATAAATAATATTAAATGTATCCCTAAATATCTAAATCTTATGTTATATTAATAATATGAACACATTGAATAAAGTTATCTACGTATCAGGTTGAAACTAAAGTAAGTATATTATTACTTAATATTATCATTTCACGTAACGTAAATTATTATCTAAAACTTAAATAAACCACCTATTTAATTATTAATCAATATTGAAAATAACTTTTTGTAAAGCGTTAACACAAACGTACGAATTTAATTGTATCTCAAATAATCCACTATTGAACTACAGATAAGATAAAAATTATGCCTAAATAACCTGTCAAATGTCAATTAATTACTGTGTAACATATCTAATGAAAACAAAATCACGTTGTTCTAATATAATTTATTTTTGTTTCAGGTACTATTACTATGTGAAATAAGAAAAATATCGTGTGTTATATCAAGAAGCTACTCTATTTACTATAGTTTATGTATAAATATGCAACAAAAGATATTTCGAGGCGACATGCACCTAACAACCCATCACGGCGAATCTCTTTTCCATTCTCACGTCAACAATTGTACCCAAAGGGCATAATTCAAAGCTCAAGTGTTCAAAGATCCCTTCAATAAAACCGTCACTAACAACTCCACTAAAATTCCAAAACAAATAACAATTGTCGATCTACAAAACGCAAGAAGACAACAAGACATGGAACCACACGATGAACAGCAATTGAACAAATCCTCGGTCAACGGCACCAAATTGCAATGGTTACGAGCTACCTAAGCACTTCAACTCTAGTGATATCCTGAGTCACGGGACCACCAATCGTAATGTATGCTAAGCCCTAACTAAAGGTACAGGTCCTTCGTCTGCTTCTCCCTCGCCACCAAACTCTACTCCTACAATGAAGCCCTAAGAAAACCCTACTACAACTACCTAAGGATATCTTAACAGCAGCTCCTACCTCCTAGTCTACCACAACCTACAACTAAACAAACCTAGATATGAAAGGATCTTTATACAGTTGAGCTGAACATTTCTTATAACTAATGGCCAAGGTGATCGGTAAAACCGTTGTGAACGTCTAGATTGGTCGGATCCTACGTTGTTGTAGTAACACAGTTTCTTTTAGGAGATGTAGCCGTGATGTGCCGCGAAATACCTCGTACCTGAATAGTGCAAAATTACTATGTATTTTGTTAAATTAACTAAATAAGTGTGTATTCTATTATTTATTTTGTGCAAGCTACTCCTATCCTACTGCTACCTCGGTTCTTTGTACTAATTAAATTCCTAACTTATATAGTCCCTAGGTATATCAAAATCAATATGGAATATTACAGATACTCTTATGAAAGTTGTTTAATTCTATATGAAGTATCGAATTCATTTAGACCACAGTCAGGTATAATCGAACTAGATTACCTTATGTAACAATAAAAGTCAATATGTGATTCTATCCAAATTTTATTAGAATTCTGGAATGAAAGATAATTTAGTTCTTAAAATTGCATGTTCTTACTCCAGAATGACTAGAAAACATATGTCTATGTACAATATGAAACTACACTTCATTACCAATCTATAAACAGGTGAAAGTTACAGGATCTATGAGATTTTATTATGAATTTAATTAATCTTAAGTTTCCATATTTGACAATATTAAATAAATTTTGTCATTACACCTTAATCTGAGAAGATGGTATACATCCCTTAAATAAACTATAGTAGAACAATCTGAAGTGGATTCTAGACCTAAGCAATAAATAGGAAGTTGTTTTAATCTTCACAATTAAAAACTAGTAAGACTAGATTATAGTAAAATGGAGAAGACATCTCAATGAGATTCCTCCTACAGGAAGGACGAATAAGAAGTTTTATTTAGCTAGAATTTCTGGAAAACTGAATATGTTTAATCGATATAGTTAAGGACTAGCATAGGCTAGTCTATAGTAGAATGAAGAAGGTAACTTGAAGGTGTATAAAAAAAATATTTTTTTTTTTTTTAGAAAATCGCCAACCCTTCTAAGTGTGTGAAGGAGTAATACTGTATGCCTTAGCTATCTATCCTATTTGGCAAAGCTAATTAAGACATACAGCACAGGGATGGACGGACCTTCACGCCTGGCTAATAACTGATCAAACCACTGTGGGATCTCATCACATCTATGCATGACGTCCTAGCCTACGGCAAAGTGTCAAGGATCCATCTTTTGGGGAAGCCTTTTGGCGCAGGCTTCTTAAGTTAACTACACAAGGCCTACGCTAGGTTAAGCTACCTGCCTAAACCTACAACTTGCTAAATATATGAAAAAGTTGAAAAGATTATGACGTATCCAAATGATGAAGTTATAATTAAAATTGTAAGAAGTCTAATACACTACTCTTCCTTAGTAGGTATGAACCCTTCTAATGAGTTCTAGAACTTGGTTTTCGTTTGACCATATTCATAAATGTAGTATACCCTTGAAATCATGAAGACTATTGTGCCGATCGAAGTATCTTTCAACTCTCGACTGACTCATTCTGATAAAGGAAATTACTCTCAACCCTTGTGATATAAATTACTTCAGTTCTGAGATCTGTGATGTAAATACGAGAACGAATAACTTTCATTATTGCTATCCATAAGTCCCCGGCTTTTCTTAGCAATTTACACTTCAGATACTCCACATCCAGTCTTAGGAATACTTTGTATTTTCATACTATACAACGATCCACAATTTCCTTATCAAAATTATATTAAAGATTAAATTATTTCTGCTCATTGAAAAAGCGAATATCTACAGCTAATTGACTCAACTCTGCTTCAGTGATTCCATTCTATCACTTAAGCTATATCAAGGTACATTGCTTCAACACATAATCGGTAAATTTTAATTAATTATTTCTATAATTAATGTTGGTAAGTTAAAAGTGTTAAATATATGGATGACCTAAATACCAGATTCCCTATTCCCAATCTTTACAAACCGCTACAAGACTCTGCTTTTCCCCTACTAACTTCCCCTGGCCATAACCACTTAAGAAAATAATAATTCAACCTCTTAACCACTATACCTAACAAGGTTAAAATAATTTGGATAAATGTTATGCTAGTTAGTGACGATTGACCGATTGCTCGGTAGGTAAAGATCCCCGTCCTAATGTTCCTATCAAGGTGTACCTATCGCTAATCCCTGTTCCCTAGCTAATACAAAGAACACTAGAGACCTAGGTCTCATATTTAAATTTAATCGTGTATGGGCCTAGCTAAACTGAACTGTAAGTTCGGGTGATTAGCCCGAAAAGGTGACTATCATCGGTGTTTTTGAGCCCCCCCCATGTGGCTGAAGAGACGCCGGAAACATGGAGTAGCTCGCCCTGATATGTGTATATAACAGATATATAAATATATAGTTTATGAGACCGAGCCTGGAGGTCCGTTTGGCTTCAGCAAGCGCAGATTACTCCGCATGTCCATCACGTGTGGTCCTTGCGTTCACCAAACAAAACCATCCACACTCGTAGGCTATTCACTGCACTTGTATATGGCTAGTGCCCGAGTCGCCTAGCTCGGGTAAAACTAGAAGAGTCTGAAGGATATTCGTTTAACAGCCGCAAGGTTAAATATCCTTCACCTGGCAACCATGTACCAAAACACTATTTCTGGCATGTGACTAGGCTTAATAGCCTTACAGCAACAAACCCCACTAAATCTCAATAGGTAATTATAGTTCAAGAAACAAGCAATAGCCCGACAGAAATTCCCCTTAGAATTAATTTTTAATACCTTAACTGCCAGAAAGTAATGTTACTCCGACGAAGTTCCAAACAAAAAGAATCCCCTTCTACTAAGCCCTTGCCTATTTATAACCAATAGCTCGAGACATTCGACAGCTTTGACAGCTTTGACAGCTTCAACAGCTTCGACAGCTTCGACAGCTTCAACAGCTTCGACAGCTTCGGGACACTCGGGACACTCCCGACACGTCACGTGACCTAGCCCCCGCCCTCTAAGCGTGGTATATGGGATTTTGATTCTTATTTAGTCTAAATAAAGCTCAACTCCTCTGTTGTCAATTTGTGAATATCAACTTGCTATTTTTAAATAGTGGTAATATGTTTAGTTATAAGAATGGTTTTACTTGCTTCCGCAAACATTCACACTGTTATTCTTACTTTGCATTTGTATTGCCTATATCTAATAAATGATAATTTTAGTATTAGCTTGATGACGTATGATGCTAATATGTCTTAAATTCGTTGATGATAATGATGATGTGAGTATCACGATGATGATATATGACTACATGATGGCGGGCACATGACGAGATCATGTGAATCGCCACAATATATAGGCATTATAACTATAATTTAAGCTGTATAAGGCTTTATAAGTGCGTATGCAGCCTGTGTGCTACTTGGGCTTATTTTAAATTGATGAATTGGTAAAAACGTGTTTTAATTCAAGTTTTCTTTGTAAACCTAACACGTATTCAGTCAACAAAGACTACTATACTATTATACAATACTAAAATTTTATTGACAATCAGTTTTCTTTAGAGAGAGGTTCACTAGTTCAGGAAAAATCTTAACTGCGCGGGGCAGGCGTCAGCCGTATAGCGTCACCTGTTAGTAATAAAATCTTTGTCATATCATCACGCTAAAACGGATGAACGGATTTCAATAAATTTTGATACAGGGATAGCTGGACATCCGAAAATGGCTTAAGAATACTTTCTACCCCACTACGGTAAAGAAAAAAGTTTGACAAAGACGAAATATACCTATTGTATAGTTTGAAAATAATTATTATATACAGCGTGTATATTTGATATAACCGCAAATTGAAGCCAGACGGAGATTTTAGTGCTATAATCTGATATTTACAACAATTATTAATTTAGCGGTAACTGCCATAGCGTAATTAATTTTTGAAAATTTTCTGAGCAGCAATATATGGCGTAGTTATTACCTACTAGTGACAGTTGTCACATCACGATGTTAAGTGTCAACAAACAACAATAAACAAATACATTGCGGGCCGAATTATTTTATATGGAAAAAAAAGTTCGATTTTTTAATTAATTTACGGTACAATATATTAATAAATGCCTATACTAAGAGACCCCGTAAAGTTTGCGGTAATATCAAATATACACGCTGTATACCATTTCTTGACAACGTATTACAGCTCACAGAGGCACTAGTAACAGCAAAGTAACATAATATAAATACATATAGCATATTTAATGACAAAGATAAACAGTTATTCGAGCTTGACACACACCATATTTGCCTTTGCCGGGCTTTGAAACTAGGATCTTTAGTTCCGTAGCACGGACACTAACACGCAGCTCAGCTCCTTGAGAGTATTATATAGTATTATAGCTTAATAGAGCGCTACACTGCGCCGCTGATTAAACGAAGTAGTACAGCTAGTGACGTATCGTATGTATTATGTTTTAACTCTACTGTCCGTATTTTGAACCGCGATTGTGGTCGTTCCGTAAAATCTCTTTGCAATCGATATTTGTGTAGGGTAAGCCTTAAAAGCGGGCGCTGCAAGATTTTCTGAAAATAGGCTGAGCATGATCGAGCATTACGGCGGATTACACCCATCGGCAGTAGCAGGTAGCGTGTCTACCACCGTGATAGATGACACAGGTTATTATCAAGTTATTATCAAACGGGTATTGCTTATTAATTTTTCATTTTATGTTTGTGCTTTATACACTGTACTGTGAATACTGAAAAAAAGAAACAAGCGATATCGCGAGCTTGCTACTCTCTATGCGCCATTATCACCTTAAAATCCTTCGCAATTTAAAGTGGATTACACACGTGGACGGTGTACCTAAGATTTTCTGATAATAGGCTGAGCATGATCGAGCATTATGGCGGATTACACCCATCGGCAGCAGCAGGTAGCGTGTCAACCGCTGTGATCGATGACACGCGTTATTATATTATCACCCATTTATTTGTGATTAGCTTAGCATTTTACAATGTAAATAAAATAAATAATTTAAGATGGTGAATCATATTACTAATGCGTAAATGACAGGTGAGGGCAATAAATAATTATTTTTGGTATAGCGATCCGTATTTTTTTGAAAAGCAAACTTGTATTGCTGAATTAGCAGAAAACCGGTATATAAATGCCCCAATAAAAACAGAGATATTGCTAAATAAAACAATGGCTTAAAATTTTAGAAGCCCTTTGAAAACAAAGTGAAAACAATTTTGTGGAGTATTATTACGACGCGTCTATTTTCCCATCTTTTCCTGTTGCCCCTGTGACATGTGTAATCGTTTTCCAGGAATGTTTACGACTTGTATAATTTGAAGATTATTTCAGTTTTTTTATTTTATTTTCCTCTGTATCATTTATCAAACCTAATTCAAATACTTATTGCACGAAAAATAAAAAAGTTCTTTAATGAATATTGGAGAGACTATGGATCCTCTGTAGATAAACGTCTTTATATAGCTATGACGGAATAGGTACGTTTACTAATAAACGGCTATTAGTTTGAGAAATAATATATATTTATAAAATATTTTTTTTAATTGAAAAAATCTGATGGCTATGCAGATAATAAGTTAGGTATGTTCAGGCTTTTATTTTTAGCTAGGGATGATAATATTACTGTGAAAATCTAACGGCTTTCCGTTATTTACCTGACTTTTCGGTTCTTTTAAAGCTCCATAATTATTGCAAACCTGTAAACAAGGAAATACAATTATAGTATTATATAAGCAGTATGTATAAGCACCCGTTATACAACAGTTTTCCATTTACATCTACTTAAGCTTTACAATATGTTATGCTAGAAAAACTGTCTACAAACCGAAAAAACCGGCCAAGTGCGAGTCGGACTCGCGCACCGAGGGTTCCGTACAAACACTTTCCATCCCTAAGTGGTTAAGTTAAGTTTGCACCTGGTATGTATAGCGCCCCATATAAATTAGGTGCAAAGTTAGGTATTAAAAAAATTTTTTATGGTTTTCGTAATTATTCCTTTATCTATGCTATAAGACGTTGCTTCGTACCAAATTTCAAGATTCTGAGTTCACGGGAAGCACCCTGTAGGTTTTGATTCCCTTGCAAGTGTCGAAAATTTGCGGCATAAACGGCTGTATCTTTTGATTGCGTTGGCTTAGAAGTTTGATTTTTTCACAGCTTCAAGGGACAGTAGACCTGAGTAATTGATATAAATTTCAGCTTCATACCTCCACGCGTTCCTGAGAAAAAGGGTCTTGACAGACGGACGGACGGACGGACAGACGGACAACAAAGTGATCCTATAAGGGTTCCGTTTTTTCCTTTTGAGGTACGGAACCCTAAAAATGGTTTTTAAACCGCTTAAGGTAACTTTGCTCCGGCGAATGAGACGTTGATGAATCGTCTCCGGCGCGCCATAAGTATACCTACACGTGTTGTTATTCTTGGAAATGGAATTTTATTGGAGTCGCTACCGGATTCAGGTTCCCATTTGCCACAAAAGTCAACAACTTTGGAGTAGGGTTATGAAGAGATTTGGAAATGATATCAATTAACTCGAGCGAGCTACTGGAATTACAGTCAACATCAAAAAATTACTGATCATTTTGTTTAGCTTTCACTTCAACTGCTTTGGCACATTCAAACTGCCATAGTTAGTTGGTTTAGCGGGGCATTTTCCGCAAGTCGATTCCATCGCGATTATTTTGCTTGAAAAAGGGGTAGCGGTATTTTAACCACCCAAACCCCTCCACGAATGAAACCCAGTAATTACTTGACATGGCTCGTAGCTTCGCGTAGGGTGTTTGGAGACCTAGGTACTTCTGCTGTATGCTTCTATCTGTTTGCAGTCTAGTAGAATATTTTTGGTGGTTTCTTCTGCCTGCATGCATGCTCCGCACAAGAGGCTGTCTGTTATACCTAAATTAAAGAGGTGTTTGTTTAGAGTAGGTATTATTTCCCGTTATTATTCTTACTGTTTTGTGTAGTCAGATCTTAAGGATTCTCAGTAAAATGGCTTTGATTTGATAGTATTTATAGTAGGTTTGCCTACACGTTTTTAGGGTTCCGTACCCAAAGGGTAAAAACGGGACCCTATTACTGAGACTTCGCTATGCGTCCGTCCGTCCGTCCGTCTGTCACCAGGCTGTATCTCAAGAACGGTGATAGCTAGACAGTTAAATTTTCACAGATGATGTATTTCTATTGCCGCTATAACAACAAACACTAAAAATAAAATAAAATAAATATTTAAGGGGGGCTCCCATACAACAAACTTGTTATAGATTATGGTACGGAACCCTTCATGCGCGAGTCGGACTCGCACTTGCCCAATTTTTATTACTTTCGTGGTGCATCTGGTGTAAGTAATTTATAGGGGTCTCCATTATGTGTGATGTATGTATGATTGTGGCGAGGGTATGATTGGCTTTTCATTCAAACTGTCATACTTTTATTTTTATTATTTACTGCGACAATGTATTTGAATGATACCTCCCTTGATGTTGATTATACCTTCGTAAATGTAGACATTTGAAAACATCGAAGGCAGAATAGTTTTGAATTGAAAGGTACGTGTATAAATTGAATTACGATACAATTTTATTTTTTTAATTAGTATATCACTACATAGTTAAGTCGCTCTGATGTCTGTCTGTCTATCTGTCCCTATGTATGTTTAGATCTTTAAAACTCCGCAACGGATTTTGATGCGGTTTTTTTAATAGATAGTGTTCAAGAGGAAGGCTTATATGTATAATACATGAATAATTTATCAGCATTGCACCCGTACGAAGCCGGGTCGGGTCGCTAGTTGTACAAATAAAATGTTTTAAATCTACGGATATATTAATAAAAATTATAAAAAAGTTTATCATGAATATAATTTTTGCCATTATGCACTTCCTTTTCAACGCTGTTGTGTTCATTTTTTGCCTTAAAAATCAGCCAATCGTAATTGGATCGCAATAATAATTGCAACAGGGACATATTAAATCAACTCCTCTAGAAAACCAGACAACTTTCTATTCTATTCCAAGACTTGGCTTGGATCTTATCAAAGTAAATACAATATATGCATGTATACATACAGGTATTTCCATTGAGTAGCTTACTCCACGTCGGAGGCATTACGTCATCGGCCACGGAGACGCCAGAAGTTAATGTTCTCGGCATAACAACGCAATTGGATACAAATGATAGCTATTCTCATGGATCTCTGCAAAAATAATGGATGGCGAGGCATCCGAGCGAAGAGCAATCAATCAAGGAGCGTATTCCATCCTTGTCTAGTTTGCTCGCTACCTCGTGCGAATTACGCTCTCAGATTGATCATACCTCGTGTCTGCATTCATACACACGACTTCACAAGCCGTATTATGATTAGACGTCGCTATGTTCATTACAGGCTCATATTAATCATCCCATTGCGCACAGGGAGCGAATTTCTCCTAATCAATCACTGCTACTTACTGGTTAACTCTCAATTGGACTCTTATTAGGGGTTAGGGGACGTTGCGTAACCATCGACACCTAATCCTAACGAACAAAAACGCTCCCTCTGTGACCTTCGTCACAATTAAACGAAGCCCACCTCCGAAACTCGCAGTAATCGCCCGAAAGATGAACTTCCTGATAACTTTGCCGGAAGATAAACTTTGCCTCTTTATATTAAATTATTCCGAAACTTCCTGGGTACGAACGAGAAAGATTTCCGAAAGTGCTAATTGATTGATATTTCATTTTGAAAAGTTAATTTCAGCGCGGGAGCGCTCCGCTGGTACAATTTGTAACGGAGTCTTTGTTGTTTTTAGTCAAAGCGATGTAAAAGACGCGTAAGTATAGCTGTCCACTTTAACGGGTAAGTCACAGTCGAGTGGGCTCACGAGCGAGCGATCAAAGAAGCGGCACATGCGAGAAAATTAACTAGGAAAATTCACAATTTACTGACTATGCTTCAGTGAATGTAAACCACTGCCTAGTCGTAGTCCACCGCACGAGCGGTCCATAATTTGACAACATAATTGACGAAGTTGGTTGTGCAAAGCTGGTGCTTCTAGGTTCAAATTCCGGCCGGTTACTTTTTTATCTTTTGTGTGATGTTTACGAATATTTATTTGTTCCTTATAGTTATCAAGACTAACTAAAAATAATCGACCTGTATATAATTTGAGTAGATCAACTTTTTTCATGTTGTTATTCTGTGCCATGGCCCAGGGGACTATAGTGATTTGACTTCTTAGAAATGTGTTGATAATTTTATATTACTGGTATTGCCAGAAGAATAGTCTACGTAAGAATGGGCTTATAACTGATGATGCAATTACATTTTTTTCTACGACTCGACATTTCATAAATAAAATGCAAATAAACAACAAAGAAAATAATTACATGTTCCCGCTCGGAATCAACAAAATTAAAAAAGAAATAGTCTCTGATAAACATTTTTTTTATTGACTTCCATCTGTCAAAAAAATATAAACTTATACACAAAAGGTATACGTTCACTATACTAAACATTCATGCACTGAAGATAAAACTTTATTTTAAAGTTAGCAGCTGCCTTAGTACAATAAGTTTTTTTTAAATTGCAAAATGTGTGAATGCAGCTGTTTATCTTGTAATCTGAGGTACTAAGTGACGCTTTTTTGGCGACATTATAACATGGTTTAGCAGTATTTTTTTGGGCAATAGAGTATGGACTTTTACAGACTTAATTTATGTCTTTATATTAGAGTTAGTAACTATATAAATGACAGAAAAAAGTACTGGAGTAGAAAAAAATATTTTTACATTCACTTTATACTTAACTTTGTACTCAACATTAATCTGGTTAAAAATAAAATAAACAAGTGGGCAGCACAGTGTGGCCCCACAGCAAATGTCTTAATAGTGCTCAGAATTTATAACACTATAATATAACACGGAGATATTATGTACTTACTCCGTTATAATATAATAATGTCGAGGCTGTTTTTATTGCACTTAACAGTAGAGAGGGTTCAGCAGATACACCTACTCCATAATTTTGAATGCCACCCTAAAGCATATAATAAGAAGTAACCAACTGGAAAAAAAATTGGTCCTTTTAGCAGAAGCCCATCAGGCTCGGTAAACCCCAAATCCCGTTCGAAGCATACTATTTTGGATTTTATAGATTCAATATACTTAAATTATTTTTAATCATTTACCCACTCCATTTTAAGTTCGTTCCTCCATGTTACAAAATTGAAACTACATTCAGCTTGACAGCGTTTTGCGTACAGCTACTCAGGGAACACTATAGGAAATAGTGGTCTTAAGACATCATGACGCTATGATTGGTTGGTTGGTTCTGTTCTGACAATCAAAATCTTGAGTGTTTAAAATCAATTATTATGACAGTCAGATTTTGACAAAAAACATGACAATTGTAATGCATAATTTTGTATGTACGACTCGGCAAACATTTTTTGCTTATAGTTATTTTGATACGATAAAGCGGCAACTAATCAATGACTTAGAAAGTCTCACGAAACGAAGCAACATACCTTGTCTTCTTATACCATGATTTTCACTATAAACTAATCTCATAAAATATATCTTGAGAGGTAAGTTTTCTTGCAGCCAGACTCAACTTTAATAACCAAATATACAAATTTTTCAAGCTTAGGAAGTAATCGTTTATAACTTATTTCGGTTATTTCCTTTTATTTTATATCTTCTCGGAGCTCTTCTTTTGAGGATAGAATTTAGACATCAAAGTCGCATAAAGTAAATCGTTTTTATCGTACAACTTGGAAACAACCTTGGTTGAACTTGGATGAGAAGCATTATATTTAAGGCGATTACTGTGTCCACTTTGACGACCGCCCCATCTTGGTTTATGACATTTTATTCTGTATGTATTTAGTAAATGTTTTTATTATTATTATTAAGCCGAGAATGGCAGTAAATGTTTTTATCTAAACTCATATTGTAACATTTATATAACGAGTACAGATAGTAAAAACCTATACTCTATGACGTGGCGGCGGTGAGGATACCTCACAGAAATGGATCTAGTCCCAAAATCAACTCTAGTTGGCTTATGATATGGATTCTATACGACGATATACATAATTATATTAGTTATTATTACACTTAAATCTACAGAAAACATCCATGACCCAGGCACAAATATTGGAGTTCGTCAAACAAATATTTGCCCTAGCCAGGATTCTAACGCAGAACCGCCGGATCAGCTTTACTACCACCACGCCAACTACAGGGACGGTGTCAAAGTCAAATTTTGAATGCAGGATAAAGCAAAAATCGATATAATATCAGGCATATCACGGCTATAAATTTAAGATTATGGCCAATTCATCGTTCAATTTGTCATACGTCAATATCAATCGAAATGTGCCAGTAGGAATGCTGAAATGCTTAAAGCAGGATTAAATACCTATGATATCAGTGTTATACAAATTGTTTTATAAGTCGCTAATTATAAAACAGACTGCCGCAGGGCACAACAGGCAAGCACAAATAAGTATGAAAGCTATACACAGGATCGAAATTATTCATATTCTTTGTTCCAAATACCATTGCTTTTATGCTTACGTATTGCGCAAGTAATTATTATGAGAGCGGCCTCGCCTACATCAAAGGACTCTTATATATGTTTCAAGGGATTATTTTAATGAGTTTCAAAAGTTTGGTCATTTCCGCTAAGTAATGGGTGTGTTGTACTGACCAACAAATTATTTATGCGGCGTGGCAGAGTGTATCCAAATAAACGTGTCCAGTGCGTGCACGATTTTAAAAGCATATGTATTTAATGTATCAAATTAATTAATGTGGAAAAACTAGTTTCAAATTTGGCCCGTGTAAATTTACTTGATTCAAACCTAGGTACCTAGGGGTACTAGATGACAAATTGACGACGCGGTTGGCTCAGTTTGTAAGCGCTTGCCTACTGAGCCGGCGATCCCGAGTTCGAATCCCGGCCAGGGCAAATATCTGTGTGAAGAACTCGGATATTTGGGCTTGGGGTATTGGGATGGTGGTTCTATGTATTTAAGTATATATTTATCTATATAAGTATATGTATATCGTCGTCTGGTACCCATAACACAAGCCTTCTTGGGCTTATTTTGTGACTAGATCGATTTGTGTGAGGTTGTCTGTTATTTATTTAATAATTGTCAATATTTTATGTATTTAACAATCCTTTTTTCGATAAATTTCCGATATTCATGCTGTAAAAACCTATTTAGGTACTTATTTATGATGAATTCAAACACTTTTTCTTGATTTAATTTACACACAAATCAATTCAGTTCAAACATAAGTTGGTACTTTTGCGCAAAAAGTACAAACTTAAATTTATTTACATTTAAAAGAGTACTTAAGTAGAATTCGCTACTGCCTGCTTTTGTTCGCTTTAACCCTGTGGTTAGAACTTAGAGAAGCAGCGAGCAAGCTCTTTCCATTACTGCCTGCAACTGTACCTAAAAACGAGTTATATAATCAACAGTTTTTCTATTACATTACACGTATACATATTTTTTTGCTTTGGTATTGATTTTTTTTTTAATCCGGTTTAATATGGGTATAATATAACCTGTATATAAATTATTGTAATGCGTTTTCGCAAATTGTTGTAAATATTCTTGTTTTTTTTTGCATTTACCTAGAGATTTTTTTATTATTCTGACTCAGAATCCTGAGCTCTATTGATTCTTAGGAGAAAAACAGTGTCCTAACTAATTATGATCATTCTATTTTTTATTCTCCATTTATCACTTTCGCCTGAATGTGCTTAAAAAAGGAGCGTTATTGGAATTCGAATAATTGGAACAGCATTTTTTCCTACTAAAATCAATAGTGTTCAGAATTCCGACTCGGAAATGTCAGAATAATTAATATATTCTCCTAATTAAAAAAAAAAACAACAAAATGAATAACAGAACAACAAAACAAATTTGTGAATATGCCTACTATTGCGACTGGCTGTACGCTTTCATATTATCAAAATGTCGTTCGTAAATTGACGTTATATTTAAAAAACGAATCGGCTTAAAACATTTGAAAGCCGCTTTTCAAAAGCCGCCTACGTCGCCACGTAGCCCCTTACTGTAATTGCCGTATTTAAAAGTGCGAAAAATTCCCTAAAAACGCTATCATTGTGATATCTCTCACGCGTTTCCCGAGATTTTGGCTCATCACTGTTATTACCGGAGTTTCAGCCAGTGATTGATGGCACTGAGCGAGGTCGCGGCGTCTCAAGTGACATAAAAATCGCTGTAATCCGCCACCCAATTGCTTGATTATGGCTGTTAATCTCGCTGAAATGGAGAACGCCTTCTGGGCCTGCCTTTTTAATCTCCTTTTTTATTTCAGCCCACTAAACAGATTGTAGTCGTTCGAAATTACTTAGCCAAATTGAAATGGAACGCCAAGATGAATGCACATGCTCACAAGTAGACGTATTAGCGTTGATTTGTTGGGGGTTTTACTGAACAATGCCGTGCGCTGGGTTGCTTGAGGTGGATTCGAGGTTTCATAATTCTGTGATATGCAGATAAAGTCTGAAGCACAATTCAAGACGACTGCGATACCCACACATCATATTAAATTTGTGTACATAGATCTATTGTTTTAGAGGATTGATGTAACCATCAATGTATTTTATTAATAGAACCCAACAGATTAACAATTGCTCGTTAAAAATACGTCTATCCAATATATAATATATTTATTAATTTATTAAAACTTTATTGGACAAAAGAAAAACTTAAGACTGCACCGAGCGAAATGTGAAAAAATAGGCAGTTGGGTCATTCTTGAGAATCTGATTCTTCATGTGATTCCCTTGGCGTTTTTTATTTTTACAATTTACAACCTGTTTGCTATAAAATATGAAAATATATTTAATTATAAGCAGATTTATCGAATAGGCATCACTTTTGGTCAATTAGGTATAGAAATATAGCACTTTAAATTTTCGCTCCCAGGGGAATAAGAAAAGTTGACATGGGAATAAGAAAAACGCCAAGGGAATCATAAAAAGAAGGACAGGTGAATAAAAAAGTAGCATTGTTATTGAGATCGCGTTTTATTAAATGATAAAAGATATAACAAACTTTAAGGAAACAAAAAATAACAGTCTTCTAAGTAGCGTTAATTGGCACTTTTTCTTTATAATCAAATATATTATTACTATAACCCTAATTATTGTGTCTAAATAATTTAATTTTGCATTATTACTTGCAAATCTACTTATTTCTAAATAAAAAACTTATGATTCTTCCTTTGATCATAACTTAGCTTAGTAACGAAGTTATTTGTTTCAACGTAATTTATATTTAACTTCACAACCTCCTGACATTACCGTGAAACCGTCCAACTTTGCCATAGCGGGTAAATGTCCCCGCGGTTTTACTTGTAAATATATGTTAAAATAGGTAAAAACTCGCTTTTAATGCTAAATATAAATCATCTATTTGCTATTGAGGTAATTCGAGCATTCTTGTTACCGATAGGTCAAAATTGGACGGTTTCACGGTACTGATTATATCTCTGTTAATTATCAAAAGTGTACCATTGAAAAACAAAACATAATTATATTTTCCTTAATTACTCGGAACAACATATAAAAGATCGTCTAGTTTACGAGTTTACGAATCTTTACGAGTACGTTAAATAAATTCTAAAGGAAACAAAATTCACAACCTTACATTTCACATTGATTTTTTTTTTTATTTGCACGTTTTCTTTATAATCAAATATATTATTACTATAACCCTAATTGTTGTGTCTAAATAATTTAATTTTGCATTATTACTTGCAAATAAAAAACATATGATTCTTCCTTTGATCATAACTTAGCTTAGTAACGAAGTTATTTGTTTCAACGTAATTAATATTTAACTTCACAACCTCCTGACATTACCGTGAAACTGTCCAACTTTGCCATAGCGGGTAAATGTCCCCGCGGTTTTACTTGTAAATATATGTTAAAATAGGTAAAAACTCGCTTTTAATGCTAAATATAAATCATCTATTTGCTATTGAAGTAATTCGAACGTTCTTGTTACCGATAGGTCAAAATTGGACGGTTTCACGGTACTGATTATATCTTTGTTAATTATCAATAGTGTAACATTGAAAAAAAAAAAAAAAATATTTTCCTTAATTACTCGGAACAACATATAAAAGATCGTCTAGTTTACGAGTTTACGAATCTTTACGAGTATGTTAAATAAATTCTAAAGGAAACAAAATTCACAACCTTACATTTCACATTGATTATTTTTTTATTTAATCGTCTAGTTTACGAGTTAACGAATCTTTACGAGTACGTTAAATAAATTCTAAAGGAAACAAAATTCACAACCTTACATTTCACATTGGTTATTTTTTTTATTTGCACTTTTTCTTTATAATCAAATATATTATTACTATAACCCTAATTATTGTGTCTAAATAATTTAATTTTGCATTATTACTTGCAAATCTACTTATTTCTAAATAAAAAACATATGATTCTTCCTTTGATCATAACTTAGCTTAGTAACGAAGTTATTTGTTTCAACGTAATTTATATTTAACTTCACAACCTCCTGACATTACCGTGAAACCGTCCAACTTTGCCATAGCGGGTAAATGTCCCCGCGGTTTTACTTGTAAATATATGTTAAAATAGGTAAAAACTCGCTTTTAATGCTAAATATAAATCATCAATTTGCTATTGAGGTAATTCGAGCATTCTTGTTACCGATAGGTCAAAATTGGACGGTTTCACGGTACTGATTATATCTCTGTTAATTATCAAAAGTGTACCATTGAAAAACAAAACATAATTATATTTTCCTTAATTACTCGGAACAACATATAAAAGATCGTCTAGTTTACGAGTTTACGAATCTTTACGAGTATGTTAAATAAATTCTAAAGGAAACAAAATTCACAACCTTACATTTCACATTGATTATTTTTTTTATTTAATCGTTTTCCTCCAAGTACCTCTTAATCGTAAATAGGTAATCTGAGATCACGAATGAAATATATTAATTGGTAAATATGTTAAAACTAAAAACAATATTAATGTTTCAATAATATGCCATAATTTCTTTAATCATATCGCAAGAAAGTCCTTAAAAATTTTTCATTTCAAGTTGCCTATTCTATTTTTGTAAACATGAACTTTAAAAAATATGTATTATTTGAGATAGTTTCATTGATAACAGATTAAAAAATGTTATAATCTTCCGAATCTGAACTACCAAACAGATCTGTTATGATGTTTGGTTTAGAAGTAGGCATTAAAATCTCAGAGGGAACTTTATTCCATAGGCTATCGTCGGACTGCACACACAGTTCCTGATGATTGTTTTCATCTAATGTTCCAGCATGGCTATAGTCTAACTCGAAGGGAGAATATCTGTGAGATTTTTTGCTGGATTTAATTAAGGCCCTGTTTCTAGTTTTATTTTTTTTGTTTGTTTTGTCCCTTGCTGTTGTGTCAAAACTTACTTCATTCTTTGATTGATCAGTGCTGGTCGAAACTTTATTTTTTGACCCTGAACTATTATGACTACTTAATACTGGCACTATAGCACTAGTCGAGGGAATTGCGATATCACCAGATAGAGGTAAGTGCACTTGTCGTTCGTTATTTTCGAGTGCACATTCATTCGACCCTTGGTTTTGGTCAGAAAAAGAGCGTCCACCAGACTTTTTACAGCGTGCTATTAATGTACTATTTTTGGCTTTATTTTTTTGAGACGACTTGCCTTTCAACCGTTCTTTTGTAGTAGTATTTTTGCTTGTTAATTGTTTGATTTTTAAGTCAACGTTATTATGAATAGCTGTTAAAACGTCATTGGTAATGGTGTCTGAGATACCGTTATTATTTATCGAGGAAACTTCAGCCCAGAAGCTGTCATCGGACTGCAGACAGATATCGAGTTGATTATTCTGGGATGTAGTTGCAATAGGTCCATGATCTAGGTTAGGGGTAGAATGTGTACGTGTTTTTCTACTAGTTTTCGTTTTGCGAATACTATTTGATGTATTGTTCCGAGCTGCTTGACCTCTTATGCTCGCCCTGGAGCCGTCATTGCAAGAGGTTTTGTAATCGATACAGTAAAAACCCACATGTTGTCCATGTGGACATTCTACTGCTTCTCGAGGGCATTCCCCTAGATCACAACTAAGAGATCGCATCGCTAGCACGTCCGTATTATTGCAGTCCCACACGACTTGATGAACTCTCATCGTGCCACGGAATTCCTTGAGTTCTGAAGAGGGAATTAATAGTTCTTTTTCTAAAATGCCAGATTCACCAACTTGTTCTATCGTGACCCCTTTGCAACTGTCTTTAAGGTGGCCAATGAGGGTTTCAATATCAGGAATGTCCTTTCCTTGCGCAACAATCTGATCAGCCGTTCTTTTCAATAGCCCCCCCACACCATCAGGAGCTCCTTTACCGTGCCCTTTCTCGGTATAATTCCAAATCACGCGACGCAAGGTCGGACAGTTCCAGTGAAGCTTGGCCATCACATAGAACATTTTTCGATTCCTATACTGGGAAGACGGTGAATCAGATATGAAATGTAAAGCATTCACCTCAGGCACTTCGTTTTCGATGAAGTTAAGGATAGGAATCAAGTGTTCCCATATTGCAATGGCATCATGCCGCAAACACTCGCTTAAAGTACAAAACGATCTAGTACACAAAGCTCCATTTTTAATATAATAAATTACTGACGTATGCAGTGTGACTTGTTGCCGCGAACTGCCAAAGTGAAACGATTGTATTTCAGAAGCATATTTTGTGTTGTAATTTTCACTGAAATCACAATGCACTATAGCTTCTCCACATGTTAAATTTGCTTTCAAATTTTTGATGTAGCAGTTTTGAGAAACAATATTTGCACAGTGGCTCATATACGGGTTGAGTAATTTCTCAAAATGCTCAATAATGTTCTTAGGATTTGTTGTCACTTTGTCCTTCACAGATTGAATTGTAACTTTAGATTGTCCGTCCTTTATATATTCCTTTTTCGTTTTTGCCCAAACACAGTAATAACTTTCCTTGGAGTTATCAAATTCACGATATACGATATGTTTTTCATTGCAAATGTTACACTGTCTTTTTAAACATTGCACATTCTTCGGATCACAGCAGAGACTTTTGAGTACATCATAAGTGGATTTTTCCGCTATTATCCCATTTCGTCTTAGAGCCGTGACAGCGAGATCCATGTTCTCGTGAATAGTGCACAGGCACGTATCTCGGGCATCGACATTTGGAGTGACTACCCAAAATGGGCGCAGCATACAGAAAAAGCTGTAACTAATTTTGTATTCGGGATGGTCCTTAAGAAATTTCTCATGTAGCTGTTGCAAACTAAAGTTGAGATAACGTTTTTGTTTTCTTATTTTGTGTCTCGTAATAAATTGCTTTTTTCCTGGACAAAGCCGGCTGTTTTCGTCTTCTTCAAAAAAGTTTTTGATATCCGTTTTCATTTGCATTTTTGCTGTTTCATAGAGTACTTTATGAGAATCCTTTTTTTCAGTAACTTTTGGTTCGGTATTTTGTCCCGTATTTTGTTCAGTATTTTTTTTCTCTGTTTTAGTATTCCGTAATCTCTTTATCTGTTTTCTATACCTGTCAATTATAAGTTTCAATTCGTGTATTCTATTGTCTTTGATTTTTAATTCTTTGTCAGTCCTGTATTTCAATTTTCTCAAAAGATATTTATAAGGAGACTTCTTCTTTATTGATATGTGCTTTTTTTCTTTTTTCATAACTCTAGAAGGCCCTTGATTTTCACTCACGGAACTTAGAGGTGAAGGTGTAGTAGTATCTCTCGAAGGAGTTAGGTCTAGGTCCGAGCCATGTTCTTGTGCGGGAGTCTCGTCGAGAATGTTGCGCCTTACGATACGACTACTTGATGATGATTTATTACTCACGAAGCTTGATGGGGACAGAGATTCATGTCGTGCTGAAGTCTGATCGTGAATATCGTTCTCTATGGATTGTGTAATGTGACTGTTTGAAGGTAAATTGTCGTCAGCGGGACTTGATGGGGGCTGCGATTGTTGGTGTGCAGGAGTCTGGTTGAGAATATTTCGCCTAACAGATCTTGTGATTCTTCCCTCAGAGTTACTCGGACTTGCACAATTTATTGGCGATGGAGATGCTGCATCTAAAGGTTCAGGTAAGCTCGATGAACACTGCTGGTGGGCCTGTTGATAGTCCTCGTCAATATGATTGTTGTCACTCACGATGTTTTCTGAAGATTTCATTTGATTCATTTTTTTTTTGTAGTAGTATCGAGTTGAACTTTCTCGACTTTTTTGTCGAAATATCTTTTGACGCCGGGGACTCATTTCTCTAATTGGTTTGATCTTTCCTAGGTTTTTTCTCTTTAAATACTTTCTCCTTTCCTTTTCTTGTAATTGGGCGCGAAGTATCGGATCATTGTTAATTTTCTCTAGTCTTTTACGTTCTGCCAGCCTTTTTTTTTCAAGAATTTCTTCTCTCGTTTTTTTAGGAGCCATTTTGATTCGAGGATTACAAATTACTCATGCTATGTAGTAATGCCGACCTGGAATACAATTTTAAATTAGTTATAACATGTTGTAAATTAGTGTAACATATTGTAAGTTTTCAAATTGGGGTACGTATAATGGGGTAAATGTCCCCATTAACCATAAAGAAAATAAGTGTTCGAATCATTTATTAGCGAATGAATGAACTTACGTATTTATATTTAGCTGAGAAATTAATCCTTAAAACTTATTGCGACGTGTATTTAAAACCGCAGAGACATTTACCCACAAGGGCAAAATTGGACGATTTTACGGTATAATTGTAATTATAGTGTAAATATTTGGTGTCCACGAATAATAATAAAAATAAATAAATATGTGTTCAATACCATATTCCATAAAATAATTCGAAGAAAAAACAACACAATATATAATTTTAGATAGGAAGGCACAAGGTCGGTCTGGAAGAAACAGCTTTTTAGCGATAAGACCGCCTGTTGTCTACCGTTATTTATAAATGGTATTTGTTCTGTTACCCTCTTGTAAATTGTTATTCGTGTGCAATAAAGTATTGTTTTCCTGTATTGCAGTTTCCTGCAATAAGCAATTGGGAATCCTCGAATTAAAATGGCTCCTAAAAAACGACAGAAGAAATTCTCGAAAAAAAGGCTGACAGAACGTAAAAGACTAGAGAAAATTAGAAATTATCCGATACTTCGCGCCCAATTACAAGAAAAGGAAAGGAAAAGTATTTAAAGAGAAAAAGCCTAGGAAAGATCAAACCAATTAGAGAAATGAGTCCCCGGCGTCAATAGATATTTCGACAAGAAAGTCGAGAAAGTTCAACTTGATACTACTGTAATGGGGCTATTAAAAACAACGGCTGATCAGATTGTTGCGCAAGGAAAGGACATTCCTGATACCGAAACCCTCATTGGCCACTTTAAAGACAGTTGCAAAGGGGTGACGATAGAACAAGTTGGTGAATCTGGCATTTTGGAACAGGAACTATTGATTCCCTCTTCAGAACTAAAGGATTTTGGCACGATGAGAGTTCATCAAGTCGTGTAGGACTGCAATAATACTGACGTGCTAGCGATGTGATCTCTTAGTTGTGATCTAGGGGAATGCCCTCGAGAAGCAGTAGAATGTCCACATGGACAACATGAGAACACTGACCCAAAACAAATTATATAATTATAATGTTAATTTAATAATAATGTCTATTGTAGAATGTACTTGTTAATTTAATAATAATTTATATAATGCATAAATTGTATTTGTATGACATGACTTGTAAAATGTATATATTTTATTAATTAAAATCTGAATCTGAATCTGAATGTGGGTTTTAACTGTATCGATTACAAAACCTTTTGCAATGACGGCTCCAGGGCGAAAATAAGAGGTCAAACAGCTCGGAACAATAAATCAAATAGTATTCGCAAAACGAAAACTAGTAGAAAAACACGTACACATTCTACCCCTAACCTAGATCATGGACCTATTGCAACTACATCCCAGAATAATCAACTCGATATCTGTCTGCAGTCCGATGACAGCTTCTGGGCTGAAGTTTCCTCGATAAATAATAACGGTATCTCAGACACCATTACCAATGACGTTTTAACAGCTTTTCCCATTACAACAAATAAAAATAAAAATAAATTAACATAATAACGTTGCACAAGGTAGGTCTGGAATAAATTGCTTTTTAGCGATAAGACTGTCTGTTGTCTACCGTTATTTATAAATGGTATTTGTTTTGTTTCCTTTTTGTAAATTGTTATTCGTGTGCAATCAAGTATTGTTTTCTTGTATTGTACTTTCTGCATTTCGATTGTTATTCCTAATAACTATTGTGTACTAGGAACTTATGAGTTTAACATTTTGCCAGCTTGTATTTCGGCCAATATGAGTACCTAACTAACGTATTTTATGAATTTTAATTGTTATTTTTCTGATTTTAGGTGTATATACAATATGACACGTACCAGTTAAATCGTATATTACAGTATACAATCAATTAACTTAATTTTATTCGTGGACGCCAAAAAAATTACCACTACAAATACAATTATACCGTGAAACCGTCCAATTTTGCCCTTGACAAATGTCCCTGCGGTTTTAAATGCATGTTGAAATGAGTTAAAGATTAATTTCTAAGCTAAATATAAATACGTACGTTCATTAATTCGCTAATTAAATGATTTGAACACTTTTATTTTCTTTATGGTGAATGGGGACATTTACCCGATAGGGCAAAATTGGCCAGTTTCACGGTATTCCATCTTTTTTACTCCCTTTTGCTGGACATAGAGACCTGCTACCAATGCAATAAAATTCTAAATAAATTAATTAGTCATATGCAATGCCAATTAAAGGAAAATGGCTTTTCTTTACAAGAAAACAGAAGAAAATTATGATTCCCTTGTCGAAAAACCAAGGAAATAAGAACCAGTGGAATAAGAAAAAGTTTGTTTATTGTCGATTCTGCCGAAACTGGTATTATTACAAGAATAACTATTAAATCAACACATGCAGGCATTCGTGTAGTTTTCTTTTCACTAAACACTATGTACCAATTACAGGTATAGCATTTTATATAAAATTACAAGGGAATCAAAATCACAGTGAACCAAAGTCAGGGGAATCATATATTTACCTCGATAGCTCCGAATCCCAGCAACGAGCCGCGACCTCTCCCCTCGGCGTTGGAAGCGTTACTGACGTTTGTCGAGCCCGGCGATCGCAACGGGTCACAGGACGTTTAGGTAGGGGTGTGCGGGGTGTTGAATGAGGCACCAAGGGAATCATAGCTTAGCTCTGGACAAACCTTTATCATGGTTTTTTTTTTAAACTACGTTAAATACAGGGGCCATATTTTTTCTTTTAAAGCAATAACTTATATTGTAACTATTTAACTTAATGCAATACTTGATTTTAAATTATAACATGCTCTTTTAGGGGTAGTTTGTTCTGAAAATGGTGAATGGACGCACCAAGGGAATAAAGTTTTAGCGGTTTGATAATTTTTTACAGTCACTTATACTTACCTTAAATAAAAAATAAATCGTGCTCCAGTTAGATTAAGTGCTAATGTAATGTATAAAAAATATTACGGTCAAATATTTTAATTTTTCGGGTACTTTTTCCTTCCGGACGCTGTAAATCGACCCTTTCAAGAATGACCCAGTTGCCGTTAAGTAGATAACGTCAACACTGGTTGTTGAATCCATTTCTAAACTATATATTTAGCACTTCGAAGAATGTTTTAACAACTTTTCCGTGGAAAAATTATAAGATTATTAATATTTTACCCTAGAGAACTAAGTAAAGTTGGACGAAAATTGTAAAATCGTAAGCAGGCGTTAAGTGTTTTTTTTTATACTTTAACAATGGAAATTTATTCAGATTTTTAGTTAAAAAAAAGATGAATGTTTACATTATAATTTGTCCGCATCAAATATTTCAATTATTGTTTGGTATTAAATGTCTAGATTTATCAAAAAGTGCTTTTAATTCTCCATACATTTTTACTACTCGTATGGCGGCCGCGCGCCGATCGAAATACGCATTCCCCGCGCTCTATGGTTCAGACGCCAACGCTCGGCGCCCTCTTAACGTACAAAAGGAGGACTAAATGCTATGGGACATTCTCTACCAGTCAACGTTAGGGCAAAGCAGAAAAAATGCAGGCGGCAGTATATAATATATATTGTACCTATTGCTAAAGCTTTAGATTTAAAACTGAACTGTCTAAAAATGGGCTTTGTGGCATTTTACCAAAGACGCTGGCAGCATTTATTGTTTTATAGTTTTATGTCTTTGTTATATAATTTTTTTCAATGAAATATATAAAGTTTACATACATAATTATCCTAAGTTATGTAGTATTTCCGTCGCTTCGAAACTATTTGATATACTTACATGACTGCTAAATTAGACTTTTCTAATAGCATGCGTTCGTGCATGTATTATATTTGGATTAAACGTTATACCATTCGTTTGTTATTGAGTTATACAAGAATTAAATAATATACGTAAGTATAGCGTAACAATTTAAAAGGGAATTATTATACTAGGCGATATTATTCATGTTTAAAAAATACACGCGAGCTATACCTATAGATAAATAAAATAAATAGATAAATATCAGACAACCTCACATAAATCAACCTAGTCCCAAATTAAGGTCAAGAAGGCTTGTGTTATGGGTACTAGGCGACGATATACATACTTATATAGATAAATAAATACTTAAACACATAGACAATCCATGACCCAGGCACAAATATTCGTGTTCATCACACAAATATTTGCCCTTGCCGGGATTCGAACCCGGGACCGTCGGCTCAGTAGGCAGTTGCTTAACCACTGCGCCAACCGCGTCGTCAAATAGATAGGTATTATCTCCTACGTGAATATGGCGTGAATGGCTTTCGATCTCTGTGACCATGACGTCCTTGAGAGAAAGTTCCAACACATAGGCATCCGCGGTCCTGCACTCAAACTAATGTTGGAGTTTTTAAAACAACGACACCAATGTGTCGCTATTAATAATGGTCGAATCACATCAGAGAGTGGGAGAATCGACATAGGCGTACCCCAAGGGTCTTCCCTTGCAAACTTATGCTTCCTAATTCAAGTCAATGACCTACCGGAAAGCGTAGATGGCGAAATGTTCATTTTTGCCGACGACGCGTGTAATGTAATTACAGGGAGTACTATCCCAGAACTAGAGAACAAGATTGCCTCTGACATCTTAAAGTTACAAAACTGGTTCCGTAAAAATGGTTTAGTACTCAATCTGCTAAAAACACAAGTCATACACATTAACCTTGGGGGCCCACCAGCTCCACTCACAATAGCTGTAGATGGGGAAGTACTGCCCCAAGTAACCACAACCAAGTTCCTGGGTATGACCTTGGACGCGGCACTCAAATGGGATGCGCACATCGAGACTGTCTGTGGAAAGTTATCGGGCGCTTGTTTTGCCCTGAGCAGACTGGCACAGGTGCTACCAGACCAGCAACTTAGATCTAGCTACTTTTCGCTGTTCCACTCGACGATGTGTTACGGGCTTGAATTCTGGGGCACAGCAGCAGATTGGCAGCGAGTATTTGTTCTCCAAAAACGAGCACTGAGAATAATATCTCATGTGGCACCAGGCACTCTCGCCCGGCAACTTTTTAAAGACAAAAACATAATGACACTCACATCACAATTCATTTTTTACATAATTAAGCACGTTCGATGTAATATACATCTCTTTCCACTGGCTACATACAAAAGCACACGTATTGCACAGAAACACGTAAACATGATGTCCACAGCACGTTGTCGGCTAGCAAAGTCGGGTAAAACAATGTCTATAGTGGGGCCAAAAATCTACAATAAAGTACCCGTCAATATCAAAGATATTGAAAATAATGTAACGTTCTTCAATGTATTAAAGAAATGGCTAACAACCAATGCTTTTTATAACATGGACGAATTTTACGAATTTAATAATGAAATAATATAATAATTATAAAAACGGTATAAACTCACGTAAAAATAAAATTGTCTGAACATATACGCAGTGTCAGAAAAATGGATACGAGAGACTCCGCTGTTGCGGAGCATGTTGTCGAGGCCGGTGCGTCCCATTTCGTACGTTTCGATAAGGCACGGTTGTTGGTTCGTGAGAAACGCTGTGTACAACGGAAGATACGTGAAGCTATCGAAATTGGACGGCGCCCGAATTTCAACCGAGACGGTGGTTGGGCTCTACCTCCAGCATGGAAACCTGTGATTCCGGCGTTAAAAAACATCTCGCGTTCAGACAATGTCGTTGATACAATAAGTCAAGTGTGCGTGGTATCAGTGGGTAATAGTGAAAATGCAGTGACAGACAGTCCAGTGGTGACAGCGCAAGAGCCCTGCCCTCCCCGCGCCGCGCTATCTGCGCGTGCGCAGAGGGCGGTAAGAAGAGCGATTAAAAGTGCAGTGGGTCGCGAGTCGCGTAGCAGCACGGATAGCTACCCCTGATGAAGAGCTCCAAATGAGTTCGAAACATGTCGGGCCGTTCCTGACAATTTTTACGTGAGTTTATACCGTTTTTATAATTAGTAAAGATGTCTCACGATAGTTTTAATAACATTATTAAATAATATAATAATTAATATTACTAATAATGTAACTACCTATTTCAATTTTTATTTAATAATTACTTAATGTTTTTCTTATAATAATTTGTATTTTGAAATTTAATAGAACTTTTATAATGTATTGACTTGTAAAATGTTGACATTTTATTAATAAATGAGTATGAGTATGAGTATGAGTATGAATATCAAAAATCCCCGCCATAAACTACTATTTTAACCTCACGTTGACGGAACGTGCTAACTTTACTCTCACGCCTGTACTTTCTTGTTGAAACTCAAACCGTACCCTTATCATGAGTTTACAATAACCGTACTCGCCAGTGACTACTTAAAAGATTTGTATGGAGAATGGTAGTTCCACAAAGTAATCGCTAGGGGCACTGTTCTAACTATTCTCCTTATAATTCGTTTACGCTGTTGTTAGCGAGTATTTTACTCGTGGTAAGGGTTTCTACTGGACTCTTACTTTGACAGTACTCCATAGAGACTACGTAAACGATTTGTATCTTGTAGTTCCACAAATTGCACGCTAGAGGTGCTGTATTATTCTCCGTAATAGTACATTACATCAGAGGCCGGGAAAATGAGGATTTCCGGCCAAGTAGGTATATACGGCCGAGCGAGCGTGCGAGCGAGGCCGGATAGTGATACGAGGCCGGGAATCCGTTTTCACGACGAGGCATGTATAGTGCTTTTCTCAAACATACAATGAAATAAAAAATATATATACTCGTACTTTAAAGAATAACACTTAATATTGTTTGTCCGATATTTTCCGAATTTGAACGAATTTTAAAAATCCGATTTCAGACTCTGACTCAGGAGCCCCAAAAACCCCCGGATAGCGAATTTCAGCCTCCTAGGACCAATTTGAAATTTTCTCAATACAAATCGTTTTTTTTTTTCGATATTTTCCGAATTTGACCGAATTTTCGGACAAGATTTCAGATTCATATTTTTGAGCCCCGAGAGCCCCCCGATACCGAGTTCTAGCCGCCTAGCACCAATTTGAAATTTACTTTGCAGGCCTAGGCCTGAAAAGCAGTATGAAATCCCTTTTCAGTCCTCTCGAGTTGTTGCGCCCAAAAAGCGATACTTCCGAGCCTATTTTAAGGAACGTAAAGACAATATTTCATTGGATGTTTGAGAAAAAATCGTTTACGCTGTCGCTAGGAAGTACGGTCACTTTAAATCATGGTAAGGGTACCTAGATGTTGGTTTACGCGAACCGATAACTAAAACTCGCATTCGCTTCACCGCATTTGAGATCGGATTGTACCGCTTCAACTAATTCTGCTGGTCGTTCACATTTAGCGCAGTATTATTAATCTGAGATTGAGGTTTCGCTCTAAAAACGTCGATCAACCAATTAGGAATAATGCACTACGATACACAACAGCACACCGTTACACAACCATTGCATTTTTGGAACTTATCATAATTTATGATTCATAAATTAATTCTCAATTTTTAGGGGTTCGTACCTCAAAAGGAAAAAACGAAACCCTTATAAGATCACTTATTTTGTACGCGACATTTAAATCTACATAAATATATTTGTTTTAAGCCATTAATACAAAAATCTAAGCTCAAAGAAAAATTGAAATGCGTTACCTGATGGAAGAGACCGCGAATCGAACCCGGTACCTCGGGATTGCCGGTCCAGCACGGTATCCTTTCCGCCACCCTAACTCCTGAGTAACCTTTCGAATTTTTCCTTATGCTTTGTTTTGATCTGTGCATTGTTAATTTGAAAGGCTTTACACATTAAATTGTGGTGTAACGACATTAAAAAAATGAGACAATACAGGTTTGAAACGTATACGAGTATAACCCTCCAGCCACAATAGGTCTTTATGTCTTTTACTGTTATTGAACACAATATCGTCTTTTTCTTCAAACTCAATTTTCACAAAAATAAATCTAATCTATAAAACGTAAAACGTGTGTAGGTAATGGCGAAAGAAAGTCAGGAAATGACATTGTCATTCACAAGGGCTACTTGACTGTAATCATAGATAGACATAAATTATATTAAGTGGCCAGTATTTTATACAAGTAGGTACCTATATACTACTTAATTTACATCCTCCTTGGTATATGTGAAAGTTTGTAAGTTTATTTCTACCACAAGTATGCCGAAACGAAACCATAACAAAACCATAAGACAATTTTATATTGAATGATATTTCAATGTTAAGGCAATATCTGTACTCTACGCGAACGAAGTCGCGGGCATAGTCTAATGTATACATCCGGTTTGAGCATCCACGAGATATGTTAATTCTGACCTAAGATACAGAATAAAGAAATTATCTGGCGAAAGCGGAATCTATCGCACGAGGAATCACGAGAATACCTGTTTCGTCACCAGTTTCAAAATTCTGACCTATACGGAAAAAAGTGATCTGAAAAAGGAATCTGACGGATGTGTACTGAATCAAATTTATATTTGTATTTTTTTTTTAATTTACGATCGGCTTTAGGATCAAATAAGGGTACTTTCCACGTACTTTCCAATGAAGAGTATAAAGTCTCAAGTCGGTATAAAAGTCATAATGACTCTTCGCTCCGAAGTATAAGTTATAGGTAAGAAGTGAACGAGGTCTCACCGTGGACGCCGACTTAGGGATTGCACTTGCGAAGGTTCTCGAATATCCTTAAGAGGCTTTTCGAATCATCTTATGTCACGCGAGGAGGCAGCGGAGAGGTTCTTAACTCCTTTTAACATAATAATAGGTCCGCGTATTCGAGTACAGAGTAAATAAAATCTTCTCGCAGTTTAGGAGTACGTGCCGGTATTGCTTGCGTAACCTTTACTATATGTACCTACTTGTTTGGATAGTTTTATTTGCTTACTACACGAAATCAACATATTACTCGTATTTGATTACGATGATATTTTCAACCGACTTGAAAACAAAAGGATGAGAACCTCCTCAACTTGACTTTTTTGTGGTTATTATACGATTATTCCGATAACTACGAAACTATTTACATGACTATTTTTTTTCTTTTACTTCACAAGAGCTCTAAAATATACATTTTATCGAAATAGATTTAGCGTTTTTTGAGAAAATCAACAAAAACAATATAAATAATGACAGAAAAGTAAATTAAGAAAGAAAAATTTAATGCGATCCACTACAATCAAAGCAGGACTCGAACCTGCGACCTCTGCGTTTCCGGCGCATTGCTCTCCCAACTGAGCTATTAGATCACTACGTCAATCACACAAAATCTTTCATTCCATAATTCTTTACGCTACTGGAGCGCCCTCTGCGTCATATGTGTTTGAAATGCTTATGCGCATTAGCCATATTCTAGGATGTGCGCTTTACACGCACGATCCCCTGTCCCATTGCTTTACGGCAAGTGTGAAGACTGCGAGAGAGATGTCGCTGTTCTAAATATTTTTATAGCATCTTTTTTATCGATTATATTTTTTATGTGGAAATACCACATTATTATTTTAATAAATAAAGACACAAAGGTAAATTAAGAAAGAAGACTTGAATGCGATAAAAAAGATTCTTTAAAAATATTTAAAAACAATATACCTACATCCGTTTTGCTCATTTAAGTTAGTTATTTTTGTGATAAAAAAAGGTTATTGATTACTTTTGACACAAAGATCTAGGTATAAAGAAATAATTAAACGCGATATAAACTCATAAACTCATTTATTGATAATTATTCAATTACATGTCAAAAAAATTTATACATTTTTAATTTACATTAAAAAATTCATCTACTGTGTAGAATGTTTGCTCGATAAGCCATTTTTTAAATTGCGCTTTGAACGACGTTGCGGTGGATGCCGATGTGACCACCTCGGGCAGTCGGTTGTACACCGCCGGCCCCATGACGTGCGTTAGCTTCCGTGTCTTTGCTAATTTTCCAGGGAGCGGTGTTAGTTTTTTCGCATTACGAGTCGGATATTTATGTACTTGACTCCACGTCTTGTACGTTTCTAAGTTTTCGCGGACGTAAACCGCTACCTGGAAAATCAACAACGACGGCAGTGTAAGAATTCCTAGTTCTCTGAAGTATGGCCTGACGCTGGTGTCGCGCGACACTCGCACCATCGCCCGCACGGCGCGCTTCTGCATCCGGAATGCCCGCTGCCAGTCGGCGGCGCGCGCCCACAGCTCCGCGCCGTACTACAGCTGCGCGTGCACGGTGGCGAAGTAGCACGCTCGCGCGATGTTTGTTGGCACCACCCGACTCAGCCGTTGCAGGGCAAAGCAGGATCCACCAAGCTTTTTGCACAGTTTATTTATGTGAGCTTCCCATGTCAATCCGCTGTCCAACTCAAAGCCGAAGAAGGTGGTGACTTCAACCTGCTCGACGTTTATTCCTTTCGAGTACACCGAGAGCTGTCTCGATGGCCGCCCTGATAATCTAAAATGCATGAAGTGTGTTTTTTTTAGGTTAAGTGCAAGTCCATTTACATCGAACCAATCCGATAGCTGTTCTGTCGCTTTATTAAGCTTCAGTTCCAGTTCGTTTACGTTTGGTGCACTTATCACGGCCGCCACATCGTCCGCATACATATAAACCTCGGCCTCCGTGACAGCTTCCGGTAAATCGTTTAGTAGCAGAGAAAACACTATATTCGATATCGCCGATCCCTGAGCCACACCGATCTTCGTTTTTAGCGGATCTGATCTTATCCCGCCTCGATCTCCGGTCACGACTTGGGATCTGTCGCGCATTAGGTCGTCGAGAAGAGCAAGGGCCGGGCCATATCCCGTAGTGCTTCAGCTTGAGTGCGAGGAGCCCGTGATCGGCGACGTCAAACGCCTTAGAAAGGTTGCAGCACAGCACGGCGACCTGCAGGCGCCGTCCGCGCGCCTCCAACACACACCGCAACACCTCACGCGCCAGTGAACCCGTCGACCGCCCCGCTCTATACGCATATTGCCGATCGGATAACGTATTCGATTCCTCGAGGAACCGAGTGAGGCGAGTGCACAGTCCGTTCTCAAATATTTTGGCTATCGCAGCATAATGGACCCAGGCCGGTATCCGTCGATGTCTGCTCTGCTGCCTTTACCTTTAAAGAGGGGCCGCTACCCTGCTGCACTTAAGTGGTGTGGGATATATTCCTTTTTCTCGGCAGATGTTGTACAATTCTGCAAGAACTTGTGAAAGGGGAGCGACCGCAATCTTTATGAGCTCCATTGAGATCCCGTACACGTCTTTTGTGGGTTTTGATGGAATTTTTACCGTAATAATTTCGTGTATCTCTTTTGGCGTGAAGGCTTTAAACCTAATGGATCGATCCGCGGGCGGGCGCGCGGCGCGCAGGATACGCTCGGCGCGCGCGAGGTCGGCGCGCGGGGCGCCGGCACTCGCTGCCGCCAGTACGAATCGGGCATTTAATGTATTTACTACGTCTTTTTTAGTTTTACAAGCAGGATTCGCGTCTTTGATGACGTTCGTGAAGTCTTATTACACTGCAGTCTTAAGTGGGAACCGAACCCACGACTCTGTTATTTATACCGGAACAGCTTCCTCATTTTCCGTTAGACGGAGTGCTTATCGATAATGTAATGGGAAATCATGTCTCTGCACGGTAATAAAGACTAGGGTACGTATTGCTAGAAAGAAAGGACACGATTTAGAACAGCTCATGGTCACAGGCAAGGTCGATCGGAAGCGCCCTAGAGGCCGATCACAATTTTGTGCAGATACTACAGAAGGTGACTTCGTTGTGTCAGTCGGTTACAAGCCAGAAGCAACTTCGAGAACGGCAGACATTGGCGGGGAAATCAATCGAGTCGCACGGAATGGGGTAAGCAACTTTGGAAAAGTTAACATAAATATTGAACATGCGTCATATAAAAATGTCGAACAACAAACCAAGGTAACAAGACGTAGTAGGTAATAAATGAAATAGTAACCGTCTAATAATTTAACGTTAAACTCATGCTAATTTGACATGGTTCCATGTTAGCTGGTAATGTACTTTCAAATGTACTTTCCACGGGAGAATTTAGTTTCCAGTTTGATCCTCTTTTATTATCTGAAACAAGCTCGATATCTTCGATATTTTACACCGTAGTTTCGCTTAGAAGATACAAACACTTTATAAAACAGTATCAGTCATAAATAACGTACATGCCCCGATTGCCCCTCCTCCTTTGTTAACCAAGCAATACCTTTTCAGTGTATACGATCGGTAACTTGTAAATTTTCGCTACAGCCCTCCCTGGGGCAGGTTTTAGATTTGACGGGAGCAGTCGAGTGAATATCAGAGTATAATATTAACATAGACGAAAATTTCGAAAATGTTAACATAGACACGGAATAAATTATAATAATAAACCTCCATATAGTTTGTTAGTAAGGCGTAAGGCTTACTAATTAAGTAAGTAAACTAAACACTAGAATCACACGGTACAGGTATATATAATACTAGCGACCCGCCCCGGCTTCGCACGGGTGAAATGCTATATTATGCATGTATTATACATATAAACCTTCCTCTTTCATCACTCTATCTATTAAAAAAGCCCTCATCAAAATCCGTTGCGCAGTTTTAAAGATCTAAGCATAATAATATATAGGTTGTAATTTTCAAGATTTCTGAAAAATGTACGACTTTAGAGGAAAAATTTGTCGATGAAATGAAAATCCTATGAAAACGAAGCATTCGGTGAAATGTTTTTCTATAAAAGAACAGAATCCCAGTAAAAATATACCCTAAAGATCTTCGATGGATGTCAATGTCAAACGTCGAATCGAGATCCTGGTAAGTCACTGATAAGACATTTGTTCACGCGTAAGCGCTCACCACGAAAAACATGGCGTCACGATGAGGATCATTGAGATACTTTAATCGGATAAAAACTGCCCTGAAGTTTATCCGACGAGTCTGAGGCTTTTCTCCGTTTTTATAAAACCAGTGTTAGATTCACCGGGTATCTTTTAATGATGGGTACGTAATATTTTGTAAATTTCATAAAACATTTTGTTTTACCGCAACGTTTTTTCTCCATTGTCATTCATAAAGTCTATTCGTGCTATACAATTTTATATTTTTAAAATTTTGAACATTTGGTTCAACACCGTTTGCCACAAAATTGAAGAACACACAAATACAAATAGAGACAGATATAATGAATGATGTTGTTTCATAGTATTTTGTCGGGATGGTCGTTTTATATTAACATCTCCGTTTTTTCACCAAAGTTGACAGGGAAAGCATTCTAAAACAAACTTTTTCGACAAAACAATAAAAAAACACTACCATGAATTTACAGTGACCTGTACACTAAGGTACTACCAAGGACTATTTACTGCAATTTTACTCTTGCCAACATAGTTGCGTAGTATAAAATCAGTACTTTCCGATATGGTAGGTGCGTTTGCCCTGCCGTTGGCATCATACTTACTTCTATTTCTAATCTTAAAATTAAGTAAAGGAACATTCTAAGCGGCAAAACTAACTTCAAAACACAAACTATCCCTTAAATCATTCCAATAGTAATTTAAGCAGTTCCATTTCAATTTAACCGAAAGTCAAACAACTACGGCTGAGGTTAAAATGAGTTCCGTGTCTATTTAGTTTCACTAGTGATTGAGTGTCGAGATAAATATAAGTTAAGTTTAGCCTCTTCGTTCCCATTAAACTTAAGAACGCCCAAGTGAATGAAAGTTTTATGTGTGTCTGTGTAAGACAATTCGTAACGTTCTTGAAATGTTACAATGTTAACTTTTGATAAGACCGTAGTTTGAGAAGCAACATCCTCAGTGTCAGTCGGGTAAAAATAGCTTTAACCATTGATACGTGAATAGCACAACTATTTACCTTACCAAAAACAAATTAAAAACCTGTCCAGCCATTTTGGCGTAACAAGTTCACAAAGACAATATTATTAGTAATATTTATACAAGCTACATGTCCAAGTTTCAGTTACATGAAATACTAATATAAACTTTTTTCTTTTTAGGCTTGGTGGCCAAAGGATTTTTGAGTGTCATCAATTTGGCAAGAACTAGCCTTTAATAAGGTAAGGTTTTATAAGGCTACTAGCTTCAGGAGGCTCTTGGCTTATGGGCAAGTGCGAGTCGGGCTCATGCATAAAGGGTTCTGTAATGTATCTCAACTCCGAGACATTGTTTCCCATCTGTAACGTTTCGTAAAATTTTCATTTGTCCGAAATTATTTCTTTTCTGAAACCCGTAATATGTTTAGGATTGTATAAACATCGGGTTTTAAAGAACCCACTTGGTTAAGTTAGGTTTGTTTAATAATTATTATTGAAAAATGAAGTTTTGCAAAAAAACGGCTTTCGGACAAATGATGGCGAAACGTTGTAACGTACGATGGAAAACAAAAATTTGGGTTTCAGATAGATAACCGTTACGTACCGTAAAAAGGTAACTTTTTAACCTTTAGTATAATTGTTATTATAGTGGCCACCGTAATAGTCCTTGAAAATTCCAAGTATACGATTAAATCGTTAGAGCAAACAATAAACGTAGAAACGTAGAAAATTAGGGCTTTGTACGCCTTTTGTAATAGGGCAACCCCTTTAGTTTTTTTTTTTTTTCGTATTTTGGATAGCGGGTACAGTAATACACATTATGATACAAAATTACAAGTCACCTAAACCTAACCTATTACGGTTGTTACTAACGGACGGACAGAGACAGGCGTTGTAATAAGGTAAACATAAAAATACGACCTCCAAATCGCATATTTCTCTTCTTTTGTCATCCGACTGAATGAAAGTTTTTGGTGTGTAGGATAATTTGAAACGTAGCTTAAATGTTTGTAGAACGTTAAAACGGACCATTATTTTTGATGTTACACTTTTGCGCGCTATTTTGGTAGAATTACGCCATTAAAATATGTTAACCGCAGGCCGGTTGTTCAGTTTATAAAAAAGGTCGCTGCAAAATTGTTACATTGTATTGAAATAAAAATATTTTGGCTAGAAATCTTGGTAGATATACACGATAAATGTATAATATTTTTCCGTAGAAATCCGAAAGTGTTAACAAAGGATTATTTTTCTTTGAATTTGGTTTATGTTCAGTGTAATAGTAGTTTATGAAACTGTTACATAATAAGAGGTATTAAATCACTAGTGTGGCGACAGCAGCGCGGGCAGTGTCACCATAACATCACTGATTTCCTGCCTCCATGCTCAACCGCCGTCGCTGCAAAGTAATGTAGGTCTTTGCCTAAAGTGAACCTGTTATAGTAATTTTACTTAAGATTATTGCACAAATTGTATACATTCCCTGTGTTACGGCACATAAAAAGTAGCTGATTTGTCAACTGTCAGGAAACCAATCTATTACGAATATATAATTCTAAATCTATAAGAGAAACAGTAAACAATACGTCTTACTTATCCCTAGAAAGGAAACTTCCAGAAAGTCTAATAATATAACGACGCGTCACAGCATATAAGTAGGAACGCAGCGCTATATTTCAGCGTGGCCGACCCTTAAAGTTTCTCAATGATAAGGCATGACGGGACGTTTTCCGCGGCCAAGCGTGAGCTTGAACGTGAACCAATAACTTATCGTTGACCAACAGTGACTGCACTGTATTAAAAACAAACTTTTAAGCTACGTTCTTATCACGTAACAGGCGACTGTTTATATTATATAAGATGGAGCTAGAAAATCACAAACATCTTTAGAGAGTAGAGATTCTGTTTACTCGTGCTTTAAGATTAATATTGTAAAGGCGGTCCCTCACCGGGAGCATGCGCCGGTAATGTAACGTTACAGATCCAAGCATTAGGTACATCAGAAAAAAAAAAGCATAAGTTCAGTGAATTGTCAACAGGTGAACATGGACATTAAACGGATCATTCTGCTATATGTATTATTAATACTAACATGCAAATATTATCATCATCCTCCTCATAGCCTTTGTCCCATTTTTTGAGAATGAATTCTCAATCGGAGTCGACTACCTAAATCCCAAGATGTGGCGTAGGCACTAGTTTTTACGCAAGCGACTGCCATCTGACCTTCCAACCCAGAGGGGAAACTAGGCCTTATTGGGCTTAGGTGGTTTCCTCACGATGTTTTCCTTCACCGAAAAGCGAGTGGTAAATATCAAATGACATTCCGTACATAAGTTCCCAAAAACTCATTGGTACGGGCCGGGTTCGAACCCGCGACCTCCGGATTGAAAGTCGCATGCCCTAACCACTAGGCTACCACCGCTTTTTTTTCAAATACATGCAAATATCATATTTCCTCCAAATTAATTACAGCGTACTCTGAAACAAAAAACATTTTACATCATAGTAGCTTTTCTCTAGTAAATAACTTGTCAGACAATATTTCAATTTATTTATAAGAAGTTCTTTCATGGTTTTCGGCAGTTTATTAAATATTTTTAAATACATTACATAGCATTGCTTCGTGTACAGTGCAGTCCTAGGAACCTGGTCAATTGGTCATGCAATAGACACCCCGTATTTCTTGTGCTATTTGAAAACACGTCTTTAATAAATAATTACTTGTGTCTTTTTACAAAAACTGTATTTGTAATATTAATATTGTGAATCATGGCTATACTTCACTTAGTAGTACAGAACACCGATGAAATGCTGCCTGTTCGATAAACTTTGGGGTACTTAGTTTATATTTGAGTAGTAGTGATGAGGCATGACGGGCTGTTTCCGCGCTCCAGCGTTAACAAACGCCTTCGCTTAACAATGTCGAATAAGGCTTCATACGCCTCTATATTTTTAGTACGAAATATACTGGAAAAATACAGTTTCAATGCAGTTACCCGACATGTAGCCATTATATTATGTCGATACCTAAGCTCACACTCGTACTAGTTAAAATTAGTTTGCGAATAAAATTTAAGCGAGTTGCTCACTAACGTCCTAATTGCAACTTTTTTTTCCGAAAAGATAGTACGATTGTGCGTGACAGTCAACATCAAAATTAGCTGAATATTTTTGTAAGCGATTTGGCATATACTCAAGTAAAACCGTAAGCTACTTTGATAAGAACCGTAGGTACATGTACCTATATTTCAGTGATGAATTTGTATTATGGTGTGATTTGTATGTGCTTGTAAGTTGCCATTATGGCCTTCTTTTTTCTCAGCTTATATTATATGCGCACCAGCTTTTTCCTTCTATGCTTTTTCGCACAAATGGATACCAATAATCCGATACGATAATACTAGCACTCTCTTTAACAGTTTTTTTTACATTCCTTAAGCAAAACGAAAATACGAATCAATTATGAAGATGGTGTGACACAATCAGTACAAATAAATATTTTACTAAACATTAATGAGAGCTTTTCTCGTCTTAGAAGTTAAGTGCAACGTGCTCAATAATACATTGACTGTCTCACAAAAGCCTCTAAAAAATATAGTTATGAGATGTTAGACTGTGAGATAAGAAAGGAAATAATACAGGCGTAGATATGTGTCTACGCCTGTATTATTTCCTTTCTCATTTCACAGTCTATGCTAGTTCCTGTGTAAGTACCTTCTAGATAAATAGCGTAGATACAGTATCATTCACGAAAGAGAATCGCGTAACATCGGATAAGGTAACGTATTCATAACAACAAATTTTCAACCCTCTCACTGAATATCAGAGTGCTTCACATGAAGTGAAACTTTTTGTTTATGCGATTAACCGCTTAAACTGTTGTCTGGTTAGTATTCATAGTGTTAGACTCGTTGCGTATTCAAGGAGCGGACGAAAATGAAATATGGAGTATCCTCCGCGCATTCAGAACAAAAGGTGGCTAGGAGTCAGGGATCTCGCACCACTTTGGTCATATTCTTTTTAGTTTGCCCAGTTCCCTCGGGCCCCGCCTTTGTATGGCTGGTATCGTAATTTGCGATGCTTTCTAAAATTCTCTCATAGAAAATAAGGAAAGACAAAGGATTTACGCAGCTTTAGATTTAAATGTTAAATCTGGAAATAATGGTTGTAGTTCTGGGGGCCTAAGTATGTATATATATAAATAATCGATAAAGCATTCGTCACGATTTGTTGAAAATGCGAGTGAGTGACAGATGATTTGTCACTTATTTATCACGTGATAAACGCAACCATCACAGGCCCCCGATGTTTAAACGTAAGAGACAACATTTCTTGTGACTAATGACATTTGTCCGAGAGATTACTCGACTTACATATTCTTATTCGGATAAAATACCTATATTATACTCCAATATTTTGTTTAATCGTAACGTTCAAATGTACTTGATAATAATAAAAATCGATACAATATCCACAACATCACAAATGTTCGTTAAATTAGGACCCAGCGGACTGGAAAGAAAGTTATAGTTTGTTTAAAGGTAAGCTAAAAAGGTCAGTGCGATAATAACAATTTTATGAACGATAAAATGTTAGGCTACGAACTCTGAAACAAAGACAAGCGCTGACGTTCTCGAACAATTGCTATTGAAAACAACGCATAAACAAAATCTCTATTCGAGACTCAATTCACTGCTGTTTGAATCTTCTTAATGCAAAATGCGCCAAATGGATAGCATTGTTCTCTCAAGCAAAAAGCATCAAACACCTAACAAAGTGAAATAGTGTATACAGAGTGATTTAGGAGTCATGTGCAGGAGACGGGAGTCATAAGGAGGGTCACACTGAGTAGCGGTAACGCAGTAACGTCTGCTAAACCAAATCATTCTTGCTTGCGGCCTGGTCGCGTGCACTTGTTGTCCAAACCATTGAGTAGTATTGTCGTTTAATTATTAGTTACTTTAGGAGATTACTGTTGTTTTAAAGTAAATGTAAATTACGTGTGGTAAAATAAAACGAGGTCACTAAGTAGACTGTTTTTCTATTTGAGAGGTAACCTTTTTAACACCTATGTCGGATCATCCCCGACATGTATATTGAAGCGAAAATTTAAAAAAAATGCTTTGACTAGGATTTTAACACACGTCTCTACGACTTTTCAGGCCAGATGGGCGAACTACCAATTGATATATCAAGGCCACCAACTAAAGCTTCGATACTTTTAACCGGTTGCTTCATTTTTTATATGCTTCAGGGTTCAATATATATTCGATTAATTAACTATGAATTAACTTTTAATTCGATTAATTTCCTTCGCGATTTCGTGATTGGTCCCATTAGTCAAATGGGCATTTTCGCGAAAAGTAATGCAATGAACTGTGACATAATTTTCACATATTATAATTAAGAGATGTTAATAACATCCCACATTGTAGCTATTTCGAAGACACTAATATTAAAAAGGTTAGTAACAAATTGGACAGAGTAAACAAAATCAGGTATGATTTTTTTGACATAAATTAAGCCATCATCTTCTAACATCGTTACAACATACCTCTTTGTTAAGTACTTACACGACGAAAATGTTGGTCACAAAATTGAACATTTTTTTTATTAGTTTTACTTAAATGCATCGCTCCCCAAAAATATGCCCGATTTGCAATTTGGTGACCGTCGTCATCAACTCTTTTGCTCCAGCTCATAACTCCTAAAATCACCCTCTAGACTCAGTAAAAGAGCCGCGAATACGATATATGTCTCCATCGCATTTCCATACATTACGGCTCGAAGAAAGTTTTGTCGGTTGAACTCAGAATGGATATGTTTCAGTATTGATGCGTGACGGTGAAATATCTTTCTTCACGCCTCCCCACACACTGAGGTGAATGTGAGTTATTTTGGTCGACTTTCCGTATTACCATGTTTTTGTGGGGTGATTGTAACAGTCTATTTATTGAAAAAGTTTTGGCAACAAGCTAGATCGAGGAATCGTCGCAAATAAACTATATGTTTATGTTCACTTTTTCTATGATTTAGGCGAGATTCAAATGAACGGAAGGAAAAAATCTCGTATGAAGTCTGTGATATCCCTAATTAACAGATACCGGGGTTTTCGATGCACGAATGATTTTACGCCGTGTTGGGTTATTTTTGCACCAAAAACTCCGGGGTAAGCTAACTAAGCAAAATCTCAGTTTTATCGCAGAAAAATAACGAATTTCTCGATATTTTCTATCCCAGCGATGAATGCATGCTTTTAAAAGTATGGATTTTTAATCCATATAATAATTAATAGGTGCCTAGTTTCCCCTCTGGGTTGGAAGGTCAGATGGCAGTCGCTTGCGTAAAAACTAGTGCCTACGCCACATCTTGGGATTTAGGTAGCCGACCCCGATTGAGAATTAATCCTCAAAAAATGGGACGCAGGCTAGGAGGATGGTGATGAATAATTAATAGGTGCCTACTAAATATATATTATTATTTTACGATTGACAAAGCACAGTCATTCATGTCAATATATAAAAAAACCGGCCAAGTGCGAGTCGGACTCGCGCACCGAGGGTTCCGTACAAACACTTTCCATCCCTAAGTGGTTAAGTTAAGTTTGCACCTGGTATGTATAGCGCCCCATATAAATTAGGTGCAAAGTTAGGTATTAAAAAAAAAAATTATGGTTTTCGTAATTATTCCTTTATCTATGCTATAAGACGTTGCTTCGTACCAAATTTCAAGATTCTGAGTTCACGGGAAGCACCCTGTAGGTTTTGATTCCCTTGCAAGTGTCGAAAATTTGCGGCATAAACGGCTGTATCTTTTGATTGCGTTGGCTTAGAAGTTTGATTTTTTCACAGCTTCAAGGGACAGTAGACTTGAGTAATTGATATAAATTTCAGCTTCATACCTCCACGCGTTCCTGAGAAAAAGGGTCTTGACAGACGGACGGACGGACGGACAGACGGACAACAAAGTGATCCTATAAGGGTTCCGTTTTTTCCTTTTGAGGTACGGAACCCTAAAAACGGAATAGTACGAGTCGGACTCGCCTACCGAGAGTTTCATAGAAATTATACCTTCACGCCTTCCCAAGATAAAAAGTCTTGACACGCGGATGGACAACAAAGTGATCCTATCTATGTGTTCCGTGTTTTCCTTATAGGTACAAAACCACCAAAACGGAATAGTTTATTTTGTGTAGTCAATTTGTAATAATAATAAGTACTTAACATTTTGCTATAAAATAATATTATGTTTCCTTCAATTAAAATGTGAATAAATTTAATGTTCAATTATTTTTCATTCAGCGGAATACAAAATAAACAACGGGAAGTTAAATTGGATATTTAATGTTAATTGGTTTTGAAGCGTTTTATCATTTTAAAGCTAGGGTGTTTTAATATTCATTTAAAATCAATTGATGCAGTAATGGGTTGGCTTCATTAATTTTATCGTTTGCGGTTTCGATTAGCTTATGAATACAAATAATTAAATAAACATTTGTCAAAATATAAACAAAATAATGAATTTATTCCTTTCTCAAGTTGACGATGAATAGTTTTAGTTAGGTAAGGTACTCGATGAACTTTATTTTGCAAGTGCACTTTTACATGTCTGAGTCTACCGACATCACAAGAGCAGACCATTGTTGAGAAGAAACGTCGAAAGAAACTCAACAGTCAGTCATTTGATATTTTATATTTGTGCGATGAACTTGAATATTAATAATAATAGTAATAAAGTGTGCTTGGGTCATGGATGTTCTATTTATTTGAGTATATATTTATCTATATATGTACGTATATCACACACAGAGTATCACAGGTACACACACAAGCCTTCTTGAGCTTAATTTGGGACTACATCGACTTGTGTGAGGTTGTCCGATATTTATTTATTTATTATTATCTTTTCATTAAGGTTACTTAAAAATTACAGTAATTAATGAACTTAACCTAATTTATACCTACCTATCTTAAAATGAAGAAATGACGACCCCGCATCACGCTATTAAGAATTTTCCTGAAATCGTGATCCCTCTCCATATAAAAATGATTTTCAATACAAAACTAGAACTTTATAATAGTGTATGTCTTTTGTGAAATAAACTAACCATCCGTGGAATACGATCTCCTAGTTTTCCCATGGGCGTAATTAAGGGCCAGAAGCTAATATGAAATATGCTCCACGGATTCACAATCTTTAACCTCATAATATCGATTACCCTTTAACCTGAGGTCTTGAGGAAACGACGCATGAGAGTTTGTCGTCTACAATTTCTATTTGTGTTTATCAAAGAAGCTTTATTACTCATCATAATATCAGGAGACAGATGTCAACTGCTGGACAAAGACCTCCCCCAAAGTTATCCACAACAATCGGTCGTGCGCCACCCTCACTCAATTACTACCCGCGATCGGAATCAGGTCGTCAGCCCGCCTAGTTGGGGGCCACACACTACTAAACTAGTAAACTATGTACTTTAACTAAATTTACTAGTTCAGATGAACGTTTATAACAGTTTGAGGTTATATCCCAAAAATACCGATGCTGGTGCTAGGGCAAGATGGGTGGTACGCGCCGTGAGCCGCTCTAATAGCCTACTAGCGCACAACTATGCACCAGCCGCCTTGCGCTTTTGTTCGGTTTAAAGCGGTACGCATTACATACAAACAACCAATATACTTCACATGCGCTTTAAAATATCATAAAAGAGAACCTTCTATAATGTTATGGGAAATTGTTTTACGTCACCCTAGGCCGTAAGTGGGATTTTCTGACCGCTACGCGACAAAATTAATCTCACTTCCAAGCCAAGGCAAGACTTAAAACTTTAGACCAACTACGGGCGGTAATTCGTAAAGCCCAAGATCGCATATTTAGAGATCACAATAAACGCCTATGATCTGGGACATTCACGAATTCACCGCTCTAGGTATGTAATATACTACTACATGACACATTTATAGATAATATATAATAATAATAATAATAAGCCTGATATCGTGTTGGTAGATCGATCCAAGCGCCAGGCAGTGCTCGTCGACATCACCATCCCACATGACGAGAACCTCGTGAAAGCCGAGAAGGACAAACTCAGCAAGTACCTTGACTTGGCTCACGAGGTGACCGCCATGTGGGATGTTGACTCGACGATCATTGTCCCGATAGTCGTTTCGGCGAACGGTCTTATAGCGAAGACTCTCGACAAACATCTTAAGAGACTCTCGCTAGATGGCTGGATCAAGGGCCAGATACAGAAGGCGGTACTCCTGGACACGGCGCGCATTGTCAGGAGGTTCCTCTCTCTGCAGCCCTAACCACCGGTAGCCTGGGCCCTGCCCCGCTGCCGGCGGCACCCTAGGCTAGGTTTTTTATAATGTGTTTATATATTTTGTAATTTCTTTATTGTATTTTACTTTTTATATACATATATTGTAAAAACCTAACCTAAGATACAAAATAAATAAAGGAATAATAATAACTTGACTCGACGATCATTGTCCCGATATAGTCGTTTCGGCGCACGGTCTTATAGCGAGGAGTCTCGACAAACACCTTAAGAGACTCTCGCTAGGTGGCTGGATCAAGGGCCAGATACAAAAGGCGGTACTCCTGGACACGGCGCGTATCGTCAGGAGGTTCCTCTCTCTGCAGCCCTAACCACCGGTAGCCTGGGCCCTGCCCCACTGCCGGCGGCACCCTAGGTTAGGTTTTTTATAATGTTTTTATACAATTTGTAATTTATTTATTGTATTTTACTTTTTATATACATTTATTGTAAAAAAACCTATTCTGAGAAACATGATTAAATAAGTGAATAATAATATATATTTTTTTTAATCTATTACAGATCTAATTACTATGAACTAAACGTATTTATAATTGAACAATAATATTACGCGCTTGAACTAGGATTATCTTGTGTTTCAGGCAGAAATTGTATACACCTATATCTTACATCAATATCAAGTAGTTATTACGACTACTTCCATAAGTAAAACAAAAAGATAACGCAGCATTAACCTATTCGAAATAATTTATGAAACTGCATGAAAACCCGTGCCGTAAACAACCCATATCTACCTCGAAGTGCGATTATCTCCGCTACTATACCCAGTCAAGTGTGTGCCAAATTATTTTATGCTCGATAACTGCTCGCATTACCGAAATTATGCGGAGGGGAATAGTGACGTGAAATATTACAGTGTGTTACTTTGTGTGTTATTTTTCACAAGGCCTTTGTCTCCCCCTTTATTGGCTAAATTCCCAGTTTCATTTTCAAGGCCCTCAGTCAAGACTTACTTTGAAGTATTGGGTTTATTTGTTACGCTTTCATTTGTTTTTTTAGAGCGTGGCGTACGATTTTGAAGTACTGTGAATATAAGTTTTAAAAAATTACCCCGTTTACCTTTTAGATTGCGAATAATTTTATTAGTAGAGTATTAAATGTTACATTTTCTAACTTTTAAGATGACACTGTTACTTGATTTGTATCCTGATACAATCACAATAACGCTATAAAGGTGAAAGTATGTTTTTTTTTTTCATCACAAACTCACAAAAACCCTGGTATCACCTGATGGAAAGTCACTACGGGGTCGAGGATGTAGCTCGCCGGTTCAGTAATAGCCTATTCACTCTTACCTTGAAGATACACACGATAGGAGCGTCCATTTCTAAATAAAATTATTTGCTGGCAACATTAGTTATCCTAACTTGCTATAAATATTAACTTTGTTAAAACTCAAAAACAAGAACAATTGAAAGATACATAATATGTATTGATTTGTCTCTTTTTGTTCCTTACTGTTTTGTATATTCATCCTGAAGTTTTGTACTAACTAACATTTGTTTAACTGGTCAACTGAATATCCAGGGATTAGTATGTTTTATTTAAAGACTCTACATAAGAACTTAGGGTCACACAAACGATAACATAGATAAAAGATAAATAAAAAAACGCTATTTAGGTACAGTCGAGTTCATTTACACGCTTACGAGAAGAAAAATATCTGAACACGACTTTATGCTCCTGACAATAGGGTCGTTTCGTCTGTTTTACGAAAGGCAAAGCCACCGAAAGTTAACTTAGCAAAAACTGAATTTCACGCGCTCAAGACCTTGCGTGAGGACCCAGACCTAACCATTCTTCGAGCTGACAAAGGAAATGCAACGGTTGTCATGAACACCAATGACTACAATCAGAAAATAACAGCTTTATTGTCGGATGTATCAACATATAAGCCTGTGAAACGTGATCCGACTGCGAAAGTGTTAAAATCTACTACTGAGCTAATAAGCAAGCACTCCAAGAGCCTTAATCTAGATGTCAAAAGTTTAGTTCCCTCCTGCCCGTTGCCACCAAAGTTGTATGGTTTGCCAAAAATACACAAACAAGATGCGCCTCTACGCCCTATAGTGAGTCAAATCGATGCTCCCACCTATCGCTTGGCTCAGTACCTAGCTGGGGTTCTTTCTTCGTTGCAGGGAAAGACGCAGGCATACACACGGGACTCATACCATTTCATCACTGAAATTAAAGATCTGATACTAACTGATAATGAAATTATGGTTAGTTTTGATGTCCAGTCCCTCTTTACATGCCTACCAGTACAGGATTGCATCAATATTGTGAGGAGGAGGCTACGTGAACAGAATATGGAAATGGAATATGCTGAATTATTAGAACACTGCCTTACATCTGGCTATATGCTATGGAATGGTGAATTCTACGTGCAAGTGGATGGTGTGGCTATGGGGTCTCCAGTATCTCCTGTTGTCGCCGATATCTTCATGGAGGACTTCGAGGAGAAAGCACTCTCATCGTCACCTGTCAAGCCGAGGATCTTTAAAAGATACGTAGATGATACCTTTACTATTTTACCTAAATCTAGTGTTTCAGTTTTCCTAGACCATTTAAACTCCATTCATGAGAAAATAAAGTTTACAATGGAGTTAGAAAATGACAATTCACTAGCCTTCTTAGATGTCAGTGTGTTGAGAAGGTCTGATAATACAATAGGTCATACTGTTTATAGAAAGCCTACTCACACTGATAGGTATTTAAATGGCAAATCACATCACCATCCTAGTCAACTTGCTACAGTGGGTAAATCTTTGTTTCAGAGAGCCAAGGGAATCTGTGACGACCAACATTTGACTGATGAACTACAGCATGTCAAGCGTGCGCTTTGGGCCAATGGGCTCAAGATACCACGCCTCAACCAGAAACCCCGTGTGAAGACTCCTACAGTCGAGCGTAAACCTGCGGTCCTGCCATATGTGAAAGGGGTCACGGATAGGATTGGAAACATCTTGAAACGGGCTTCCATTAAAACATATTTCAAGCCGATGAAGAAGATGTCTCAATACCTGAGGCCCGTGAAGTGTAGCATCCCTCTGCAGAGTGCTGGTGTTTACAAGCTGGACTGCGAGTGTGGTCTGTCATACATTGGCCAAACGAAACGTAGTATAGCTACACGGGTTAAGGAGCATGTAGCTGATGTCAAGCACCGTCGTTGCAACAGGTCTGCAGTCTGCGAGCATGTCATGGACAAACCAAACCATTCAATTAAGTTTGATAACACTTCAATCCTTGCCAGAGAGAAACGATATTTTCCCAGAATGTTGCGCGAGGCTATTGAAATCAAAAAATATCCCAATTTCAATAGAGAAGATGGTTTGTCATTACCACCGGCTTGGGATCCTGTTGTACATCTTATCAAGGATCAAGCAAGACACAAGACTGGAAACCTTGGGCCTCGAACGGTGTAAAACAAATTAGTGTTAAAAGTAGCATATGTAGAGTTTTTGTTTAAAAGTATTTTATAGTAATAAATAAGGCAATCTGGGAGTTTTCTTTGGCGGTTCTTTCTCCTCAGTAAGCCTTTAGTGAACCGCTGGTAGATATTTTAAATAAATAATAAATGCCCTTCTGGCACATGTGTAACTGTCTTTACACATTAGGCCCATCTGGCATGTATGAACACCTTTATTTTAAATTAATATTTACAAAATGGGTAGTTTGCACAAATGTAACTTTGACAGAGAAAAATTGTGTTTTTCTCAGTCAACCTTTGACAACGGTATCTGTAAAGGTACTGAAACGTCAGGGAGGCTCAAATAATTAATATACGCGATATAATCCGTTTAAATTGTTTTATTTAAATAGGGTCGTGTTCAGATATTTTTGTTCTCGTAAGCCTGTAGATGTAAATGAACTCGACTGTACCCATATATAGTAAAATACAGTTCCACTTATCAAAACAGTTTAGGATCCGACTCTTTTAACGGCTAGCCGGATCAGCCCGGATGATGGCATTTAAGCTTTATGGCCGAATCATATAAAAACAAACATTCAACTTTCCATGCCGCTTCGGTAATCAGTAAAACGTCAGCAAGAGATACGCTTTTCACATTACATTTAACCACAGTGACTATCGTTCCAGTTCCAAAAAAATACTGTGACGTTATAACTGTTACTCACGCCTAGTTATGTATAGTGGACAATCATATTATAAGATGTTTAATAATAATATTACCGGGATCTTATCATAACCTAATTAGTTACATCTTGGAACTCTTGGACTTCAATCAAAATACATTAAGTATAATCGTGAACAATTCTATGAGCACAAAAAAAAATTATTTGGAAGAAAGTAAACCTCTTTTGATGTTGGTAAAATTCGCCTAAGAAATATTTTTCATCGGTCGTACGACTTGCTGACGCGTGTGCAAACGCGTGCTCATTTTGAATTAAGTTTCTGTCAAAAAATTAATTTTTGTGAGAAGCTTTAATAGCCGAATTTACTTTTTTTTAAACATTCATCAATTGCTCACTGAGACGATCCTAAAAACCCCATACTCGGTAGGATTGTTTTATGTATTACAGAGTTTTTATTTGCTGGCTGAAATTTTGTTGAAGATATCTTCTTTCTAAATTGAATTGCAAGATTCCACCCGAACAAACATAGTTCCATACCTACATACATTGCGAGTTAAATAAAAACTTGTAAAAAAATAATTATAAGCGGGATAGCCACCTGGGTGCGTACTATTCGTGGCCCGTGGCAACCCCTTCTAGGTTAAATGACAGAATACCTTCTGGTTTAAGAATTTTATTACTCATAAAGAATTTACAAAATTCACTTATATGAGCTAAGTTATATAAAAACAATTTAAAGCTAGCGTGCAGTACATAATTATATTCAGTTATAAATGTAATATATATATTCTATTTTTTATACATAGTAAAGTGGGTAGAAATCTGCAGTCGATACAACAGTGGCTTAGAGAACGACATTTACTTAGATCGTACATCTACTAAGCTTAATGGTTACACAATATCTCATTTAATTCCAGCTTGAAAAATAGGTATGTACATAAAACGCGTAAAATTTACTTAAGGGCATAAATCTAATTTAAAATTGGATCCGCGATATTCTCTGCTCCAGTTTTTTTACAATATCCAGCGCGAGCCAATTACTGTTGGTTAACACTGACTCGGAGAGCACTTGATCCACTGATAATATTATTCGGCACGATCACTGCAGTGCGAGATTACTAGCCAGACAGGAACAATACAATACAGAAGTTAAGGATAAAAGTAAACAATTAAAACTAAGAACATGATACCGGCCAAGTGCGAGTCTGACTCGCGCACCGAGGGTTCTGTACGGGCACTTATCCCATCTCAACTGGCCGGGTTAAGTTAAGTTTGCACCTGGTATGTATCGCGCCGAATACAAATGAGGTACAAGTGAACAATAGATATAACACTCATTAGACATAGGCTCAATTGGAATAAATTTAATTGGTATAATATTCAATTTGTATACTGAACGAAACATATAACAATAAAATGCATATTTTCATAGTATATAGTGAACTGTAAGCATAATGACATTGTGTATAATCATCTAGTGGTATAACATTTAAAACACTTAATTAGTATTACATATAAATATACATTTACTCGAAATAACGAAGCAATCGAAGCATCGAAGTAATGTTAGGAATCGTAAGCCAAGTCAGACCTGCGCGGCTCGCTCGCTTCGCTCGCTCGTTAGGGTCTCAGTTCAACCTAACATTCCTCCTCGCTTCGCTCGCTCGTTAGAGTTTCAGTTCAACCTAACACTCCTCCTCGCTTCGCTCGTCGTCGTACCTAACTTAAGCCAAGTCGGACAGTCGCCATCAGACATATCGCAGCATATAAGGCGTTCATAAATATTGTGTGAACATGTACTGTAACGCCCAGTCAATAAGAGTCGTGTTCCGATATTTATGGACGCCTTATATGCTTCGATATATCTGATGGCGACTGGACCTGCTTTACCTGCCCTGCCTGCGCTCGTTTCGCTCTTACAGATAAAGGTACTTAAGTACTCCGATTTTTTTTATTCCGATTTTAAAAAATCCGAAAATATTCAGTTTTAAAAGTGAACATTGCGAGGATTGAAAAAACGAAAGTTTATTTTACCGAATAGTTAAAATTCCGAAAAAGCTATGAAATTTCGGAAAATTTTAAATCGGAATTCTGTTTTGCGGGCTAGAGCCACGTCGGGCTAGAGCCACGTCGTGCTTTTAACTCTTCGATATTATAATTCTCAGAATTAAAAAAACTCGCACTTGAAATTCGGAATATTAAATTTCGTGATTTTTAACGATCGGAATTTTAATTTTTAGGAATGAATAAGCAAAATCGGAATAAAATATTTCGGAGTATTTGGATGTTCCCTATAAAATGGTACTAGGTATGTTATATAATATTATTTTATATGATAGATATTTCAAATGATATTGTATTATATGTCATAATTGTTTAAATATCTAAAATTATTAGACAAAATAACCACTATAACATATTATATTATATGAATTGAATGTTATACCTATCAAGCCTTATATTTCATGAAAATATGGTATTTCTTATTATATATATCGTGCATTATATCTTTTGTATGTTTATAAATTGAAATTATACCAAAAGCTTGTAAATAATATGGGACGCACACATTTTTTTTTGTCTAATTTCAGTTTGTCTAACAACTTTTACCATAATGAACATTTTATCTAAAGTCAATAATATGTATAATATAATTTTTCATAATTATCATTTTGTCGAAATTCGTTTTGCCTAAATGATCATTTTCATAACTCTTGTTTTGTCGAATATTATTTTATCTAAAACTCACGTTGTCGATTCTTATTTTAATTAATCATTACATAGCTGCATAGATCGGATAGCTCAGTTGGAAGAGCAATGCGCCGGAAACGCAGAGGTCGCGGGTTCAAACCTTGCCTCAAGGATCAATCCTTGGCCCAATTCTGTTTATATTGTACTCTGCTGACATCGGATCACACATAACACACTGCAAGTACCATATTTATGCCGATGACATCCAAGTCTATATTTCATGTAAGCCATCAGAAATTGATGATGCTATTCACAAACTTAACACTGATCTGTCGCAAATATCGGCTTGGGCCACAAATAATAGCCTATTACTCAATCCGGCTAAAACCAAATATCTTATTTTTGGTACTAAACATCAACTGAATAAACTCAATCTGTCAACTGATGTTAAATTGATGGATGTACCTATTGAACGTGTTTATGAAGCACGTAACCTTGGTCTCATAATGGATTGTGATCTTAGATTTGAAAAACATGTCTTGAGCGCTGTTAAAAGTTGTTTCTATAAGCTTAAGGTTCTATACAAAATAAGGCACTTCATAAATGAATCTCTGCGTGTTCAACTGGTTGAGTCACTTGTATTGTCAAAATTAAATTATATGGATGTGGTGTTTGGTCCGCGACTTCTTTCTAAAACGAAGAGGCTCATCCAACGCGTTCAACATGCCTGTGCTCGTTATTGTTTCAATATCCCGTTTAGGGCCCATGTTACCCCTTATCTAAATGAGCATAACATCTTAAAAATGCAGCACCGTCGCAAGCTTCATTTGGCATGTTTACTTTTCGGTGTAATTCAGCATAAGACACCATCATATCTTTTCGAGAAGCTGTCATGGATGTCCAGAAATAGGTCGTGTCAAACTCGCCAGTGTAGTGTGCAGCTCACCACTCCACAACATGCTTCAGCTGCCTTCAGGGGAAGCTTCCGCTATGTTGCAACAAAATGTTGGAACAACATCCCGCCGCCAATTAGGAACCTAAAATATATCAAGACCTTTAAAATCCATGTACGAAAATTTATGTTTGAACATCAGCGGAATCAAGAAACTTTGAGGCTAGACACGAGCTGCTTGTAATGATTTGTTTTTTAATGACTTTATATTATTCTTACCGAGGTTTTATGTCCCTTTATATGTTGTGTTGTTTTGCATCATTGTATTGTTATTTGTCGCCTTATGTTTCATGTCCTTGTTTAGTATTTGGCTTTACTGTACAGGGTTTCGTTTCTCCCTGTTCTTTTATATAAAATTTAGTTATTTCCTTACACATCCACATGTATTGTAATTTTAGTAACTGTCTTTCACTTTTGTACCTAAGTTGTAAAATGTTATTTGTTAAATGTTTTAATGTGCTGTACACATACGGGCCTTGCATTCTAAGAATATTTTTTTCATTTCTCTTCTTCGCTAACGGTCTGCAATGACATTGACAGCACTTTCTGTCAATGTCATTGTCTTGGCACTGTATGCGCTTAAGCTGCGTTCAGTCTTAGAGTGCGGCCGTGTGTGTACGGTTCCCCGTGGCGTCACCTATAGGTTACACCGGAAGACCAGCGCTGGTTCCCGGGCCAGCATTTATGCTGAGGTGTGACCTTTTCGTGGCATACACACATAGAATTTTATTTTATTGTATTTAATTTCTAATGTGTTGTCCAGTTCGTGTATGTTTACGAATAAATTTTCATTCATTCATTCATTCAAACCCCGCTTCGATTGTAGTAGATGGCATTCAATTTTTCTTTCTTAATTTACCTTTGTGTCATTGTTTATAATATTAGTCTAACTAAAATTAGGCAAACTGAAATTAGGCAAAAAGTGGTTAGGCAAAACAAGGTACAACCATGTAAGAGGGATTCAAAATAGCAAATTTAACTAATTCAAACGATAGGAACATGTATAATTGTTACTTGATGCAGCTCTAATAAAAACCCATGTACTTACCTACATCAAAGTTCGCTGCATGGTCGTGATAAAAACCGATATTAGTACCTATAATAAATTGGTTATATCATATCGCAATGCCTAAGTAAAACGGGCTCAGACAGTGAAGTCATCGCGCCCTCATTCATTTTATTAGGAACGCCCGACCCGTGAAGCCTTCTATTGACCCCTGAGCGGGCAGGAGGTATAATACACCTCATCTATTCAGTATTCAATATTTTGTTCGGAAACTCATCTTTGTTTTACGTGTTTAGGTACACGTGGGACCCATGCGATATTTTAGTAGTATACCGGGTGATCAATCCTAATGGGTCAGTAGGGAGAACTCACAAACTTTATGAGATAGGGAGATCTGTTCTTAGGAACCATGGCGTCGATTTTAGATTTAATATAAACTACATTATTATTTTTTTACAAATCTCAGACATAATTTTATACATAACCCGGTCAAAACCGCTGTAAAGGTAGAACCGCACTGGGCGTAATTACGCGGCAGCGGAGCGACGCGACGCGACGCGGTTAAATATTCTTGGTATGAAATTGTATGAGATAAAACGCACTAAGCGGCAGTGGAACTACGTGGCGTGACATCCAACTCTATACAAAAATATTTGGTCGCGTCGCGTCGCGTCACGTAGTTACGCGTCTTAAAGAATGTTACAACACGACATGCGATTACTTACAGAATTTTAACCAGGTTCATTTCCCGGTCATTTGTATGAGATAATAAAATAAATTTAATGTAGTATCTATTAAATCTAAAATCGACGCCATGGTTACTAAGAACACATTTGCCTATCTCTTATAGTTTTCGTTTTCTCCCTACTGACCCATGTGGATTGATCAGCCTGTATAAAGTTGGGTTCAATAATACAATTTATCTGTAACGTGGTAATGACTATCATCAGAACTATGTAAATAAGTGGGGATTAATTTATCAAATTCGTTTTACTCGCGAAATCCGATTTAGTTGAGATTAAACGCACGCTCTCTCTGCCGCCCAGGTGCAGGTAGGTATAAAAGTATCCGAATATCCGATCCGTGCTCATGTCGGTTTTAATAAAAATATCAAAATGGCATGATCTATTGAAAGATAAGTTTTGTCAATAAAGATAATATAAATTACCTTTGTTGTGAGCGATTAACGTGTACTTATAAATATAAACGAAATTAAATTCTGTTTTCATATAATACTTTCAAAGATTATTCAAATAATTATGACTGTGCTTATTTTATTCATGCGATTTTATTTCTCATTTAGGTCTAGGTAGAGTAGCTGCTGTCCAATTGAATTTATTCTGTGAGTAGTACTTAAATTCAATCAATAATTTACATATATTATAATGAATAATTCAGTTGATAGAGCGCTACTCCAGAAATAAGAGCTCGTTTGCCAATCCCGATTATGACATTGATACCTTTGTAGCAATATTTAAAGTATTCACTTGAATTACAAAACGCACTTTATCATTTAATCATCGCATTTCCAAAAAGGGGTTTTACAGCATATTTATTTACATAATATGCCTAGAACAGTATATGGAAGTTACACGTTACTTTCAGCGCCCTGTCTCCCCCATTGTCATACGTATATTACCACTTACGAGTACTTTACGTAAACGGGAACCATCTATCGATTTACATACTTTGCTTACCTGTACGAGTGTACGTCTAGCACAACTGTAGATTGCGACTCATTTTCTTTCTTCGCTGTACTGTGGGACAGTGATGGGCGATGCCAAGTCGCGTGATAAGAGTCGCGAAGCCTAGTTGTTCTAGAAGGGCAGTTTTGGTACTTCAGAAGTAGTAGTCCAAGCTCGAGCTCCGTCTACATTATTTGCAGCGGGTTTCATAAAATGTTGCATTCGTAATCGTAATTAACTGTTGTATCAATATTTAGATAACAACGTGGCAGCACTGAATTATATCATTAAATCATCGCATTGCCAAAAAGATCATTTATAACAGCCTGTCATTTTCATGATATGCCTAGAGCCGTATGGAAGTATCGGGGTAATTTCAGCGCCCTGTCTTTACCCCCATTATCATATATTACCGCTTAGTTACCCCTTACGAGTTTGGTGACGAGAGCTTTCCGGGAACCATCTATCGATTTACGTACTTACTTACCTGTCGTGATGCGAGTCGCTTGTTTCAAAATGGAAATATCGATGATTGATAATCTAAGTAGGTACCTATCCTTTTAAACTGAGACAGAGTTTTTAAGGGTATCATCTTTAAGAAGAGTTTCTCAATGCTAACGCCTGAAAATACAAGGTTTACCTACGTGATCTGTAATTAAACGTATATGTATATATAAACGTAACGTATACAAAAAATACAGAGGTCACTATTAATTGTATTGATAATTTCATGCTGATTGCTCAGTTGATAGAACGCTACTCCAAAAAGTAAGAGTGCCTTTTTCTTTAGTCCTGCTTATGCTTATATTGCAGTGGTTCGAATAAAATACACGCTTAATAATAACAACGTCGGATTACTAATGTTTGGCAAATAATCTTTCCCAAAGTATCACATCGCAAATTTTGTTTCCCAAATTTTTATTTGGCAAAAAGTGCAATTAGCAAAACTAGCTATCGCAAATTTACAGTTTGCAAACATTTTGTTTAGCAAGGGGTTGCTTAGCAAATAATTACTTGTCAAGTTTTACTTTCCCATTTTTTTTTTGCAAATATATCGTTTGGCATAACATTCTTATCCCAAAATATTGCATGGCATACGATTTATATCCCAGTATAAGGTGAAATAAGTAATACTATGATGTTTGGCCCACTCACTATAGGGCCGCGTGGCTCGCTCGCTACGCTCGCTCGTTAAGGTCGCAACTCAACCTAACACTCCTCCTCGCTACGCTCGTCGTCGTACCTAACCTGAGCCAAATCGGATTTCCCTTAAGGTGAAATAAGTGATATTATGATGTTTCGCCCACTCGCTATCACTATAGGGCCACGTGGCTCGCTCGCTACGCTCGCTCGTTAGGGTCGCAACTCAACCTAACACTCCTCCTCGCTACGCTCGTCGTCGTACCTAACCTGAGCCAAGTCGGATTTCCCTTAAGGTGAAATAAGTGATATTATGATGTTTCACCCACTCGCTATCACTATAGGGCCGCGTGGCTCGCTCGCTACGCTCGCTCGTTAGGGTCGCAACTCAACCTAACACTCCTCCTCGCTACGCTCGTCGTCGTACCTAACCTGAGCCAAGTCGGATTTCCCTTAAGGTGAAATAAGTGATATTATGATGTTTCGCCCACTCGCTATCACTATAGGGCCGCGTGGCTCGCTCGCTACGCTCGCTCGTTAGGGTCGCAACTCAACCTAACATTCCTCCTCGCTACGCTCGTCGTCGTACCTAACCTAAGCCAAGTCGGACCTGCCTTACGTACTACTATTAGGTAATATTTAGGAATACTTAGGGCTTACAATTTACCAGACTTTTGCTATAAGTTCAGCTTGCAAAGTGACTAATTTGGGAAAATTTTGTTTGGAAAATAATTTATGACAAAATCAAACATTTGCTTTATAAGCATTTGCTAAATAAAATCTTGACAAAGTGAAATTTTGGGAAAAGATGATTTGACCAAATAAATACAATGGGAAATGTAACTTTGCTAGAGATGCATTTGGGAAATAAAACTGTTGCGATAAGTTATTTGGGAAGTCATATTTGGGAAACATTATTTGCCAAACGGCAGTACACCAACAACGTCAAATATCATCAATTCATCGCTTTGCCAAAAAGGTGTTTTACAACCAAACCATTTTCATAATACGCCTAGAGCAGTATGGAAGTTTCACGTTAATTTTAACACCCCGTCTGTACCCCCATTGTCACATTACCCCATAGTTACCCCTTAAGTTCGTTGATGAAAACTTTACGAAGACCTTCTATGGATTTACATACTTACCCTACTTGTTAAGTATTACGGGAAGCTTGTTGAAAATATCGGTTCTGTCAATTGGGGTAATTTTGACCCTCCCGTATACCAGTGGCCTACTCTTACATTATATCAAATTTTGCTATCACAACAACGCATAGCTGATATACCTGTTTGAAGTTGAAAAAAAAAACCTTATTTTTAGCTGTTGATATACCTACTATTACTTACTGTTACTGTTGAAATACCTAGAATTTCTATGCGCTGTAGCAGTAAAACAAATATAGGTACTTAGCAGTTGTGTACTTGGACCAATGTTATACGGAGGGGCCAAAGTTAACCCTGAATGATTGTAATGAGTAATGTCTCTTTTTTATACTATTTTTTTTTTTATTTAGTTTCGTAAGAAATCTAAAGCTATAATTAACACTAGAACAGTCGCGCCCTAGTTTCGAACACTTTTAGTCGCTAATACGGGGTCCACTGGACCCAGTCCGTTATGTGGCCCTGTGGGGGATATAAATTAGAATAGTGCAGTTTACGTGAAAAGACCCAGGATACAAATTAGCAGTTTATTATTAATCAAGTTGTTTACAACACGTACTGTTCAAAGAGTATTTTAGAACTGACATTGTAGTCAACACAAACAAACGTTGCTAATACAAATTTAAACTAGCAACCTGTTCTAGATTTACTTTGACAAAGTTCTAGACCAGTATATCATACACAATAGGTTTTATGCCCAATATCACAATTAATAATTTCAATACGCCCCCTTAATGTGCATATTCAAAAAGACATAAAACAAAAACACATACAAAATCAAAGTTGTATCAAAGAACACAATATTAATTAACAAGGTAAACAATTAGCTAACAATGCCTAAACTACTCATGCACCTATAATGCTTCAATTTAGGCAAAGCCTTTGTTAATATATCTGCGAGCATCGAATCTGTGGGCAAGTACTTCAGCTCGATACTTTTGTTGTTCTTTAATACACTTCTTATGAAATGATACCTGATATCTATGTGTTTACTCCGAGAATGGTACATTGGATCACCAGCAAGACACAGCGCCCCTTGATTATCTACATGTAAGGTCAATTGTGCAAACTTACTTAACCCGATTTCAGTCATCAAGCTGTTCAGATATATCGCTTCTTTCATCGAGGACGACAAGCTCACATACTCAGCTTCACACGTGGATGTTGCTACACATTTTTGCTTTTGGGACTTCCACGACACGCATCCGCCTCCAAACATAAAAACATAACCAGAGTAAGAACGTCTATCTACAAGACACGCGCCCCAGTCACTGTCTGAGTAACCTTTTAGTGAATTACCTGTTTTCGTAAACACAAGTCCATGCATTTTTGTGTGCTTCAAGTAACGCAGTACGCGCTTTGCAGCATTCCAGCACTGTTTAGTTGGACTATCTAGGAATTGACTCAACTTTGCTACGCTGTTCGTAATGTCGGGTCTCGTTCCCGTCGACAAATACATAAGTGAACCAATTAATTCACGATATGGATATCGTTCACACTCATCACAAATCTCGTTAGATTTTAATAATTGGTTCTTCACTTCCATTGGCGTACATACTGAATTGCACTTATTCATGTTAAATTTATTTAAAATATCGTCAATATATTTTTGTTGTGACAATTTAAAGCCATTGTCAATTCTGTCAATTTCAATTCCGAGTATATATTTCGCAACGCCATAATCTTTCAATTCAAATTCAGCGGCCAGTTCTCTCTTGAAGCTTTCGATACAACCTCTTTTCTGTGATGCGACCAATATATCGTCAACATAAACTAATACAAAGAGTTTTGTATCGTGGTCAATGTCTTTAAAATAAAGACAAGGCTCATTTGATGATGCGGCCAATCCCATTAGTCTCAGTTGCTCATCCAGTCTGATGTTCCACTGACGACCGGCTTGTTTGAGCCCGTATAGCGACCTCTTGAGTAGACATACTTCGCCCCCAGCCTTCAAGTCAATCAACATCTTACTGGCTCGTTCATGTATAGGTGAACCACTCAGTTCGGTCCGTATAAGATCCTGTAAACATTCTTCTAAAAGCTCGGATACTTTCATGTATATATTCTCCTCTAATAAACCATTTAAATAGGCGGTATTAATATCCAACTGATGAATTTCAAGATCAAGTTCTGCTGCTAATGCAACTAACAATCTTATTGTATCAAGCCTCGCAACAGGTGCGAAGGTATTCTGGTAATCAATACCATAGCGTTGGCTAAAACCTTTCGCCACCAGCCTCGCTTTCTTCTTCTCAGTCTTATCAACGTTGAGTTTCGTTGTTAATATGTATCGACAGCCTACAACGTTCTTGCCCATTGGTTTAGGTACTATATCGAAAGTATCATTTTTAATTAGACTACGGACCTCCGAAATAATTGCATCTTTCCATCCTTTGCTTTCGTTTCCGGATAGAGCCTGCTTTAAAGTCACTTCAGTAACTCCAGCAAAATCTTGACAATCCGCGTATTCCTCTGTGGACTCCATGCCTTCTTCCAATGGAACTTCCGACGCCACGCGTTCTTCCATAGGAGTCTGTGGTTCCACGTCAACCATGCGATATATTTTTCTGGGCCGTCCAACATGACCTTTCTCCAATCTCGGTCGGCCTGGACCTCTCTTCATTGCCCTCTCCCCATCAGCATGTACATAATCTTGTTGATGGACATGCACATGGTGCGACGGACCAGCGACGACTTCCGATTCTGAATCATATATCGGTTGGTGAGAATCACCAGAAGGTATTCTCTCACCCTCCCCAAGATCTCTATTCTCTTCTTCATGCTCAGAAATATGCTCAATGCGTTCGTCCTCAAGGTCAGGAATAAGTACGCTTGGATTTTCTTCCGGCCTTTTGGGGTGAAACTCAAAGTCAACCGTTAATGGTTGCTTCTGATTAATAAACGGTCTTTCTTTTTGTATTTCAAAGGGATCTTTGTCAATATTCCCTGTTTCATTCTCTTGACACTTATTTTCGTAGAATTTCACATCTCGTGAAACGATAAATTTTCTCTGCGTTGGCATCCATATTTTGTAACCTTTCCTATCGCTAGGGTAACCCACAAAGATACCTTCTTTGCTGCGTGGATCGAACTTGTCCTTCCCAATTGTTTTGTCCAAAACATAAACTTTAGATCCAAATTGGTGTAAGTAATTTAGATTTACCGGTCGTTCACTCCACTTCTCAAAAGGTATTCCACCATCGAGACTTTTAGTTGGACAACGATTTCTCAGATGACATGCTGTTAATACGGCATCGCCCCAGAAACCAGGAGAAAGTCCTGACGAAATAATCATGCATCTCGCCATCTCCACCAACGTTCTATTCATCCTTTCAGCAACTGCGTTTTGCTGTGGTGTACCAGGAATGGTTAATCTCCTCGCTATCCCCTCGTTTTTCAGGAGTTAGAATAGTGCAGTTTACGTGAAAAGACCCAGGATACAAATTAGCAGTTTATTATTAATCAAGTTGTTTACAACACGTACTGTTCAAAGAGTATTTTAGAACTGACATTGTAGTCAACACAAACAAACGTTGCTAATACAAATTTAAACTAGCAACCTGTTCTAGATTTACTTTGACAAAGTTCTAGGCCAGTATATCATACACAATAGGTTTTATGCCCAATATCACAATTAATAATTTCAATAGGCCCTAAATCGAAAGGTATTCAAATATACATGAAATACGTATACATTTCCTAAAATAAACAATAAATGAATCATGCTAAAATAATCAACACTTTATTTATGGAAAATTATCACAATATTTTAATCATTTCAAAAGATACCTACGTTTTAGGGTTTTTTTTCGTAACTTATACATTATAGGCTAATAATCTTGTATTTTGTTTAACTTTTTATATTTACTTAAACTACTATTATTGCTTTATTAAAAATCACAAAAAGAGATCACAATGTATCCTGAAAAATAATGAGTTATTAGACTTCGAACTAAACCTATATTTTTACTCACTAATTTCAAAACAATTTATACAAATTGGTTTTGTGTGCTCACCATAAATAGCTAAATTCCATTTGCAGCAGTATATTTTCGTTTTTCGATCTTTTTTCCAGGAGCAAAGACCTCAACGAATTTTTCTTCCACAATGTGTTGGCTGTGGCAAAGCCGGAACTTCGGGCTTAGGCACGATATTCCAAATACGATTTTTTATTCCAACTGGAAGATTTGTTAAAAACTGTCTTTCATAAAGATGTGGTTTGATGAAAAAAATGCACAATAGTTTTAAGTTCGCCTGGACAGAATATCACTCGGTCATTTGGATCAACTATGCCTACTTCACATTTAAATGCATTGTAGTCAGTTATCATCGCAGGTTTCGTTTTTTCGCCAGTCAGTGCATCAATGTTTGCATCATGGTGCATTAGAAGACGCTAATAAAACCACTTTTCTTGGCTTAGGTACATAAGACAGCAACGTGCATTTTGGTTGAAAACCAAAAAATGTGGAGTACACTGGCCTATCTTTTGTTTTTTTTTAATTAGTCGCTCACGGGTCCAGTAGACCCAGACGTATAAATATTACGCTCGCAAATGGTCGCTACGGGGTCCAGCGAACCCATACGCACCTTAGACGTCCGTCGCTCGCGAGTGCGGCGCGCAGACTGACTCCCGCGGCGATGAACCGACGCGGCACACTTTTGCGGGAAGGTACTAAGAACGGCAACGTCGCGCGGTACCTAACTAAAATGTTATTGACTGTTATGAAGGTCACCGGGTCCAATAGACCCATAAGCGACTGTTCTAGTGTTAATAAAATTGTTCTTAAAACATATCTATGTCGGCGGCCGATCGTAAAATCTGCCAGATCACGAAATTCCTAGGCATATCGTGAAACGCCGCCATTTCATGGTTTGGCTAAAAGTTGACCAGGCATTTCATGATGTGCCTGATAAAAAATACGGCAGATCGATTAGAGCAACGCATTCGTCGATATTTCTAGCTCAATACCGGGCACATCGTGAAAATCCGGCAGATCACAAAATTCCTAGGCATATCGTGAAACGCCGCCATTTCATGATTTGGCTAAATGACATCCGCCATATCGTTCAAAACATAACGTTGAACGATTTGCCCAATGGCGATTAGGCAGATCATGAAAATCCTAGGCATATCATGAAAGGCCGCCATTTCATGATCTGTCTAAATAACACCCACTAGTGACGTTTAGGCAGATCATGAAATTCCTAGGCATAGTAGAGGGGCAGGTTCATTTTTAGGGTCATAAAAAAACCCTAACTGTTTAGGTTAGGGTCATCTGCCAGATTTTACGATCGGCCGCCGACATTAATTTACAAGGTTATATTGAACCCTCATTGCCCAAATACGACTGAAATTTTACCCTTGAATTACCTATATTTGCGATATACCTATTGATTAGCATTGTATTGTACTTAAGTTTATTTAAATTTGTGTAGTTAACAATACTCAGATCTAAGATAAATCCCAGATAATTAATAAATCCCTTTTTCCTGGGGGAGCTCGGCTGTTTTCAGGTTAAATCACGACTAGAACATATTTGTATATTAGACGAAGTTTCAAGTAACATTGCACATGGTGAAAAGTAATCATAGACTTGATAACAAGGAAAAAGCCAATTAACATACTCCCTCATTAAACCCACGCTTTAGACATGATAAAACGATATTATATTCGCCCTACGCCGGTATTAATTTTAATTTAACCTCAAACATTATGTAGCGTTCTGAATGGGGCGCGGTTTCATTTTCGTTGAGTACCAATAAAATTGTTTCTTAGCTCATTTTATTACCCTCATTTGTAAGTTTCAGTTTTCAAGTTGCTGCCTGTGGGTGAAAATTGAACTTCTAATTATTTTGACAAACGGGATATTTAGAGGTTTTAGGCTAATTTATACGCGGAATTCCGGTTTAAAGATAAAGATGTTGTATACTTCTGCTGGCCTATAAACTCTGATTTAAAAAAGGTTGATGTTTCAAATCTAGCCGCTTAATTCTTAACGGCAATCCCTGTAGTTTAATACCAGAAAAATCATTGTCTAATAATAATAATTATGTAGTTTAGACACCTCCTTACCTTCCCTTCCACCAAGCGTAATATTTGCGACTTTTATCGCGCGACATAGCGCTACCCGTCACTCTCCTACATTACAGCACGGAAAGAGACGGGTAAGTATCTCACGCGAGAAAGAATAACGTAGGTATGATAGTTATACTATAGGTGCTTTCCTTTGTTAATGTCTAGGATTCGAGGTTTTGGTTTATTTCACAGCGTCACTCGCAATAAACATGTGTCTTAAAGTTATGCTCATAAACTTCGGGTTAAGCGGGATTCTACATTTCTATCTTACACGTGTCTTTGCGATATCCTTATTTTGGTAACATCTCGGCATTGTCTCGGCATTATATGCAAAATATATATATTTTGAACAATGTAATTTTTAAAAAGAGATAATCTAGTATGTGGCCAAATAGTAGGCGTGGTCCTTTTAGGGATATAATCATTAAAATTGATTTTGAACACTTCTATATTCCAATAACGACAATGTTCCTTTGTTCACGTCTAGGATTCAAGGTTTTGGTTTAATTCACGGCGTCACTCGCAATAAACATCTGTTTTAAAGTAATGCTCATAAACTAGGTTAAACGGTATTCTATATTTCTATCTGACACGTGCCTTGGCGATATCCATATTTTGATAATATCTCGGCGTTGCCTCGGCATTACATCCAAAATATATATTTTAACAATGTTACTTTTGAAAAGAGATAATTAAGTATGCGGCTGTAGTAATTTTAAGGATAGTTATTTTAATCAATTTTGAACACTCCTATATTCCAATAGCGACAATCACTCTTTGTTCACGTTTTGGTTTAATTCACGGCGTCACTCGCAATAAACGTCTGTCTTAAAGTAATGCTCATAAACTTCGGGTTAAGCGGGATTCTACATTTCTATCTTACACGTGCCTCGGCGTTAATTCGACTCGGTCTTGCGATTACCTCAAGTTGGAAAGAGGATATTTTTGGTGTCGAACAATTACTCGTGTTTCTAAGCCTAAAGTCGTGAACTCATCACGCGCTATCTATAAAAATAAAAATATCCCCTTACACTACAAATATTATACCACCTACAATTAGGGTTAGTACTCATTGTTTAAAGTATGTAGAGTTACTGTGGCCCATCGATATATAATATAATATTGCTAGAGTAAACTCCAAGCAGCACAATTAGCGAAAATAGCATTTTTTCCGATACAGCGTTATTTATGTATTTATTATCTTACGAGTGTAAGAAAACTTATCATACGAAAGGCGGCCTAATCTATACTATTATGAAATCCTAAAATTTTATTAAAAATAGTTTATATGGAGATGATCCATAATTTTAGGAAAAAAAATGGCATCGTATATTTACGCACGGCGGCGCTATTCATGTAGCGCCATCTGTTGTTAAAAAAATGTCCGTTGGCTCATCACGCCGAAACGGCTAGATAGATTTCAACCATTTTTTGTACATGGATAACTAGACATTCAAAGATAGATATGAATGTATGGAAGGTAGGATACGTTTTTATCGACTACGCTGACGACGTTAGTATCTTCTATTACCGTAATAAAGCCAAAATATTGCATAAATTTAAGATATCGTCGGGGATAGTGCAATACCGCGTAAATAACAGCTGTTAATAAAGTTGTCATTTCAATAAAATACTTAGCATTTGTTTGAATATTGATTTGTATCTACACTTGTTACTTACGCGGTATTGCACTATCCCCGACGGTATGGCAAGACTCTCTTGAATAAGGGCATTAAAAAACGACTTGTGTAGTATACATGTGTATTGTATCACGACTGAACTGTCAATTTATCAAATATGTCGACTCCTTGCTCCGTAGCTTTCGATAATCAATCTTCTCAATTACCAAGGCTGCTTTGCTCTGAGTGTAGTTTGAGTAAACACTGCGTGCGACGCTAACTGAGGCGTTTCAGGAACTATTGTACTTATTTAATGGGTTTATTTATTTAATCTTTATTGCAAAAAAGAAAACTCATCGTACAAAAGGCGGACTTAATGCCATGAGGCATTCTCTACCAGTCAACTTTGGGGCGAAGCAGAATAATTGTAGGCGGTGCAACTAACGTACACATAAGTAATAAAACATAATTATAATACTTCCAAACTACATACATACAACGAATGTAATATAATATACATAAATAATAATTAGAAATAAATATATACTGCGATTAAACATACTAAGGATGATTTCACTTTAGTTTTTTTTTTATTAATTAAGACTTAACTTGAACTACATCAGAGCTGGTTAGGGTAGCCCTCACTACCAGTAGTCAGAGTTTGTGTGGGAGTATAACCCGCTAATGGGATAATTTCACTTTAGCCCATCGTGATGTCAAAACTCACGACACGACAACGTACTGAACCAAATAGGCATAAGTACTTTTTTTTTCGGATGTTGATCGACTCTGTTTTTTATTGGGAACAAATGTATGGGAATAAACTCACTTAGACTGCTCTGAAAGTCAGAAATTACCGCTCTATACAAATAGAGCTAAAAACGTGACGTCATTGACCTGTAAATGTACCAAAAACTGTATGGAAAAACAAATAAATATCATTTCGACGGTGAAAAAGTGCGTTCAAGTGCATGGTTACAAATATTGGGTTATTAGGCTATGTTATGACGATTTTGAAAACAATTTGAAATTCGGTTACGGATTAGAAAAATAATATTAGCGTACGGCTGAAGTCTCTTATATTATGAAAGTTCCTTTCTTTCTTCTTTCATATAACTACAATGTCTTGTAGAATTTAACATTAACCTCCACCCTATGGCAAATTTTCATATATAAGTTCAACGCTATAATTAACATAGTCAAATTATGAGCTTCAATTTATCCTTAAGACTGCGCCGAGCGAAATGTGAAAAAATAGGCAGTTACCGTTAAGTAGATAACATCAACACTAGTTGTTTAATCCATTTCTAAACTATAATATATATTTAGCACTTCGAAGAATGTGTTAACAACTTCTCCGTGGAAAAAAAGATTATTCATATTTTACCCTAGAGAACTAAGTAAAGTTGGACGAATATTGTAAAACCATAAGCAGGCGTTAAGCGTTTTTTTATACTTTAACAATGGAAATCTATTCTGATTTTCAGTTTAAAAAAAGATGAATGTTAACATTAAAATTTGTCCGCATCAAATATTTCAATTATTGTTTGGTATTAAATGTCTAGATTTATCAAAAAGTGCTTTAAATTCTCCATACATTTTTACTATGGCGGCCGCGCGCCGATCAAAATACGCATTCCCCGCGCTTTATGGTTCAGTCGCTAACGCTCGGCGCCCTCTTAAGTTAGTTTGCTTTGTACATAATTCGACGATTATAATTAATTCATTATATTAGTGACTCTGCGAGCTGTAGGCCTCGCGAACATCATTTGAAATGGCTGTAATATGACATTTTTAGGGTTCCGTACCTCAAAAGGAAAAAACCGAACCCTTATAGATCACTTTGTTGTCCGTCCGCCCGTTCATCCGTCTGTCAAGACCCTTTATCTCGGGAAGGCTGGGTCATGGATGATCATGTGTCATCTGGATCATGTCTTCCACGTTTAGTGCCCATGGCACACGCCATCTTGAGCTTATTAGAACTAACGTAAACCAAATGTTTACAATGAAGAAAAAAAAATAAAAAATGTAATGGTTCAGGCAGAGTTCGATCCTGCGTCTCCAACGGCTTTCCGGGTCAACACGGGCACCCTACCTATTGGACCACGGAACCTGATGCGAGAGCCATTTCATTTTTCAACCGGTTGCTTCTGCATGCCTTAGGGTGACATCATATTTGGCTACTTTGGTTGCTACTAACTATTGGGTGCTGACTGTACGTTAAATATACACAAATAAACATATTAATTAAATATTTAGCACAGGTTACAAAGTCAGTTATAACATTTCAGGTCAAGTGTCCAAGTTGCCCCTAAGATCGTTAAATCAGGGGCATTATTGGTCTTGGCTCGAAGGAATGTTCCTTACAATTTAACCTCCAACAATATTTCACTACGTTTATAACCCAGGCCAGGCATTTCTACTCAAATCTTATTACGGAACACCTGCACTTGTTACAAGACCATTACGGGTTTGCTAGACTAATTTATTACGTTTATCTACGACTTTATATTGTTAAAATTACTTATAAAAGATGAGCTACGATAGGTAAAAATCTTCATTACTTTACAGCGACGGTGGTTGGCTAAAATTAAAGATGTTATCTTATTGAAGTGAAACTTCTAATGCGACTTCCAACAAGGTTGCGTTAAACGTTTAACATTTAACGCTACCGTGGAGGGGGTAGGAAAGCACTGTTGCGTTAAACGTTCAACGCTCCTGGGGAGGGGAAATAGAAAGAAATAGAGCGAGAGTGAAGAAGTTCTTCCTATTTTTATTTCCACATTACGAAGTTTCACTTCTTCTGCGCGGAGGGACTTCGCACGCACCATTTTTTTTTCATCACACTTTCTCGTAAACAAGGGCTTACTATTTATTACTTTCTTTTATTTCCCCCAAAGTGTGATGAAAAACGTCGTACGTGACTCTGGTGGTAAAGGCATTCCAAACTCGTGTCATTAAAGCATTCTAATAGACACTCGTTTGTAATTCCTCGTTTAGCATCCTTGTTACGTCATGGCTACCTTGCAGTCGCCTCATTCATTTCTCCTCTTCGCGGGATTATTGATAGAACTGAGTACTCGGGTTCGCCTCGTCGGTCAATAGGGAGACGACTGGTGTTAAATTCTACAAAATACTGTAGTTAGGTATATTAATAAAATTAAATAGCTCAATACCTATGTCTGCTGAACTTTTCTTTTTAAAAATCTTACTTATCCCCGTGTCCCATTCATTACAATAACAGCAAACGTACAATAAATCATAGCAAATGAAAAAATGTTTAAGAATGTTTGAGATAAATATAAGTCTGTTTTTAACAATGAGAATTACGATGATGAATCCGTTTTCGAATGCAAATTCGATACAATGTAGCAAGCCGAAAAAATGTTTTGAAATATGTTCATTGTTGGCAGTAGTTTATATTGAAATACTTGTAATATTTCCCGTGAAGCATCCTTTTGCAGGCCGGCAGCTGTCTGCGTTGTTTCTTGTTTTTTTTTTGCTTTAAAAATCTGTTTATTACACATTTCGTCGAAAACTGGACGAGTTTGTAAACTTTTCGAATTGATATGCTAAAAATGTTACTTGTGCCAGTAGCCGGTGAGCCAAAGTACCTACTTATTATTCTAGAGCAGCAAATTTGGGGTGTTCACAGTTCAACAATCTTAGTACTTAAGCTGAGCCTATTGAACAGTTTTTTTAAATGTAGGTATATCATGCTATTTCTATTTCTTATGATACTACCACAACGTGAGGAGTGAAATGGCATTTAGAAAGAAAGAAGAAGAAATAAATAAATTTTGTTTTCTCAAACATGCAATGAAATATCGTCATAACGTGCGTTATAACAGGCTTTGAAGTATCACGTTTCGGGCGGAGCAACTCGAGAGAACTGTAATGGAATTTCATACAAGATGTCAGGCCTAGGCCGGAAAGCATTTTTTAAACATGGCGTCTGTGTTCATGAACAGGTTAAACAGCGGAATTATATTTTTTGAGTGGTGTATTTTTTTTTATCGCATATGTTTGAGAAAAGAACATGCCTTAGCCGCGAAAAAGGCTTGCCGGCTTCGTATCCACTACTATAGTTTCTGCCGGCGTTTCTTCTCAACAGTCCAGTGGTCTCCTCTTGTGAAATGCCGGTAGACTCAGACATGTCAAAGTGCCCTTGTGGCCTACTTACAGAATAAAGTTCATTATTTTGTTTATTTCATTAACCTCACGTAAAAAGAGATAAAAAATATACGATCAGTACATACGTCAATGAGAAAATAGATTTGTCCATAATTATCTAACCTAGATAACCTAATAACACCGATCGGGGCCCAGATATTATTTTTCGTGAACATCTCGTGTGGCGTTACTTTACAACTTTTCCCATAATCACAAATGCGCTATGAGTTAGTATATTCCGTTGGCAAATTATATATACCATGTGGGTCCTGTAACAGGAGCAAAAAATTAAAACATATATTTTACTCGTTAAACTGAACAACATCTGTTCAGAATCTTTTTTTTTACAATACTGTTTTCATATGTTCATTATTTCAAACAAAGTAAATAGCATTTTCTATGTACGCCGTCCAATATTGACATCGCCTTAGCATTAACATAGCTGTCACTACTAAATATGAGATGTTTCGCAATACATTGATTCTTTGAATAAATTTTATTTTACAGGTTGACATTATAAATGAGTTATTTTTAAAAGTTGTTTAATAAATGTTGTTCAGTTTGAGGGGTAGAATCTATGTTTAAATTTATTGCTCCTGCTACAGGGCCCACCTGGTATTAGCTGTCGTTTGTCAAATTTAGGAAATGCATAGAAATTCTCTGAAATAGCCTTTTTCTGCAATTGCTCTAAACAAAACACGTTTTATTTTTTTAAGTCTCGGTAGCCTAAAACACACTCTAATGATTAATTATGCAAGTCAGACACGCAGCCGTTTTTTTTATCTACACGAAATTTGAGAAAAAAACTCCTAAAATTTCACATTTTTCAGAGCTTATTGAAATATAGTTATTTTTTTCGAACATTTTTTTTTCGTGCACTGACAGCTTATTCCGTTAGCCGTATTTCCAAATCCAAACTCGATCTTACAATTAATAAATATTATTTCCGCAATAACGAAAGGCCATTATTTAATAAAACTTAATGGGCAAATTCGAAACTCAAAGTAAAAGAACAGCCCAATTCTAATTAAAAGTTATTTCATTTTAAATTACAATCTAAAGTGGCAATTAACGTTCTGTTATTAATTATAAAATGTTTCGACATTGTTAATATTCACTGAATTAGCTTTTGACTCTGCTTTTGTACAATCAATTTATATCTCCCTGTGTAACATAATATTGTAAGGTATCCTCAATTTAGGGATCATTATACATCAAGTTATTTAATCACATTAAAGTTATTTTAGTAATTCTATCTAGGTACCTAAAATTTTTTTTGTGAATTTTATTACTAATATTTTTTTTACTCTTTCAAAGTATTTGCATTGTACGATACTTTAAATCCCTAACATTAATAATACTTGCTGCTGGACGTGACTCGAGAGAAAACACTATAGGTAATCACTTTAGGCTATTATATTATCTAATAAACCTATATTTCGTTTGTCAATGTCAAGAAAACTGCGTGTCAGGCCCCTTGGAAATACAAAAAAAGTGGAAAAATAACATGGGTTGTCATGTGACAACCGAAACTTAACAAGAGCGGGTTTCGTCAGTTTGATAACTGTTGGAACACAAATACGAGTATCTTACAATAAACGCGTAAACATAAGTAATAAAAATAAATTATATACAATTTTATTTAAATTTACTCACCATAAAATTCTGATAAAAATCTCAAAAAGCACCTGTATAATCCTTATAACTGTTTACAGCACTGTCATCGCACGCACTAACACGGTGAACGCGAAAAGATAATCTTCATCCGTTCTTTGACTACGTAGCGAACGCGCTATCGACTACGGCGTAGACGTGCGGCCCTCGTAGCGGCGTAGACACACTGGAGTGGAGCTACGAGATAATGTACCGAACTCCCCCGAACGGTCCCGAACGCCCCCGAGACTTTGTAAGCTGTGATTGATATGAAATGAAATGTGAGGAATGAGTAGTTGTGAAGCCCCTTTGTTTTAAGATTCTCATATTTCCCGATAGCTGACTATAAGATTTTAAAATAAATCCCGAGAGCTTTCAATAATAATTGCTGTCCTAGTTTACGAAGTTTTTCTTAGAATAAGAGTCGTAAAGTCGACTTGTTTTATAGCCGAATACTTATTATTTTACGATTTTATCTGAATATAACAACGGCAAGTGGCAATTTGGTCAGTAAGCATCTCAAAATTATTGTTATATTTTGATTACCATATTTACATTAATTGTCAACTTCAACTAAAATTATTGTTACAACTATATACAAAAAAAAAACACGGGAAAATGAGTATTAATAATGGGGAACAAAATGATTATTCATAAAAATTACCGTAATATACTTAGATTTAGGTCGCATCTGTCATTTCAACTTTAGCGATACGATTTAGTCTCGCCAATTTTCATTTTTCGCAATTTTAAATAATTTTGTATACACATCCCAATGAAAAAGAAGATAGGTACTCGGCATCCACATGATGATGTTCGCAGTTATGTGCAACTTTTGTGAAAAAAAAAACATAACAGCGATATCTACTCTATACATAATCAATATTAATTTCAACACCAAAAGGTTGTCTGGAAGACATCACTTCTTAGCAATAAGGCTGCCTGTTGTCCAACGTTATTATAATTGTATTGTTTATTTTTATGTTAACTGATTTTGGTGTCCATCATCATCATCATCATATCAGCCGATAAACCTCCACTTCTGGACAAAGGCGTCCCCCAAAGTTCTCCACAACGATTGATTGTTGGACGACGGACTTTGGTGTGAAATTAAGCATTATTGTATAGTAGTGTATCTAATAAAGCATGTCTTAGACAGATCTCATGAGAAATATCTAATTTAATTGCAGTATGTAAGTAAAAATATGGTACGTTACGTAAGTTAAAAAAATGCCTTTAAATTAACGGTACGAAGCTTGTACTTAATTTCATAAGCAAAGCGTGTACTCTGAGGCTACAAAAGTCTCGTTAATGTTACGTGTTATTATAAAAGTTTGTACTTCAGAGGTGGATTTGGCTGCTCGTACGATGTTGCTTTTATGTTACATTCTGACGGTGTTGAAGATAATATACATGCAGACACGTAACGGATGACTGATTGGTATTAAGCATTGAATACGAGAATAAATATAAAGTATGGATGGAATAAAAACAGGTCCAGTGCGAGTCAGACTCGCGCACAAAGAGTTCTGTACCATCAAGTTTTATATTGTTCACTTTATTTTAAGTTATTGTAATAGATATTATGTGTAAATTTCAAGTCTACCTATTACCATTTAAACTTTAGGAAAAATAACGTGGAAAAACATATAACTGTTATTGTTTGGGCCATTAATTCAGTCTATATTTTTATTTTTAAGTATCTTCCTTTCAATATGGCTGAAAGGTGTCTGAAAAACACATTTCCTTAATATCTATAACAGTTTTTTTTGAAAAATGCCAAGGACAAAGAATTTCTAATAAGTGGAGAAAGGCCCATATTATTTCAATTTATATTGTGCAAATATATTCACCTTAATTCCAACTATTGTTAAAGATAATTTAGACCACTAAACTTGAATGAAGCGAACGGTTTCTATTATATTGTTTTGTAAACAATTACTGCCGTATAGATAATGGTACCAAACTTGTTGAAGGCGTCCTCTTTGTAATCTATTTCGTAAATTGGTAATACGAGCAAGATTGAAACAGGTAATAATGTAATCAATGCCCCTTTACGTATACCGAAATGAAAAGTCTAGCATTTTTTTTTCTTAGTGTCCTTTTTTCGTAAATCAAAAGTACTTAAGTAATACCTACTTAATTTATTCTGTAGACCAACACTTAAAAGAAGAAAAATCTAAAATTACTATACCCAAACACTTAAAATTTGAAAAATATTTTAGTAAAATACATTTAAGTTTTATAATTTCCGATAGACAACCGATTGTTGCCTTTTTTATACTCATAATTATTAGTTCACAGTATGCAATTATTTGACTTTTTTTATATAAATAACAAAACTATATTTATATATCGTTTCTCTAATAAAGTAGAAATGGTATTTAGTATTTATATTAATGTTCATATTTTTAACCGACTTCAAAAAAAGGAGGGGGTTCTCAGTTCGGTTGTATTTTTTTTTTTTTTTTTTTTTTTTTTTTATGTTTGTTACCTCATAACTCCGTCATTTATGAGTCGATTTAGAAAATTCTTTTTAGGTTTATGAATAGACATCTCAAGGTTGGTCCCATAAAATTTTGGTGAAGATCGGATGACGAGATCCATGAGGAATCGAAGGAATTCCTGAAATTTTATAGGCACTCATAATATTTTTCATATATTTTCTAAAACTATTTAAGTATTTGCATACGGTAGTCATCATCTTCCAATGCTGAACTGATGATGGAAGGTACAACTCCTTAACGGTTAGGAGTTAGGAGATAATTCAAACGAGATGCATGCCTTCAAGACCTCCCTGATCGCCCCGCCATAAGTATTTTATACTAATCACTAAAAAGCGAAAAAAAAAAAATTTTTAACAAAAAAAAGTACCGACTTCAGTTAAACTAAAAAGCCAAAAATAACCCGTTCAAGTACAGATTACATTTGACTCACCCTTTGAAGTCGGTGCCAAACCTCACGTAAACTTTGATATATAAATATAATAACTGAGTGGTTTGGGATCGATTTCAAAGGGTGAGTCAAATGTAATCTGTACTTGAACGGGTTATTTTTGGCTTTTTAGTTTAACTGAAGTCGGTTCTTTTTTTTGTTAAAAATTTTTTTTCTTAATCATGATCACGGGATTAAGGTACTTGCGCCAAAGATGGCCCGGATGTCTATGGTACTAACCGAACATGGGCGCGAAATTTGAATTCGTTCGAATGGTAATAACTTATATTTGAAGTGGACTATCTTAGGAACCGGGCCATCTTTGGCGCAAGTACCTTATAATTATTTTTATACTAGCTACGCCGTGCGGTGTTACCCGCTCATCTCACGGGTATATTTTATCGGGATAAATAGTAGGCTATGTGTTCATCCAGGGTGTCAGCTACCTTCATACTAAAATTCATCAAAATTAGTCCAGCCATTTGAGCGTGAAGAAGTAACAAACATGCAGATGAACACACTCACAAACTTTCGTCTTTATAATATAGTGTGATTAAAAATTCTATACGAAACCCGCGGCGTTGCACGAGCCGTGCCGATCACTAGTAATAAGATAGGTCAATGCGTATCTTGGCATTTCTCTAAGTAGGGTACACGCAAATTACATAACCCATAAGCCGAATGATTTGCGGGTATTGAATTATTATTGGCAAGGCATCCCACTCAAAAGGGTTAGGTGATTAAACCCTTGGTAAAGCTGTACCTTCCCTTAGATTATTTGAGAAATTCCAGGAATGCCTTTATCTCCGCAGGGGCCAATACAAAACTCAGTGTCAGGTGCTGCTTCCCTTGTTAATTACTGAACATTTATTTGTTGGACGTTATGTACATGGATAGAAATTAAACTTACTCACGTACTTGCACACGTCATAATGTCAGAAACCAGAAATACGCACAATATGTTGTGTCGCCTACTAACTAGTTTTAAGTCTTTGTTTATATGTATTTGTGTAGTTCACAGTGCCTGGGTTTTTCTGTAATGCTATGTTACTTATTTGATTAATAAATAAATAAATATTCAACTTACCTTTTTCCGGGTTTTTACTTTGAGAGTCAAAAAGCGGTCAAGTGTGAGACGGACTCACACAGCTAGGATTTCGTACCACTACAAAACCATATGCATACCATTCTTACTAAGCTTAAACTTACAAAGAAATCAGTAACGCTACGTTTCGACATTTGAGGTACGGAGCCCTAAAAAAAGGAAGAAGACATGCGTGACTTAAGTCACAAGTAGATAATTATCTACTTTGATAGTATTAAGGCGGGCTCACCACATTGTATCGTAGCAGTATATACGCGTCTGTCGTCATATTTCACGACCAATTGCTTCATATATTTTTAAAAATCCTCTTTATACTATGTACTCAAAACATTACACGTTTCGTTACGACATCACAATAAATTTTCATTAAAACACTCGTGTAACCTTATGTTAATAGTCTTCTTCACTAAACTTACAAAAACGAATGACGTATTATAAACGTTAAATAAACCATCAAACTTTCCTTTTGCGGTTAAGAAAAATTACTTTCATCCAGTGTTTATTACACCATTCCAATAAACACATGCAACAAACTGTGTTACATTAAACTTCATCATCTCAAGGCCCTAACTTCACAACAAATGGTACGAGTGTTTACAATTGCGTGCCCATTGAAACGTGAAACGCTCATCAGAATTTAAATCACAAAAATGCCGAGCGACTGGCTTTTACTGGACCGATATAAAGCCGCAGAGGCGCCTTGTGTTTACATCAAGTCATAACGTGGTATAGAATATTTGGTAACCGTGGGTTACTTTGATTTTAGGGATCTCTCTCTCTTCGGCTAGCCTTATCCCATCATTTGAGGTCGTATTCTGACCCTTCTGTCCCTTTGCATCCTTCACGTCATGTGCGCGTGCCGCGGCCGCTGCAGGACACCATCGCAAGTGCAAACTTCTGGCGGAAGGGTGTCGTCTTGCGGCAGTTCCGGGGCAATCTGCCGTATTCTACACCAGGTCAGACGACGCAACGGAGCCATGCCGTTGTGTTGCCTAGATCTAACTAGTTTTAAGTCTTTGTTTGTATGAATTTTTATAGTACACAGTGCCTTGATTTTTACTGTCTTTGTTTGTGGTGGCTATTCATGTGAGGCGGGGTCTTCCTCGCTTTTTTTTTCGAGTATTTGTCGGGTCTTGTGCTCCGGTGGGCGACGCATTACATGCCCGTATTATCTGAGTCAGCCTTCCACTAGCTTCTTTTGCATTAGTTTTACCCGTAAGCTACCATGTGATGGATGTACGTATTTTGGATGCGATCTAGCAGCATTACGCCTCATTTCAGCGGCATTAAGTTTTTTTGAGGGGCCAACACTCGGCGCAGTATGTAAGAGCTGGTCGTACGGCGGTTTTATATACCTACTTTGCTTTTAATGTGTACGAGCTTTCTTTTGTCGCACAATAGTCTTGTTAGCTCTCTGTATGCGTTGCTATTTTATTTTATGCTTAATTACACGCGATGTGCGTAACGTCGCAGTAGTTTAGAAGACAGAGAACTTCTCCGAATAAGTAATGTCGTGGGTTCGATAAGTTGGACCTGCAATGTGGTGGTTTTAAAAATTTTAATGAACCTCTGTTCAATATTCATAATAGTTAAGATTGTATTATTAAGTTTGGTAAGCGCAATGAAAATACTCGTACACACCGAGTACGAACTATTTCAAAAATAAAGATGAATAAAGAAAAATAAATAGTTTGATGATTTATGATCTATGTTACCTCGTAAATCGAAGTGATTATATTCCGCGACAGCACTTTCTGCAACTGTTTTTGTTATTTAAATACTAAGCGCATTTTTCATACCGCTAGGACGTGCGTTTATGCAAAATTTCCTGTCTTACTTAATAAATATACCTACTGAATTATTAAAACGGGTAGATAGAACCAAAAAGTTTGAATGTTTATTTTACCACGGATAACATTTCAAAAAATAATTATACTAGATTCTGAAGTAGCGCAGTCGGCTCAAGCACCCACCCAATTAAAACCAGAAACCTTAAAATTCATCAAAACTTTAAAAAATTACATCGTAAACCGCGCTTTAATCAAAACGTCAGCTGTCAGCTCCATGTGGCTCCTTACACCGGAAACTTATTATTTTTACTATGAGTACGGTAATTAACACGTTCGCGGACAGTAAGCCACACCTGTTTGACACCAAAAAATTGTATGGAATATTTGACACTGTTATAGCAGTTTTGTCATAATTGTATGATTGAGTACAATTTACATGTGACAGTGAACACTATGCAAGTCGAATGCTATACCAGTGGCGTCAAATATGATACGTTTTTATACTACCTTATGTGACAACAAATGCTATAGCATTATACTTCCATAGCAGTTCTGCCACATGGCTTAGCTAGCTCGTGGTACATTTATGGCATTGAATGTTATAGCAGCTGCCTGCTACGCTTATATGTGATAGCGAAAACGAATATAGGCGTTGATTACAGGAGTTATAGTTATCAACGGGTTTGTCACTCACGCATATTCTATTTGAGTCTCTCTTGTTACTTTCAGACGACGCACCAGACGAGTTTGGCATATAGTCTTCGTAGGAACTTCACTGCCCCGCTATATTTCGAAATGGGTCTTGATTAGATTCACCGGTATCGTCGGTTACACTTCTGACTCTTCTCTTGATCATTGGTTGATGTTTTTAACTCTTCAACACTAATTTGATCCTCCGATGACTAGTCACCTCTTCAAACATTTTCAGTAACTTCTCACTGTCGTGGGCTTAAAAACTCGTATTGGACGAGCCTATCGTTGATCTAATGATTTTGGTGGTAAAGGCGGGTGGTAATGACGGTGAAGTCTGTATAGCTCAGTGTTGCAGTCTGTATGTCGCCACCGAGTCGGCGGTCGGGCTCGAGCGAGGACCTTCATTGGAGGCATGTAACTCAAATTAAAAGCACTTTTTTACACTGCGATAAAGCTACTATACCCTCCACTATGTTAGCAGTTGAATGGTGAACCAAGAGACGTATAATTCCAAGGTATTTGCTCTATGTCTGTATTTTAAATTATAACCACCGTCAAAGCTCGTTGAAGGGCAATAAACAGTTAGTAAATATAGCTAATTATTACAACCCACCAAAATATCCAAGAAAATACTTGAATAAACGTTACTTACGATGATAAAAACAATCCTTCGAAATGTTGTCGACACGCAAAATTCTCAAAATACTGATGGTCAACACAGCGGCGCACTCGCCGGGCGACTGAACTAATTTTCATACAACCGAGAATGCTATAGCATCTGTGTGCGGGAGAGGGGTGTACGATTGTCGGCAACACATGTCAACTTGTCAGTGTGCGAAAAGCAAGTAATGTGACAGTAAGCCTACCCGGATTGCAGAAAAATTGACAGTAAATGTTAATATACACGTTGTCACTATGGCAAAGCGCATTCTTTAGCATTTGCGCTCAGGAAAGAAGCTCGATTAAAGACTGCTATAGAATGCGCGTCACAAGAGGTACTCAAAATTCGAATGCCATAGAATGCCCGTCCGCGAACGTGTTAAGCGGAGAATTCAGTTTGTAATGTTAATTTGTTATTACCAATAATTTATTTAGAAAAAGCATAGTTACAAACTTACGAATTTACTTAAGGTTGACACTATTTAATTGAGACATACATGTACATATGTGTTTGTTATTTTTACACTGAAGGTAAGGAAAAAGCCATTTTTATAGCGATAATGCCCTGGTTCTCTGGTAAAATTGATTTATTTTTAGATCTATTTTTACTCAAGCCTTTAGTGATATCATAATTTTAATTGTATCTACAGCATAATTTTGCAAATGTGACTCCTCTTTGCGAGTTCCTCCCCGAAGCCCTTTACTTGCATTTTTCAAATCATAGATATATTATCTCGACATTATGAATTTATGAAAATATCTGTCGATAAAAAAAAAACAAAAAATAGATCGTTCAAAGTAATGTCACATTAGTAGATATAGTATAACAAATTCTTCGCTTTTTACTTATCATTATTCGTATTCAAGTCAATATAGAATCAAGATGGCGTATGTCGAAGCGGCGACGCCGACGGCACGACAAAGCATTAAATTTCACACATAATTTACGTTGAATAGAGAAGCAATTAAGCTAACACTGGGCGTCTCATTGGAGTCTTGTGGTTTTTGCTGTCGCGAGATGCGTTGGCGGCATTGCTATCAAGACGTTATTGATTTTAAGTGTAAAATGACATATTAAATAGATGGTGCTCGTCATTTCGTTTGCACGTAGAAGAAAAATTATAACGCTCTCAAGAAGTTTAACACTTTTAAACACTAAAAACACACGCAATAGAGTAGAAAAGAGATGGAGGGGTAAATTCTTGGTTTACTTTAGCCAGTTAAAAAAATAAATATACCAATATATTAATTTGCTGGTCGTTTTTGCGTGATCACAATACAAAGATAGGATACCAAATGACATATGCACTTTAGGTGCAAATTATAGCATAGCTCTAAAATTGTTTTACCAAGGTACTTTATAACAGTACATTTTGTTTGTTTTTGATGATTTTAACTAAAAAAGCCACTAGACACACACACTGCACACAGTCACACACACACTGTACTGCTGCATCAAAAGGGGGTATTTTTTTTATTTTATAAAGTTCGTTTTTTTACTCGTATTGGGTCACTATCATATAGTACATTAAATGTACTCACTCTAGTTATTTTATTAAGCGGTTAATTAATTTACACTCAAGTGAAATAGCCAGGAGCGGCCCGACACGTGAGTGTAAACCGCTTAATGCAATAATTAAATATATGGCTCCCGAAAGTTGTAGTCACTGTCCATTCGTGGTGTTTGATTCTCATGTGGAGTTATTCATTTAACCCTTTGAACGCCAAGAGCCACTAAAGTGGTCGTGTGCTGTCGTGCCTACCACCACGCCAACGACTACTAAAGCGGTAATGGCGGACGCTGTCAAAGCAATTTTTCTGCTGACAGATAGGGTATATTTTCGCTCTTTCTTTTTTCAACTATTGGCGTATAAGCCACATTTTGACATGGAAGGAAAAGCGTTCAAAAGGTTAATAACCTGCCTATTGTAAACGGAACCTTAGTCCGCGAACATTGGTATCATAGGTACGGCACCCAAATTGCCGCGACGGGGTATTATTAAAGTATTTAGCATAGAGCTTCCAGGTCATTTGTGTCCATTAGGGTGTCCACTAATGGTAACAGTCACAGCGGAATGCTCGTGAAAATGGTTTCACTGCATTTAACCCGCGCCTAGTGATAATAGTTTTTTATGAATGGACCACTTTAAAAATAATGATCGTTAAGTGTAAACATTGTCACTGACTAGTTTCATGTCATTTTGTTTACTTGGTATTTATTTATTTTAGTTTCTATAATAATGAAACTGTGAGCTTTATTCTGTAAATGGGCCACAAGGGCAGTTTGAGATGTCTGAGTCTAACGATATTTCACAAGACTAGACTATGTACATATCTCCAATGCTAAATTTATACAGAATGAGTTTCTATGATTACAAAATTTTAATTTGAAATTAATACATAGATATGGATATGTAATAATATTTGATAAGTCTTTAAATACTAATCATAGCATGCATTCAGTTCGGTTTGGGTTGGCTTTGTTCCAAACTGTAGACGCTGATTCTTTAAGAATCCAGACGGTAATGCTATGTGACACCTTTTTTTGCTTGTTTTAATTCTACGTGGCATTTTGATGCTCAATCAGTACAACTTTTTTTTTATGTCATAGGGGGCAAACGAGCAAACGAATCGCCTGATGCAACACCAGAGGAGTCACAAGTGCGTTACCTTTAACTTAAGTGTATGTTTCCAACGCATCCAAAACGTCTCCATCACGCTTAACGAGAAACATCACATTTAATGAGGTCGCGCGGTCGCTTCCTGCGAATTTTTGTAGCGTTTCAGTCGCGCGATTCGTAAACGCGCGGCTGCAGCGCGACATATGGCCCTTTGTCATGATCCCGAGGCTTTCGGTGCATGAATGAATTTTATAGGATTGATTCAGCGTCGCTTCTGCATCGATGCAGACCAGCAACTGTATTGATTCAGCAATGCTACTAACGCGCGGCTATTTCGCGACATTAGGCATAGAAAGAGTGGAGGATTCGTGTCTGAATAAATTCTGCATCGCGACTGTAACGATACTGTATCAATACTGAAGCGCGACTGTATTGATGCTGAATCGCGCTAGCAGAAATGCAGAATAGTGTTTACGTGAGCGAGGGTATATGACCACACGACAGCATCACGACTGCATCGCTGCAGAAAGTCGCCGTATGCTACCTCTCTTAGGATTCCCTTAAAAAGTGAAATATGTTTAAGTAAATTAAATAATATTACTTACACACAAATCGATACAGTCATAAATTAAGCTCAAGAAGGCTTGTGTTATGGGTACTAGACGACATGGGTATTTGTGTGAAAAGAAGACTTACATTCTAGCTATTCTGTATATGAGTAGCATATTGTGTGTGGCCGTCGTAGCCATTGCTTTCTAAAACTTAAAGGGCACCACGACAAAACTTTTCTGAAATCCTTCAACATGACTGTCAAATTATATGATATCATCATACTATCCGGCCACTTCAAATCCACTATCACATTACCAGTAATACTACTATATCAGCATCCCTCGATTCTTAGGTACCGCATAATAACAATTCATTCGAATCCGGACCTAGCATGACCTACAAAATGGGCGCCCAATACAGCTGGATAGGAGCGGCCTAACAGTTATAGTCGCCGGAACAGCCGAGGTATCCGCACTCGCCGTGTATTACCCGTTTTATTGCAACCAATTTTATTTTATACCCCTTCATATTCCCATTGACCGCGCAGAAAGATTACCTGCAATCCGTAGGTGCATTAAAATCTTTATTTCGTACTACAAGGTAGCCAACTTCGTCCGCATATTCTTTTTAGGGTTCCGTACCCAAAGGGTAAAAACGGGTCCCTATTACTGAGACTTCGCTGTCCGTCCGTCCATCCGTCCGTCCGTCCGTCCGTCCGTCCGTCCGTCTGTCACCAGGCTGTATCTCAAGAACGGTGATAGCTAGACAGTTGAAATTTTCACAGATGATGTATTTCTATTGCCGCTATAACAACAAATACTAAAAATAAAATAAAATAAATATTTAAGGGGGGCTCCCATACAACAAACTTGTTGTAGATTAAATATATATATATATATAGGTACGGAACCCTTCATGCGCGAGTCGGACTCGCACTTGCCCAATTTTTTTCTTTGTCATAGTCGGGTAATAAATATTTTAACCATCTTTGGATGTCCAGCTATCCTTGTACTAATATTGATTATTACCTATCCGTCCAGTCGTTTCGGGGTGATGAGAGAATTAAAAAAAACTGACAGATGGCGCTATACAGCTGGCGTCACGCTTGTATCGCACTGTTAAGAGACGCACCGTTAAAATGTATTTCTTTCATATTATGACAAATCTATTGAAAATTTTAACCAACTTTATGTAGTGAATAATACTTTTCCTTGAGTTCTGGATGGTAAAAATAGCTATTTCATGCTTTCAAAGCGTGCAGTCGAAAATAAGTTGAAAAAATACAATAACACAAATTCGTCAATTTCGGGTAGTTTTTGAATCAAAAATTATCAATAACAATTCCAACTGTAGGTTTCATATATACACTACTAGCTATTGCCCGCGACTACGTCCGCGTGGAACTTGATAAAAGGGATTATTAAAAGCGCCTAAGCAAATGTAAGAGCAATTGTGCTTTTGGTCTAATAATTACATTTCCTACAGGGTCACCGCACCCCAACAGAAATGTTCACTCACGTTTCAATCTTTTGAGGTATCATTTCCAGGATGAAACTATCCTATGTCCTTCCTCGGATCTTAAACTATCTCTATGCCAAATTTCATCAAAATCGATTCAGTGGTTTAAGCGTGAAGAGGTAACAGACAGACAGACACACTTTCGCATTTATAATATTAGTACCTATGGATTGAATCGCAATAGCCTTGTTCTAAGTAGTAACATTTATAATATGTTAAGAAACATGGTTGATCACAGAGAAAAACGTCTAAAATAATCAGCATTTTTGAATGGATAAGGAGCTTTATCTGAAACAATGACCTCTCTCATAGAAGAATTGAATACAATTTTAGAATTTTGTATAGATGTTGGAATTTGTTGAATCCGAAACGCTCTTCGTTAAATCGTGGTTTATGAAAAATGAAAAGGATTTTGTCAGCGCAATAAAAATATTATTACGTTGCAGTGAAACTCTTTGTTCTTGGGATAGCGGCGGCATTCGTTGCATGTTTGTTTATTTGAATATTTTTAGTTTCATGTACCGTTTATGTTGCCTTATACTTCGCAATAAAATGGTCAGAGTCATAGTAATGTTTATTGGCATCTATAAAACGTTTCATGCAGATAATTCATACATTGATGTCGACATTTGCGCAATTCGTGGTTATTAGATGCCATCAGTTTTTATTTATCCGTTTTATGACCCGTTTTGTTGTTCGTTGATTATTATCTTTATAAATTAACAATAATAATATCACAATTAACAAAAGAGCGGGGCCCAATTCGAGAATGCCGAATGAGATATCGCCAAACGTCAAATCTCCATTAGATAACAGTTATATCGCCATTGAACTGTCATTTAAATGCGATGAGCTTAAAAGTGACATATCTCGTCTCAATTTTGGAAATATGAAGGCGATAATGATTGTCAAAAATGTTATTCATGTACATAAATTTCTGTTTTGAACGAAACGTAACGTAACGGACTTATTTCACGTACTACGCGGTCAATTTAAAGCATGCGCCTGTTATTTATGCCGTCACATACAAAAGAAACGAAAATTTTGCGCGTCCGAATTGACGAAGTTGCGATGTTCTAGGGATATCGCCACTTGTCAAGTAGGCACACGTCAAAAGTGACGGATGGCGATGAAAAAGAGAGATCTCCATTATATCTCTAAAATTGGTCGAATACCCCCCCAGATATCTTTAATGTCAAGGAGCGTCACTTTCTTTTAAATGTTTAAAAAAAATCATTGAGTCGTCTTACGATTGTCATTTTGTGCTATCTGCCAAAGAAAATATTATTGGCGTTCTAACACCGCAGTGATAAATCCTAAAGGGCATGGTGTCCGGGAAAAACTTTGAAAAACAACATATTTCCACATATATAATATTTTCTAGATACGGGCCATTTATCTGTCACCAGACTAACATCAGTTTGGAGAGTATTATGTCCCTCTTAACTTACGTATATAAAATATATAACGATTAATATACCTAGACATACATTCCTGTGTTTGTTATTTTATTAGGTATATACTTATATTATGTTTTTTGGTATTTCAAAGCTTTGATCATTTACATCTGTTCTATTTGTTATAAGTACAGTCAGCGTCAATAGTAGCTGACATGTTAAGTATGCAATTTGACGTTTCCTAGTAGTCAAATTGTCAGCTACTTTTGACGATGACTGTACCTACTTGTATACAAATGTGTACAATGAACATACTTTCCTCTCTATGAATGCATAAATTATACATCGCATCGTCCCAAAAAATATAACTATAGTACAAAAATATCGTAGGTATGTTGTGTAAATGGAAGAAAGAAAAAAAATCAGAAATGAGTCTGATAAATTGTTATGCCTGTAGATATTCATATTCTTAAACAAGTATCAAACTTAATTATTGTATTAAGCGGTTTACACTTACGTGCAATTGTCAGGAACGGCCCGACGTGTTTCGAACTTGTAATATGTATCGTATCTCCCGAAATTTTATTAAGATTATAAGCGCCAAACCTTTCTAACGACCAATTCATTAAAAAAAAAATAGTGCGTGGAGGCCCTCCGCGCGGAAGAAGTGAAACTTCGTAATGTGGAAATGAAAATAGGACGGGGTAGAAATTGTTATTTCAAAAGAGAAAACCTAACAATCAATTGATATTCACAAGAGACGTACCTTGACATAACCTTAAATCCGTCGCATTGTCCGTGGGATTGTTGCGTTGAACGTTTAACGCCAGTGCTTTCCTACCCCCTCCACGGTAGCGTTAAACGTTTAACGCAACCTTGTTCAAAGTCGCATTAGAAGTTTCACTTCAAAAAAAATTGTGCGTGATGGAGTCCCTCCGCGCGGAAGAAGTGAAACTTCGTAATGCGGAAATGAAAATAGGAAGGGGTAGAAATTGATTTTTAGTGAACTCATATTGTTTCTTTAAGGCAAATTCTTCACTTTCGCTCTGCCTCTTTCTATTTCCCCTCCCCAGGAGCTTTGAACGTTTAACGCAACCTTGTTGGAAGTCGCATTAGAAGTTTCACTTCGATAAAGAATACTCATTAAAATAATCCACGGCATTGTATGTCACTACAAAGGTTGAAATACCGTCTGCGCATAATTCATTGATCAAGTAAAGATCCTCTGACTTGAGCCCCAAATCTCCAGGTTTGTAGACAATGGCGAACTTATACAAAGAATCCTGGGTTTGTCGCAGTAAAAGGCATTAGGTGCGAGATAAGATTCCCATCGGGGAGCGTTTCAGCCCCTGTAAGCAGTTAATTTTGAGATTTTCTACCTTTTTCACCTACAAAACTGTACGCGTGTAAAAAATATACTTTTGTGATCATTATTCCGTTCACGAACATTATTACTCTGTCAGACAAAGAAATGTGCATAATTTATTATTTTTATTATATTTAAACAATTGAGTTCGTGACTAGACATATTAGGAGGAACTACATTTATCTTTACACCTATATACAAAAATCAGAGCACAAAGAAAAATTTAAATGCATAACCTGGCGGAAGAGACCGGGAATCGAACCCGGTACCTCTGGATTACTAGTCTAGCGTGTTAACCTCTTCACCACCCTAACGCTAGATAACCGTTCGAATTTTTCCTTATGCTTTGTGTGTCGATCTTTGCATTGTTTATATTTATTTGTATCAATGGTTTAATATAAAAAGAGTGGTGTGTACATTAAAAAAATAATGAGTCATTACATGTTTCATAGATTATACTAAATTTGTGTTACGAAATCATCATTACCATTATTACCCGTACACTTGACGACGGAAAATGGTACATTATGCCCTCAGTTTAATTTTTAGTTCTTCTGCCCAACCCGCATATTCATACCCGCATAAATTATTAGACTGGTTAGCCTTCAATATCAAATGCCCGTGATCGTCATTAAAATACTCGTCGGTTTCATCAGAATTTAATTATGTCTACCTAATGTCATTTATTCGTTTCTATAGGTAATTTCATCTCTTAAGACGCCGAGCAATGCCCTCTCTATTTAAGTGACTCTGAGTTATTTTATGTACTTAGCTAACACAGAGCGATTTAATGTTTAGGAATTCCATTTTCAGATTCCCAGGTACATTTTATAGAACTCACAGTTCGACACACGTTTCAACCGTGTTATTAATTTGGAAGCTCATGCAAAACACGTCACTGGAGTTCACGGCAAGAGACGACAAACGTATAGTTATTTTCACTTATGATTATGAATATGGAATGTATACCCTAACAAGTTACGGTTTACCCCTGGGTTAGTGGCGCCACAAACAGTTTTTATATGGCAACAATGTGCATATGAATAAAATATCAGTGGCGGTATGTCAACAACCATTTTAAAAACATTGGTTACCGGAATCTGGTCAATCCTTCGTAATTCTTCTGATATAAATATTGCATCGTATTGAAAAAATAACTTGTTATGGATGACTAATGGATACCCAACTAGCAAAGTAGTGATAAAATAAAATGTTTTAACACTAAATAATGATATAAAAGTCATAAAATAGCAACTCGGAGCTGCTATGTTGTATATTGGCGACTTGTATCATCATCTAGCTGTATAATCTTATACAGCTATATCGTGATAAGAATTGATGACATAAACGTTTACTGGACTTCTTAATACGGCACATATAACACATCTGCACAACAGTATCCCTAACTGTGATTTAGAGCTATTTCGTTGCATATCAGATATATACAGTGCCTGTATACAGCTAAGTAACTCTATTGTGGCTTTTAATGCGCTGCAATATCGCTGGTGATATATCAGTGCACTAATGGAGCTAACTCGAGATATATAAGAACATAACGCAGCTGATATGCGTCTAAAGTATCATATAATGGCGTTTCCTTAACACCAGCAGCATAAAGTTGTTTAAAGATCTACATTAACACTAAACAGTTGCAAATACACTTCTTAAGACCTTTTATATCATCAGTGACATATAAACATTATTGTTACTAATATAACGCTAAATAAATGTATATCAGCTGTTGTAACCTCATTTATAGGATCTTTATGATGGTCAGACCAGCGTCGAGAATTCGGAAGTTGGTTCCGTAGATACAAAAAATGAAATCTTAACAGAACCTTGTTCAGGATACCGGGATGACTTGTTTGCGACTGACAATTTTGATGACAATGGAGAAGATGCAAACATATTCTTCCACAGCCATTCAAATCTGCTGAGTTTAATGAAATTACTTCTGCTTGAAAAACAGTAATTGACCAAAAATATAACCACTTTCATTTCACGCAAATGAGTTGAACAATATTGAAGATACTTTATTTATTACCTAAAGGTAGGTACAGTAGGGGGTTTTACCAGTTTTATTAAGGAACCCAAAAGTGTTTGGTAATGGCGGTGGGAAACTGTAAATTTGTGATATATCGGTAACCAGAACACATTTTAGATACATATTGGTGACTTTAAATAATTTGCTATTTTAAATATTTTTTATTTAATTAAATATTCAATATTTAATAGGGGCATGAAAAAAACACAGATAATATACTATTATTTCATCAATAAAATTTTGAGCGCATGATAAATTACCCGTTATGCACGTACCTAACAGCAACTTGACACTACTTACTAACACAAAAATATTTTGCCATTTTATTATACTTACAAAACTGTTAATTGTAATGTCATTTTTTTTCATACAACTTTATTTACACATAACACTCGGTATTTAGCACTAACGATATGCGACATAAAAGAATCCCTAATAACAATATACCAACAAACAGCTCTATATCAGCATTGCTGTTACTTTCTTATCATAATTTAGTGATATAGTGATTCAGGCACCATTGGTGTAACGCTAAAGAGATTCATAAAACATTGTAGTATCATGGATATACATCAAAGTAGTGACGTGCGGTGCCAAAATGCACATGATATATCATCAAATAGCTGTAAAACTGGGGCCACTTCCCAGTGATAGAGATGTTTCTATCACGGATATAAAACTGCGTCTGTCACTGATTTACAGCTAAATTTGGTTCAGTTTTGCTAGTTGGGTAGTATCCCAATCACTATATCACTAAATTATGATAAGAAAGTAACAGCAATGCCGATATAGAGCTGTTTGTTGTTATATTGTTATTAGGGATTCTTTTATGTCGCATATCGTTAGTGCTAAATATTACTGAGTGTTATGTGTAAATAAAGTTGTATGAAAAAAAATGACCTTACAATTAACAGTTTTGTAAGTATAATAAAATAGCAAACTATTTTTGTGTTAGTAAGTAGTGTCAAGTTGCTTTTAGGTACGTGCATAACGGGTAATATTTTATCATGCGCTCAAAATTTTATTGATGAAATAATAGCATATTATTTGTGTTTTTTTCATGCCCCTATTAAATATTGAATATTTAATTAAATAAAAAATATTTAAAATAGCAAATTATTTTAAGTCACCAATATGTATCTAAAATGTGTTCTGGTTACCGATATATCACAAATTTACAGTTTCCCACCGCCATTACCAAACACTTTCGGGTTCCTTAATAAAACGGGTAAAATCCCCTACTGTACCTACCTTTAGGTAATAAATAAAGTATCTTCAATATTGTTCAACTCATTTGCGTGAAATGAAAGTGGCTATATTTTTGGTCAATTACTGTTTTTCAAGCAGAAGTAATTTCATAAAACTCAACAGATTTGAATGGCTGTGGAAGAATATGTTTTCATCTTCTCCATTGTCATCAAAATTGTCAGTCGCAAACAAGTCATCTTGGTGTCCTGAACAAGGTTCTGTTAAGATTTCATTTTTTGTATCTACGGAACCAACTTCCGAATTCTCGACGCTGGTTTGACTATCATAAAGATCCTATAAATGAGGTTACAACAGCTGATATACATTTATTTAGCGTTATATTAGTAACAATAATGTTTATATGTCACTGATGATATAAAAGGTCTTAAAAAGTGTATTTGCAACTGTTTAGTGTTAATGTAGATCTTTAAACAACTTTATGCTGCTGGTGTTAAGGAAACGCCATTATATGATACTTTAGACGCATATCAACTGCGTTATGTTCTTATATATCTCGAGTTAGCTCCATTAGTGCACTGATATATCACCAGCGATATTGCAGCGCATTTAAAGCCACAATAGAGTTACTTAGCTGTATACAGGCACTGTATATATCTGATATGCAACGAAATTGCTCTAAATCACAGTTAGGGATACTGTTGTGCAGCTGTGTTATATGTGCCGTATTAAGAAGTCCAGTAAACGTTTATGTCATCAATTCTTATCACGATATAGCTGCATAAGATTATACAGCTAGATGATGATACAAGTCGCCAATATACAACATAGCAGCTCCGAGTTGCTATTTTATGACTTTTATATCATTATTTAGTGTTAAAACATTTTATTTTATCACTACTTTGCTAGTTGGGATGGCTTTATTATAACGAACATTAATTAATAATCGCGGAAGGTTTAGCCCAGTTTTCTCTTTGTTTACATAAAAAGTTAGTTTAGTTTACGTACAATTAATTAGTAGGTATCTCTTAAAATCCAAAATATGACGTGGACCGAAAAGCAACTTGTATCTAACTTGCGTCCCGTTTCGTTTCATGTCACTATTTTTAAAGCCTACAGCTCGTGATATTTCAGTTGGGTGTGTATCCAGCACCCATATAAACAGTAACCGTCGTTCTGAATAACGTACAGCGACTATAGTATGGAAACAACGCCCATAGAATTTAATATATGCAAGAAAGCCAGACAATGCAGAATCTTACTGGCATTTTGTGGAATCCTTTGCTCCGAGTTAATATATCTTGTAGATTTCGTGCTTTCCTTCCATATCTGCTTTGAAAACTAATTTGACAAGGCTAAATGAAGAACTTCTTGCATTGCTTTGGGTATTTTAATTAAGTCGAGAAGAGTTGAACTCATCTGATGTAGGTATGTTTATTACTTACGGTTATGGCCTAAGTTCAGAATATCTGGCATAATCTGTTTATTTAAAAATATTCATACTAATATTATAAATGCGAAAGTGTGTCTGTCTGTCTGTTACCTCTTAACTCTTAAACCGCGGAATCGATTTTGATGAAATTTGGCATGGAGATAGTTTAAGGATCCGAGGAAGGACATAGGATAGTTTTCATCCTGGAAATTATCCCTAAAAAGATTGAAAAATGAGTAAGTAATTCATGATGACATTGATGACCCTGTAGGAAATGTAATGATTAGACCAAAAGCACAATTGCTCTTACATTTGCTTAGGCGCTTTTAATAATCCCTTTTACTAATTAAGGTGATTAGGTGGATATGGATATATATCGTGTTGTACGAGGTTGCTTCCATACTTCCAAGTTCCACGCGGACGTAGTCACGAGCAAAAGCTAGTACGTCAATAAAACAAAAGTACAGGAAAAAAGGATAAAAAACAGACAGTAAAATACTATAAAAAAAGGATGTGCATCTTGCACAGTAGGTAAGTATGTTTTGGTTTTGCTTTTTCGTCAATGTTTTTGACAAACGTATACCAAAGAAAATCTAAAATTTCAAAATATTTCTGAGGACTGACCACATAATAGTACATTACTGCAGATGCCGGCAAAGAAGAATGCCGGGTGAGTACGTAAGGTCTAGAGAGGTATAGACCTTTTCACGGCTAAGGCATGTAAATAATGCTTTTCTCAAACATTGAGATAAAAATACAAATCAAAAATAATATAATTCAGCTGTTTAACCTGTTCATGAACACAGAAGCCCTGTTACAATAAAATTACTTCCCAGCCTTGACTTTAAATTTTGTATGCATTACCTTTACAGTTCTCTCGAGTTGTTCCGCCCGCCCGAAACGTGATATGTACCTACTTCAAAGCCTATAATAACGCACGTTATGACGATATTTCATTGCATGTTTGAGAAAGCTATTTTACAAAACCACCAACCACTACTAACTTTGTGTGACGTCCCAGGGAGATTTGAATGCAAGGCGTATTATCTATGGAAATAGCGGAGATCAAGGTATGCCGAGGGATCGGTCAGAATGGTTTATGTAAAAACATTTTTTACGGGACGAAAATTCACTTTTGGGCTGTAAGGTTTTTTTCGCAGAATCGAGTCCGCTCTCTTGTCACTATAAAGTCATAATCTCACAATAAGACTGCCTTTTTGGATTCATGAATTGACCAGGGACCTCAGTAATATCTGAGGTGGATGGAAAGTGACTACGGGTTCAAAGAAGTAGCTCGCTGGTTCAACAACAGCCTATTCACTCTTGTCTTGAAGAGATTTAAGTTATAATTTTCAAGAAATACTTTAAATGGGAGCGGTTTCCGAATTAATTAACAACATTCAATTTACTCCCCTAAATATTCTCTTGTGACGTTTTGGCGACACGAGTGCGGACTCTTGGTCAGCTAAATGAAATGAAATGAAATGAAATAATTTATTGAGTAAGTAGGCCACAGGGGCACTTTTACAAGTCAGATTGTGAATCTACCGACATTTCGCGAGAGGAGACCGCTGTTGAGAATAAAGCCGAAAGAAACTCAACAGTAAGTAATTTTTTCGTAAATAATACTTAAAATAATTACATAATACATTTGTGTTATAACTAATTACACTGGTACACGTAAAGGAGATGTATATATACTCCAAATCAATGTCAATTAGGAACATTAAAATGAAAATTTAACTATAAATTAAAAATATTAAATATACCCAGAGATGTATAAAGTCTCTGGGTGTCACAACATGCAATAAAATATAATTACCTAATTAATTGAATTCTATAGAGATGTATAAGGTCTCTAGGCGTCAACGTGAATAATTTACAATAGAAAATAATTATTTAACCTAAATTTCTTTGAGATGTATATGGACTCTAGGCGTCATAACATGCAATAAAATATTTAAAATTATTTACTTTCCTCAGAGATGTATAAAGTCTCTGAGTGTCATGCTATACTAAGCTGTTTTTTAGAGATGTATACAGTCTCTAAGAGTTCAAAAATTTAAAATCAACATTGAATAACTTCAATCGAGTATTACAGGATGAAGTTTCTCACGTTTGCTTATTTTAACACTAGTATGCGGTTCCTACACATTTAAGTTGGCCCTTGCTAGCATGAACAGACCGTCATAAGATTGTAGTAAAAAGTATTTTTATTACAATCTTGCCTTGATATGACGAAAGAGAGAGACAATATTTGTCACGCAACAAAAAGTTACGTGTGACAGTTGTACTAGAGCTACTGAATGATATTTATATATCCTTGTTACTTACCTAAGTAAAAAATGTAGTGTTTTGGTAATTAAGATTGATTAATGTAATCAACAATAAAATTATAATGTTATAAACAGACCCCGTTATCAGTGGTGAAGAAACATTAAAATACTAGGGCTGGCACTACTTACGTGTATAATTTGATAAACCTATTTGATAAAAAACAATATATGTACCTACTTATTTTATTCATACGTAACTATATATAGTGTGAAGCCAATTGCCTTAAAAAAGGTTTCATTTGGTTGTTGAACTCTATAAATAATAGGTACTAAATTGAAATTTATTTGTCAAAATATGTTTGATGTCATAATATATAAATACTTAATTTTATGTTCAGTAAAAAAAAAACCTGGATAATCGTGCTGAATTTTCTCAGTTTGAAGTAAAACTAATGGCAAAATTGGAAATAAATCGAATGCGACGCGGAATAAATGGTTAGTCATTTTAGTAAAACTGTGCTTCATCTTAAATTGTTTCAGCGACGTTTAAACCAGTTATGTCAAATGTAGGTACACGAATTAAATGAATATTGTGTGACAACCCTATGATTCGATTTCAATGAATTTTCACCACTGATAACGGGGTCTGGTTATAAACATTGCACATGTCTAACTTAACTATAGTTATACATTTAAAAACTATAATAATAGATTATCGACAAGTGAAATATTATTTTTAACCGACTTCAAATAAAGGAAAATGTTCTATGCTTCACTGGATTGAATTGAATTGAATTTGAGAAGACCGCATAAATAGTTAAATATATAAATCGCAAAGCCCCGACGAATTAGTGCGCTATTACCGTTATTACTCGCAGATTTATAGATTTTTATCATTGTTACCGAGATTGCGTCACAAAAGCTCTCAGCTAATGAATGAGCTTTAGTTGACGAGTTAATAGTGCATTGAGCGAAACATCAGCGGCTGATGTGATACGCGGCGCCACTTAACTCAACGCCGCGCTAATGTATCGCCGGCTGAATCAACTGTTGCTGCCATACGATATTGTACTGTTGTATTTAAATAATTATGTTTGTACCCTTCAGAATCAAGGTGAAGCAATAACACACTCTTATAACTGTGTCCTGTGTTAGTCATGTACTTTATTGCTTCTGTCCCTTTCGGGTGTACGCGAATTAGGGTGTGCTCCCGGTACTCATTTTCTATACAAATCCAGTATCGGAACCGGGAATTCCCGGTTCTCGCCATACAAAATCAGAACCGGGAGTATGGCCAAACGCGAATGTCGAATCCATTGGTTACTTGTTCCTTGATAAAACAATTCTTATTTAGCTTTCATAAAGAGTTTACGCATTTAATTGGTACTTGACTGACAGATCAAATCATCTTCCTTTTATAAACTATCAAAACGCTTAGACCGTATGAAACTTCAAAGAATATTACTTTTTATGACGTCACTACGTTATACGGTCAGTTGGCCTCCTTACTTTAACTATTTGGTTATTTAAGAATCAGCAAAAACGTAAATAAGGTATACATAGCTTAGCTTAGCTATTGTCTGTATATTATCAGAAATACCATTTAATGGCATGCGAGACATAATTTATAGTGATTGGATGAAAATACTCTATTATGGTTTAACTTAGGCAATAAATTACATAGTAAATAAATTCGCAAAAATATCGATAATATTGACGACTTTCATGTCTACACAACTAGACCGGCTTGTTATATGAAATGACTTTCAACCCTTTTATCTAGAAAACTACTAGCGCGAGCCGCTGTCAATTTCCCAACTTCAAAGCCGCTCCCAACGCACAGAACGATTTCGTTTACACCCTGAACACGCTATTCGCCAGAGCATTAACTTTATGTTTTGATGATACCAATGCCTGGTTTACTGTTATTACACCATTTCCAATCTTCATAACAACTGAGCCTTTCTGATTTAGAGCATGATTTACATCGGGCATTGGGTTTGACAGTGAGCTATGTTATCGGTTCACTTGTTTTTTGGGGTGTGGTATCACAACGATACATTGGTTTGGATAAGTGTTGGACATTAACATATTAAAGCCATTAAAATGAAATGAAAATTTGGAGAGTACAATTAGGCATAAATACTTACACGTAGGCATGTAAACCCAGCCTTACACACGATGGGCATTTTTCGTGACATAAATACTTATACATGGCACGTAACCTATACACTGTATAAGTAACGTGCTTATAAGTATTTATGTGATGAAAAAAAAGCCCATAGTGTAAGGGTGGTTTTTACCACGCCACAATATAAACAAGGTATAAATGTGAGTAGTTCCAGCATTTTCCACATCACTTTCGTAGTTATTTTTTGTGGAAGCGCTTGTTAAATTTAACAATATGTCAACTATTAGATGCCAGGTTCTCCACTCAATCACGTAAAATGTAGGTAACAATACACATATATACGAGTATATATATATCTAAATAAAACAATTTAAACGGATTATACCGCGTATTATTTGAGCCTCTCTGACGTTTCGGTAACTATACAGATACCGTTGTCAAAGGTTGAAATTGTTTCATTTAAATGTGAGACAGTCGCGGAAACCTGCACAAAAAAAGGGACTACGTCATTTTTTATGTCAATTTTAAACTCCTTAGATACATTATGACTTTAAACATACTGTTTTTAAAATCAAAAATTGCAAAGCCATAGTTTTACCGCACTATTAATATTGTGATTTTCTCTTTCACTGTTATTTAGAAGAATATATAATGGAAATGACAAAGGGTCTAGCAGGATAAGCTAGCGAGAGTGGTTTCCGACGAGGAATTTGCTGATTCTTCCAGCTGGTGTACTGGCAGGTCCTAAGAACACTCCATGCTTAATATCAGTCCTCGATCTTCTTTTGCTTACAAGTAATTTAGGATAACATAAAAACGAAACAGTGTATCATTTTAAAGTGTCATATTAGGTAGATTGTTCAAGATAGAGTAACTAAACAAATCCATCACAAGAATATTATAAACGCGAGAGTTTGTGAGCGTGTTTATGTGTATGTTTGTTACTTCTTCACGCTCAAACGGCTAGACCAATAGTGATATAGGTACCTATATTGGTACGAAGGTAGCTGGTAATGATGTGAAGGCAGCTCACTGGAATAACACATAGGCTACTTTTTATCCCAAAAAAATGTGTTCCCGTGGCATCAGCGGGTAACACCACGCGACGCAGCTAGTCATGAATAAAAATAGAACAAAATGCATATATTCAACCAACACCATGTCCTAACACTAGAACAGTCGCTTATGGGTCTATTGGACCCGGTGACCTTCATAACAGTCAATAACATTTTAGTTAGGTACCGCGCGACGTTGCCGTTCTTAGTACCTTCCCGCAAAAGTGTGCCGCGTCGGTTCATCGCCGCGGGAGTCAGTCTGCGCGCCGCGCTCGCGAGCGACGGACGTCTAAGGTGCGTATGGGTTCGCTGGACCCCGTAGCGACCATTTGCGAGCGTAATATTTATACGTCTGGGTCTACTGGACCCGTGAGCGACTAATTAAAAAAAACAAAAGATAGGCCAGTGTACTCCACATTTTTTGGTTTTCAACCAAAATGCACGTTGCTGTCTTATGTACCTAAGCCAAGAAAAGTGGTTTTATTAGCGTCTTCTAATGCACCATGATGCAAACATTGATGCACTGACTGGCGAAAAAACGAAACCTGCGATGATAACTGACTACAATGCATTTAAATGTGAAGTAGGCATAGTTGATCCAAATGACCGCCGGATATTCTGTCCAGGCGAACTTAAAACTATTGTGCATTTTTTTCATCAAACCACATCTTTATGAAAGACAGTTTTTAACAAATCTTCCAGTTGGAATAAAAAATCGTATTTGGAATATCGTGCCTAAGCCCGAAGTTCCGGCTTTGCCACAGCCAACACATTGTGGAAGAAAAATTCGTTGAGGTCTCCTGGAAAAAAGATCGAAAAACGAAAATATACCGCTGCAAATGGAATTTAGCTATTTATGGTGAGCACACAAAACCAATTTGTACAAATTGTTTTGAAATTAGTGAGTAAAAATATAGGTTTAGTTCGAAGTCTAATAACTCATTATTTTTCAGGATACATTGTGATCTCTTTTTGTGATTTTTAATAAAGCAATAATACTAGTTTAAGTAAATATAAAAAGTTAAACAAAATACAAGATTATTAGCCTATAATGTATAAGTTACGAAAAAAAAACCTAAAACGTAGGTATCTTTTGAAATGATTAAAATATTTTGATAATTTTCCATAAATAAAGTGTTGATTATTTTAGCATGATTCATTTATTGTTTATTTTAGGAAATGTATACGTATTTCATGTATATTTGAATACCTTTCGATTTAGGGCCACATAACGGACTGGGTCCAGTGGACCCCGTATTAGCGACTAAAAGTGTTCGAAACTAGGGCGCGACTGTTCTAGTGTTAAACTTCTTTAAAAAAAACGACTTTTATACGTAAATATATACATAAATTGGTCACAAATATGTACATCGACTAAAATACGAACAAAAGTGAAACGGTTGAAGTACTTGAATACTCGTATAATGACCCATTCATTCAGCTCTGATTGAAGCGATACGATGTCCCAATGATACCCGTAGATTCAAGTGCTTGGCAACACAGATGGAGTTTAAATATAAGGTAAACGTAAACGTTAATTAACGATTATATCTATTTATTCATAAACGTGAAAGGTTTTGCTAATTATCGATGTAAATATAAGGAGTAAAATCGACCATTGTTCGTGATACTTGGCGCAACGAATTGATGTTTAAAATACCCAATTAAAAGAAGCTTATCGATAATTTACGCAAATAAAGAGGGCTTTTTGATTTTATAAATGATTTTGGCACCATATTTTAATGATTTACTAATTTACAGGTATTTTTTCCGAGTTATGTATGTGCGAGTATGAGTAAACCTAATTATTTTTATACTCCTAGATATATTAGGAACATTTAAGATCTATAAGGTTTATAGAAAGGGCCGCGACTTTCGTCCGCGAGGAGAAAAAAAGTGGGTCAGGAAGTTTTTGCTTCCTCGTAGTCGGGTAAAAGTATCCTATAACTATTTCTGGGGATGTCCAACTACTCGTGTACCCAAAATTGTTAAAATCGTTCTAGCCGTTCTGTTTTGTAAAGACTACCGAGTGACCAACAAACTTGCTTCTACATTTACAGATGAAAATGAGTAAGCTTTTAGTGAATAATCCTTGCATGTGTATCCGAAAACATCCAGTTTCCATACTTACCCCAGCTTTAGTTGTAATTAACATAAACGAGATACGTTTCCAAAGCCAGCTCGCAACTATTGCAAACGTAATAAAATATGAATGCTGTGCTGAGTCTGCATTTAAATAGCAACGGCTAAACTTTTACCCAGATTCTATCCATGGACACGGCGCCAGAAAATTATTAACCGAGCGAGAAATTAAAGTAGCCGTGAACGGCATAAAATTAACTAAGTCGCTTCACGAGTTGCCAGACTCAGTGTTAAGGTCTTAAGAGTCAGTGCGGAGTCCGACTGCCTATACAAACGGAATTAAGATCGTATTTATTTTAATACTAGATGTCTGCAACTTTATCAAAGTAATAGTACATTACTGTAGACGCCGGAAAATAAGGGCTTGCAGGGTGTGTAGGTATAGACGGCCGACCGTAGGGACGCCGGATAGTGATACGAAGCCGGCAAGCCCTTTTCGAGGCTAAGTCGTGTACATAGTGCTTTTCACAAACATGTGCAATGAAATAAAAAATACACTACTCAAAAAAAAAACAGCTGTTTAGCCTGTCCATGAACACAAACGCCATGTTTAAAAAAATACTTCCCGGCCTAGACCTTAAATTTTGGATGAAATTCCTTTACAGTAGTTCTCTAGAGTTGTTCCGCTCGAAACGTGATTCTTCGAAGCCTGTTATAACGCACGTTATGACGAAATTTCATTGCATGTTTGAGAAAATTATTATTTTTTACCGTAGTCAGCAAACAGTATCCTTTATAATATAATGTTTCAGCGGGGTTGCACATGTCGTGGTTTCAGATGTCTGGTGAATCAGCGAAGTGTTATTGGAGCTGAGACTGGAGTGTGCAACCCCGCTGAAACGTTAGATTATGAAGGTAAACAAGGAATATCGCGATAGACCCGTTATAATTTGTGTTGATCATGTGTAAAAACTGCGACAGTATAAAATTCAGCTCTCTGTACCAAAAATTTGGTAAAATTTGTTAAAATTTGTTTGGAGTAGTAGGGCCTCGTGCAGGGTCCGTCCGGATTGTTACTACCGTCTTGTCTACTAACCCACCGCCAAACAGCAATGTTCGCATTGTTGTGTTCCGGTGTGGGGGTAAGATAGCTGGTGAAATTACTTGCATAGAGGCATTCTATCTTTGTCCTCCGGGTAGGCAAACACTTGTGACTCCTCTGGTGTTGCAGGTGTTTATGGGCGACGGTAATCGCTTTCCATCAGGCGATACGTTTGCTCGTTTGCCCTTGACATAAAAAAAAAAACCTTCCTATTATTCTATCCGTCGTCCTATTTATTTATTTATTTACTGTTTTGGCGTGATAAATATTTTTTTACGAACCGATGGCGCTGTCCGACTAGTGAGCTCATATAAATTCAGTATCGCCTTGTTAAAATTTTCCTGAAATCATAACCCCGCTCTGTAGAAAACTGATTTTGAAAACAATTTTATAATTTGATAGTGGTATACTTAGATATCTCTTTCTGCTGGAGATGACAATCGAAATGAAGTAAGTCATCTTACACACTTTATTCACTACATTTTTGATTTCATATAATTCACATTCACAATGTCAAGCTCAAAATAAGAATATTTCACGTACTCGTCTATCCGTTTGTGTGGAGATTCGGTTTTCTTGGGGACTCTCAAGGTGTCGGATTTACCTCACACTCCCTAACTTACTTTATTCACGTTGGATTTGCACAATTAAATAATACAATTTTACCCATTTTGCATTGACATTCACTTCCAAATGAACTTATTTTGAATGGAGTTCACTTCGTTATTTATTTATTGCAGTATCGTATTTACAAGTATTAAAAAAATATCATTCCATAATATAAAATGTATGGTAGTACCTGACTGTATTGAATTAATAATATGAATGCTGTTTTTCGTCGGGGTGGTCTATTGTCCTACACTACCAAAACGCAATATCTAGAATATCAGTGTCATTAAATTTGAACCTTAATACTATCACGATACCGTTTGTTTTTCATATGAATGTTATAGTGGCGCGTGGCAAACTTGGTAGCTAGCATAGAGTATATTTGTATAATATGAGAGTAGCTAGCGCCTTTGCGATAATAGATACAATGGCCGTTGTTTGAAAGATTAGGGCTCGAAGCGAAAAATTCACCTGGGAAGAGCCGTACTATACCAACATACTACTTTATTTAGTATTATCATAATTACTACCAATAAACTCACCCCCGATAAGGAGAAAGAGCGACTGTGGCGCGGGGTGGTGGGGGCAATAGCAGTTTATGTTACATAATGAGACGTCTTAAAACACGACTGTTCTTAATAGGATTACACGAGCGATTTTCTTTTATTCACAGATGTACAGTACTGCCAGTAACTCCCGCAGAGCGGAGGAATGAAAGAGGCGACCGCGCTGGCGACGGCGGGGTCAAACATCATCATTATATGTCCAAGATCGCAGGTGCTATAAATAAACAATCTGAGGCTTTACAAATTACCACCCGTCGTTTGTCTCAAGTTTTACGTATTGCCTTGGCCAGGAAGAGAGATTTTTACCATACTTACGGCGTACGGTACCGATATCAATATAGTATTTTATGCAACCGTTGTATAAGAGGGGGCAAGAAACGCGAGTGGCAATATGGGTTACGATGTGAGCGTAGCGAACATCGTAAGAAAGATGCCACGAGCGTTTTTTGACCTACTTATACAACGTTGCATACAATAGTTTTTCTACGACTCGACATTTCATAAATAAAATGCAAATAAACAACAAAGAAAATAATGACATGTTCCCGCTCGAAATCAACAAAATTAAAAAAAAAAATAGTCTGTGATAAACTTTTTTTTTATTGACGTCCATCTGTCAAATAAATATAAACTTATACATAAGGGTATACGTTCACTATACTGAACATTTGTAAAAAAATATGATCTTATACATAAAGGTATACGCTCACTATTACTAAACATCCATGCACTGAAGATATTTTTTTTTCAAGTTGGCAGCAATGCCTTAGTACAATAAGTTTTTTTTTTAATTGCTAATTGTGTGAATGCAGCTGTTTATCTTGTAATCTGTGGTACTAAGTGATGCTTTTTTGGCGACATTATAACATCGTATAGCAGTGTTTTTTTGGGAAATAGAGTATAGACTTTTACAGACTTTCATAATTTATGTCTTTATATTAGAGTTAGTAACTATATAAATGACAGAAAATAGTACTGGAGTAGAAAAAAGAAATTTCATTACATTTTGTTTCTATGTACTATGTTATGTAAATTACAAACAAAATGGTACATCTCATGTATTTGTATATACGAAAATTGTACACTCAACTGTGTTTCTGACAGTTACATCGAGTTTTGGCGACTACGCAAACCACCATCGATTCTGCACTCCCATTGGCTTTTACGTACCGTAAGGTCGGGTTACTTTAGCCCTGGGGGGTAACATTGCCCTCCCATTAAAACCAACTTTATTCAATAAGTAAATTCTGGATAACTATATCTTATGACATATATCCACTTTTGAGTGATCGCTGGTGCTGTTTTTAAAACTTTTCATAGTAATTGAAATGGATTGAAATGGGTGGACAATGTTACCCCCAGGGTTAAAGTAACCCGACCTTACGGTATTGCTATACACATACCTACCTGAATTTAATTTCTAAATTCAATCTCTGTTTGTGATTTGGTCTTGCGCACTTTCAATATTGCCAAAAGTAAAAGCTTAGTAACCTCTATACTTAGTTTTTGGTTTTATTATATCCAAAGCCCATGTTGCACGAATTGCTGTGGTTAAACATTTGACCAAAAATATTTCACTTAAAACCAAATGAACGAAGAATAAATGCACTCGTCAAAAAACGCGTTGCATATTCAGTTCCGCATTTATACCACAAATAGTTTCAATATGAACGCGGCAGTCTGGTGTAAAACGAATTTGCGTTGGAACTAAAATTCGTGATGAGCGTCCCAGATGCGTTATTTTTGTTGCGACCACGCCGCTGTTCATTCAATTTTATTAACAACATTATTTACTTCCAGCTTGCCTCGTTACTCCGTATATTTATGCTGTCTGTGGATCCCAGAGATATGGAAATAATATGTCTGTCTGTTCGTCCTACCGTTAAACATTGCCTATTCTGAATATAACGTCAATAGCGAATTGTAACGTTTTCATAAAATGCATACATACGTAATGGAATCATCATGATTTCAGACAAAGTACACATACTGCTAGACACAGGTGCTAGTTTCAGTTTGGGGGGACACTCAGTTTATTCTTTAGTGAGTTGTAACTGTAGAAAGAAGAGAGTTGCAAGTTATGAGTCATGATAACCATGACTCATGATATATAAACGACACGAGTTACATATATTATGAAATTAAATAAACTATTTATGCCGTAAAAGTTTCCGTAGTTGGATCTCGCTCTTGTCGATGTTGTGAACATTGTCATGAAGTGGAGATATTTCCCGTTGCAAGTTGATGTCAATTCACATAGAATATGGATTATTAGTTAATCAATCGTGTGGGATTTCTTGCGGATTTTCAATCACTGCATTTTTATGGGAATGTCATTATTTATATCGAAAATTGAACAATTGCCACATGCGTTTTTTGCGCTGTATTTTAGGTATATCATGGAAGGATCGAGTCACAAACGAGACGATGCTCAGTATCGCACGTTTGCCCAGTATCGCAGCCATCTTAAAACAAAGACGCCTGCGTTGGCTTGGGCATGTGCAAAGGATGGAACCATCTAGTTTGCCACGAAGTACCTACTCTCTTAAGCGAGATTGCCTTGCCGACGCTAAACGACCCATTGGACGGCCGAGTTAAGGTTCAGGTCTCAGGGATAGCGCGAAGCGTGATATGCTGTCATTCAATATCAACATCCAAAACTCGGAAAAGGAGTCTAAACACCTTGGCTTGTGGAGGAAGACTGTGCAACGGTGTGGTCGCACATGATGAAGCCTGGTTTGCTTCTCTTTCTCATGAGCATGATTTGAGACACCAGCGCGGAACTCTTCACCCTTCACCGACTGGTGCAATATTTTTATGTCAAAATGCGGCCGAGGCTGTCGCTCTCGAATCGAGCTAGGTATCGAATTACGTTCGTAAGTGTCGCACTTTTATGGACGCTGCTTAAATCATCTTTTATAGATGCAAGAAGCCAAGATGGTGGTCGTTCTCAAAATATTTGCACCGCTGCGTTAATTTAGCATTTTTAAAAAAGTTGCGATTTCTTCTTTTATTTTTCATAGGATCGCTAGAAATATATTCAGACAATTGATATCACGTCGAGGGAAGTCGTTAAATTGAAAATCTTAGAAGATATAGGTGTTTGAAATTTTACGTCGACAGGTGAAAGACATTGATGTCAGGTAAACGACATTTGTTACCAAGTTATCGACAATGGGTGCAGGTTTGCGACAAATATGTCCCAACTTAACTGAATAGGTTAGCAGGTTAACGACGACGGTTGCAGGTAAGTGACATTTTAAATAAAACCTACGTTAAACTGTCAACTAGTGCTTTTTTGATTGTTTTTTTTTCTTTTTTTCTTATGTTGGTAATTTGCATAAAGAAAACAAGAATTTAATTCTCATCTCATAGGACATTTCTCAGGAGGTTTTTTGAAGCCTGTACAATCCAGAAAGGTCATAACCGAGTCTGGATACTGAATGGTGACGGTAGGAGATGTCACATACAAGAACTTAAAGTTCCGGAAAGGAGTACGACAGGGATGCATAATATCCCCAATACTATTTAACAGATATGGAACTCTCGAATATACGTGGTAGACTCGTGGTATTCTCATATCACAGGACATTTCTCAGGAGGTTTTTTGAAGCCTGTACTATCCAGAAAGGTCATAACCGGCAAAAAGATGCAAAACTCAAGCTTATGAAGGTTCAACAGCGAATCATTTAAATAACGTTTCTGCATCCTGATGCTGCCTCTTTTGACATATTCTTTCCTACCCGCTGAGTAACTTACTGCTGTTTTTGTCATCTTCGAGGAATTCCTTCACATCTGATAACCAGAAAGCCTTTGGCTGCGTTAGGTGGGATAAGTTATGGGAGGTATTGTCTGAAGCTGCCAGCACATCTGGTAACACTTCATAAAGCCTTTACGAGTCTGAACACAGAATGGTGTCAGTAGGAGATGTCACACAAGAACTTTAAGTTCCGGACAGGGATGCATAATATCCCCAATACTATTTTACAGATATGGAGCCCTTGAAGGTACGCAGTAGACATCGCCTATTTTGCATCAACCAAAGCAGAAGTGGCCCAACTTTTGGAATGACTCAAAACAACCAGCCTCAAAATGGGTCTCAATATTAATAAAAATAAGACCGAGCTGATGATAGTCGACCATTTACTAGGCGACAAAGTACTAACCTGCTTCAAGAGTTCGAGACTGTTGATCACTTCCAGTACCTGGGCTCCATTGTCAGAAATAGAGGCACATGCAAACCAGAGATTCGCAGACGAATCGGAATGGCTAAAACAGCGATGACCCAACTCGGCGAAATATGGAAATATAGAAACATCCCTAACGGACTAACATGCACCTCGTCTGTGCACTTGTCTTCTCCATATTTCTTCATGGGGCTGAGACCTGGATGCTCAAAGCCGCTGACAGGCAGAGCGGTGAGGGCGCCGCCTGCTAAGGATTCAGTAAGATGGAATACTCAAACTAAGCTATT